>MU827779.1:4661511-4681666 GCA_029204205.1 Desmophyllum pertusum | reverse complement strand
TCGCTTGGCTTGGCTTGGCTTGGGGTCTTGGGACGCGCTTTGCTTTCTTCTTTGTTTACGTAATTATTTGCTTTCACACACATGTAAACTACTGGGTTCTGGGCCAACATTTTACAATTTGTTTCCTCATCGCTGAAATCCGTTTTTCACAAAACTCTGCGACTTTCTGGAGCCGAGTTTTGTGAAAAACGGATTTCAGCGATGAGGAAACAAATTGTAAAATGTTGGCCCAGAACCAGTAGTTTACATGTGTGTTTGTTTTTATTTGTATCGTAGATTGGTACTTGGTATTCAAGTGACTGTGAAAATAACGTATCAAAGTAGTACTGAATTTGCGGCGATTTTCGGTGTACGACGCGAAGTATTAAACTTTGGACTCCAAAAAATGACCAAGAAGCAACAATGAACGACGCGAACTAACTTGTCTCCAGGGCTACCCAGGACAATCTCACATATGGGATGTGATTGGTTCGGTTCACACGGTTACGGATGTTCTCAAGGCGGGCCAATCACAGAAGCCGCTTTGGATCGGTGCAGGTCAACTGATAGTTTTGACCATTTTGTCCTGAAAATAGAGTATGTTTCTGTGCACTCTGGTCTGGAATTTGGTTTGGCTTTTAGGCAAAAAAAAACTGGGTTTTTTCATTAACATCGGGGAATTTGAAACCATTGTCAAATGTTTGCACAAATGGAACCCATTCATCGCGGTAGCTAAAGCCATGTGTTAGACCATGCGCGGGCTAATTTTATAGGTCTGAAATAGGGTATCGAAATTCACCATATTTTGAGTCTGTAAATAGGGTAAGGGTTTCAAGGAAACAGGCCGCACACCCCCACCAAAGAATTTCGAGGGAGTAACCCCCTCCCCACCCCCCCCCCCCCCCCCCCTGATAGCCAATATTTCGAGGCAATATGGGAGTACGCGGTGGCCTAAGGATTCGAACGCTGGCCGGGATCATTGTGTTGTGTTCTTGGCGAGACATTTAACTCTCAACAAGCGCCTCTCTCCACCCAGGATATAAATGGGTACTCGGCGACAAAATGCTGGGGGATATAGGACCTAGCATTACGCATCCTGGTTGAGTAGCAATACTCCTAGTTGGGTTTCATGCTATGGAAACCGGGATACCGACTCCGGCTTTACCTTTATTTCGACTAGTAGTCAAGAGCTACAATTAGTGATATCTGCAGGGACCCGAGGTCTTTGATAGTAGAGCTATTCTATGTCCGTACTACTAGACTTTGCATTTCAAAATTATTGTTATTCACACTTCGAGTGAACGTTTTATCTTCTGACTAAGAAGAGATCCGGCCAAAATAGAAACACGGCACGAGTTTTCCATTGCGTCGTGTGGCCCTCTGCATTTTAAAACCTTTGTACTATTGGATATTTACAGTTTCATACTTTATCAGAAAACAGAGAGTCCACACCTCTGGTGCCTTCATCACCTACACAGCCATTCTGTGACGTAGTTCAACTACAAATAACTTACAGAACAAACTGCTTATTGTATAGGTGGCAGTTTGGGACGGTTGTTTTATGACGTTACGAAGAACTAAGCCAACCTTAAAAGCTTATTTTGCTGGAGCACGCATCTTACGTAAAAAGAAAAACCAATCGGCGCAACTTTGATATCAATAGGCCTGCCCTTCGAGGCTTCTTGTCTATTAATACATGTAGTACAAATACAGTCGAAACCAAATAGCCAAATGCTGACCGCTTAATAGAGGTGACCGCCTTAATAGAGGTCAAGTTTACAGTAAGTATGGGGAGCGATTTCCGGGCATTTGATAAGTGACTGCTTAACAGCAGGGTGACCGCTTAACAGAGCGGCCGCTTAATAGAGGTTTGACGGTAAACCTAATTCCAAGTGAGGGAGTAAGTGGACTAGAATGCTTCTCCAGGTTCGCAAGCATACAGCACTTTTTCTCTGGGGTTGTAGTCCACCATCTGGAGTTGTAGCCGTACTGGTTTGTGAACTGTATGTTGGGGTGTCCATTGTTTTCCTGTCATTGGTATCGTAAGCAAAGTTGATTGCGTAGTGGGATTGCCGTTATGGTAGTCGATACAGTAGATCACTCCACAGGCCACAAAAGGCATTGCCAATCGTTGTTTCATATGTTCTGTATAAAATAAACAAACAAACAATGCGTTAAACGCTCAAAGACAATGAAGTGATAACCCCTGTAGCTGTATGACTTTTATCAATGACAGACCGTATCCCAACATGTCCCAAACATATGTATCTCATAACGCACTCATGGAAGCAGAGAAAGATTTTGCCTTGCATGTGATCCTGCCATAGTTTTGCAAGTGTACATCCATGCTAATTATGTCATGTTTAGTTAAATTATGTCAAAGTATTTGTATTAATTATGTTAATTATAATCATTATAGGGCTACTGATGCAACGTTTCTAGATCTGTCGTCATCAAAACTTTGAACATTGCTCCGATACTTCTCAACCATTACTTTGTAATAGCTCATCAAGTGCGGAAGGTCATAGGTTCGACTCCTGTTGGGGGAACTCGGAATTTTTTTCCGAGTAGCTTGTGTCACTGACAGAATAATATCATCTTCATCACGCTCCTCGCGCCAGTAGGCGCATAAGGCCGCATTTCTCCGTTTACTCCTTAGTTTTTGTTTCGATTGAGAAAATATATCAAACACTCGAGACAGCGTTTCATCCGATTTCCAATCACCTCGAATTTTGGCAAAAATACTCCGCTACCCGTCGTATTTTCAAATCTCTCCTCGGTGTTAGAAAATCGGATGAAACACTGTCTCTGGAGTTTGATCCGTCCAATGACTAAATTGCGTTCTTACCCGTAGCCAAAGCGTAAGTGTGAACTATGACGTCTCCATCAATCTTAGATGCATACAGTCGCCTGTTGTCCGCAGTATTACCCCCACAATACCCACAATCCCTGCTCGTCAACTGCCATGTCCACTCCACTGGCCCCACCCCACTGATTAAGCGACAGCTCTAGGTGTGTATCCGCTTAGGGTGATCTGGGCATCGACGCTATTTGTGAGGAAATTGTACTTGACTATATAGTAGGTATTGGCCCTGTTATCATGAAACAGAAAGACAACTATCAGTATGTGTTAGAACTAATGGCTGCGCATGCGTATAAGGCGTCCCACACGGGCAGGACAGAACGTTTACTTAAAGTTAAAGTAACGTTTTTCAGAAGATCAAAACGAACGCAGTCAGGTGTAACGCAGTAGAAAAGCAGTGGAGTTGCAAGTAAAACCTGAGCACTGCACTGACGAGGCCCGAAAGGCCGAAACAGTGCTCGGCATTTTGGCTAAGATCAAGTGTAGACTTTGGTCTTGGTTCGTTAGCCAGAATAGTCCTTTTTCGTTTGAGTTCACCTTTTTTTCAACTTCCTAGCTGGTCCCTTTGGTTTTGGTCCGCTACGTCAGGGTGCGGAGTACGGCTGGCTCTCTTTGTGATTACGCCATCTTGTGTGCTTGCACCGGCGTCACGCCATGGCGCAAGCTCCACGTGGTCATTTCGCGCACCGTCGAACAGTCAGACTTATGGCTGATGATAACATGCATATTGATGCTCTGAGCATCGCCCAAATCGCTGCCGGACTTTGCCGGGAAAATCTGTGGCATTGTGCCTCTTTATGGAGGCAAATGCTTCGACATTACGCTTACCAGCGCCGAATCGGCGATAAAACTGGCCCAGACAGGCTTTGACTATGAACATTCAGTCCGCACTTTGCGCCTGCTTGGGCAGCGCTCAATTCATGTTTCTTGCTTTGTGTCCGTGGAGTTCCCGGACAATGACCTCTTTGCTCAACTCGAGCGATATGGCGTCCTGAAATCGCACACAACTCGACGCCTGTATTTTAAAGAAGACGGGTTCACCCACATAGAACCGAGGTATCCGCGTGGTGGAATTCGCCAAAATCACGGCGGATTTACCTAGAAAAATTTCCGTCCAGGGATCGAAATTGGGTTTCGCTACTCTGGTCAGCCAGTACCTGCTATAGGTGTAACTCTACCGATCGCGAGGTGAAAAACTGCCCTAAAGTTCGCCCTCGACCGGGCAACCTGGGGAACCGGGGGACACAGCCCATCATAACCCACCGCCCCCTCCCGCCGCAGATTCACCATCAACAGTCCCAGAGGCGATGGACACCGCCGCACCAACCGAAGCCACTTCCACTCCTGAGCTATATACTCCTCCAGCTCCTTCCCCGTCCACTTCGGCAACATCAACCGAAACATCCACCGAAGCCACGGGCAGTGCCTCCCAGGCCACCAAACGAAAACACCAAACGTCCCCCCTGTCTAGTGATACGGAGGGCGATGGATCCAAACGGCAAACCCTGGTCGAAAACACATACGTTCTGCCGGTTGTACCAACCCCTTCGTTAGTTACTGTGAGCCCAGCTACACTTGCCGAACCACAACTCAAGGCCTTCATGGAAGCCATGAAACAACCAGGAGATAGACGCAAGGATTTGATGCTCAAGGTGCCCCCGGGCGCTTTCTACCGTTGCCGCGGACTTTATCTACAACACGCAAATGGTGACCACACTGAGTCCAGAGCTAAAGCCCTTCGCGTCACAAGCGAAAATGAGGTCTCCGCTTGGTCGGATTGCCGCAGCATGATAAAACAGGACGCCTTTGGGGAACTCGTGCGAGCCTACCAAGACCTCTGCAAGAGGTTTAACATTTTCTCATGAGTATTTAAATTCAATTTTTCTTACTATTATTTTTTTATGGCTCTGACAATTTGCTCCATTAACGTGAACGGAATAACCGAACACGCTAAGCGGCAGAAAGTCTTCCAAGCCCTATGTAATTCTCCTTTCGACATCTATCTCATACAGGAGACACATTTACCCGACCTTAACCAAGGGGTCATTTGGGAACAGCAATGGGGAGGGCGCGCCTTGTGGTCTCCAGGTACAAACCGCTCAGCTGGAGTGGGTATTTTATTTCACCCCAGGTGCACGGTTGAAATCACCGACTCAAAACTCGATTCGGAAGGCCGGGTCCTAGCGGTCAAACTTAAAAGTGCCACTTCTACCTTTCAGGTAGCCAACATTTACCCCCCAAACAAACCCGCCGAACGGGAAGTTTTCTTTCAATCTCTCTGGCGCACTGTGTTTCGCAACACAGACACAATTGTTGGCGGTGATTTCAACTGCGTGCCGTCTCCACTTATCGATAAGTGGGGAGGTGATGACACCTTAGGAGACAAAGGCATCCCGCAGCTCCACGATTTCACCAATTCCCTGGATCTTGAGGATTTTTTCCGGATTAAAAACCCTCAAGCCAAACAATTCACCTGGTTCAATGGCCCGCACTCGGTCGGCTGCCGGCTCGACCGTTTCTACACTCCAGTTACCTGGAGGTCACAAGTGCGTGATCACACTTGCAAACCCTTTACGTACTCTGATCACCATATGGTCTCCATTAAAATTAATCTCGGGAATTCAAACCCGAGCTGTTAAAATCGGAAGATTTCTGTGCAGCCGTAAATGATTTCTGGCCCCGATGGCGACTCGAAAAACCCGTATTTACGGACCCGAGGGTTTGGTGGGACGCGGGTAAACTCCAACTAAAAGAAATAGCCATCACACACAGTGTGGCTGCCAGTAAACGAGCGGAAGCGGGAAAGAATTGCCCTGGAAACAGCATTTCGAAACCTTCAATCGAGCGGCGATCCAAACAACGCGACTCATCGCAATCGATTGTCAGAGATTAAAGAACTTCTCAAGGCAATTGACGATGAGGCGATTGAAGGTTCTATCATTCGCAGTAAAGAGCAATGGACTGAGCTTGGTGAAAAACCGACACGGTATTTCTACCAGCTCGAAAAATCCCGCCAGACACGCAACGCTATTTCCGAGCTGAGCGTTGTGGCAATTCCACTGTTACTACATCACGGGGCATCCTACGCGAATGTCACGCTTTTTATCAAACTCTTTACGCTGAGGAGCCAATCGACCCCGAGAGTCAAGCCTGGCTCTTGGAGCAGTTAGATTCAACTCTGTCATCCGAAGAGCAGACACTCTGTGAGGGCGAGCTGACACTTTCCGGAGTGTCACGCCGCCCTATCACAAATGGATTCTGGCAAATTGCCGGGGAGCGACGGCTTTCCGGCGGGTCGCTGGATTCAAAGACCCAGCGACCCAGGACCCCAGAAACGCGAATAAAATTCAGGGTAGGGATCTGGTCGAAACGCTCAACTTGTCGTTTCGGGCAGGCTTTCTCTCGGACTCTCAACGCCGAGGCATCCTTCGGCTACTATACAAGAAGGACGACCCATTATTGCTAAAAAATTGGCGTCCGATCTCCTTGCTAAATTTAGACTACAAAATTGCAACCAAAGCCTTGTCAAATCGGTTACGCAAGGTTCTCCCGCGGATTCTCAGCGAGGATCAAACATGCGGCGTGCCTGGCCGGAGTATTTTTGAGAATCTTTTCTTGCTTCGGGACACTATTCAGGGGCACCCAACGACCAAATTTTCCTGTAGGTGTCGGAACGTCGTTTTTACGTTGTAGTTGTGCTTTTTGTGCAGTTTAATGGCTTATTTTAAACGCTAAGAAAAATGTATCTTTTCGGATAGTTAGCTGAACTTTCAAACTTCAGAAAGTTTTAGGGATTAAAATCTTATTACCCGAATTTATGAGCTGCTTTCGCCTTTCCGAAAATCCTAGCTGACCTGTTTTTGTACCCAAAACGACATTTGTATCTCTCCGAAAACAAAAGGCATTAATTTTCCCATATTACGAAAGTTTGAGATGATATTTCCCTAACCGAATATCTAAGGCGATTATAGGCCTTTCGAACAGATATTCCACCGAAACGATCCGTTGGGTGCCCCTGACTATTGACTACGCGCGGCATAAAACCTCACGGCCGCCGTAGTTAGTCTCGATCAAGAGAAGGCTTTCCGTCGATCGCGTGAATCACGGGTTTCTCCAAAAGGTTCTCGAGAAATTCAACTTTGGCCTAATTTCCGAAGGTGGGTCCAAGTTGTCTACACGGACATCACGTCCGTAGTTACCAACAACGGCTGGCTATCTTCTCCTTTCCCCTCGAAAGAGGAGTTAGGCAGGGTTGCCCCCTTTCACCCTTGCTATACTGTCTCGTGGTCTAAACACTAGGCCAAGCGCATTGAGGGAATTCCAATCCAGGCTCTAATAATAGACAAAGCAAAGTGTCACAATATGCAGATGATCCTAGCTAATGATTACTCCATAACAAAGGCATTTAACATTATTAACACTTTCGAACGCGGCTCCGGCTTAATCCAAGAAAAACCGAGGGCTTATGGATAGGCTCCAAGCCGGGCGGACTACTGGCCCGGTTAACATCACCTGGGTAGCCGATAAGCTTAAAATCCTCGGCGTTTATCTTGGAAACGCTAAACTTAGAGCAAATTGGAAACTCGCCTTAATCTATGGCGGCCTAGGACTCTGTCTCTCAAAGGCAAGTCCATGATTATTAACACGCCTCTGGTACACGGCTACCGTAGTAGACATGCCCGCATGGGTACACACGAGAGTTTCCAAAGCCATTTGGAACTTTCTGTGGGAGGCAAGACCCAATTAGGGGCGACCCATTTAACTTCTGAGGGGGGGGGGTGGAGGATTTGAAAAAAAATATCCTGCAAGCAAACTTGTACGAAAAAAAATTTCGTGCACACGACCACTGACGGAAAAAAAATTCATACACGTTCAGTGGGCCGAAAAAAAATTCCTGCAAGACACTACTGGGCTGACTTCAACTTCATCTTCAGCTGCTGCAGGCAGTTGGGATTTTAATAGCATCTGATTTGGGCAAGAGGGGAACTGGAACTACAATAATTTTTGCATCTCCCTTCTTCAGATAGCTTTTTCTGTACATTAATAATGATTATTATAGCTGTGGTTACACAGTACCAGTCTACAGTTTTGTCAAATCCAAGATGGTGGCCCGGGGGGGTGGGGGGGGGGGGGGGGTACTCCCTTATAAACGGGCTGTGGAGGTCCACCTATTGTGAACCGATGGTTCAAAAGAAGTGAAATAGTAGTGCTTGTGCTCAGTCTAGTAGTAGTTTGAAAATGAAGTCTGAATCAACTGGTTCATCCAATAAACCAAACCAATCGCAGCTTTGAACGTGTTTACATATGGTCTTCATCGAGAAAGACAGCATCAAGCGAGTCATTTTCTTCATCCAAATATTCACTCCTTTGGCTTTAATCGAAGGTCCGCAATATGTATTCCTAGTACTCTTTCATCATAAAGTTCCTGTTTGTCAAAAATCCATTTTGAATTTAACTGAACAGTTTCCAGAAATACTCATGTTTTTACGTTCAGTTCCATGTCAAACTGCCTTCAAAACGCACGAAATGTAGTCTCAGACAACCTAATCTTTCAAAATTTCCCGGGGGGGCATGCCCCGGACCCCCCTAGAAGCTCACGCCTTCGGCGCTCGTATGATTGCACCTTTGGTACTCTTAACGCACCCCCCCATTCTAAATCCTGTCTACGAGCCTGTCGGTAGCCACCACTATACCTGCCAAGATATGTGTGCAGGGCCAATGGATGTGGTACGATGGAAGAAGGAGAAAGCATGTCCAGGAGCAGGCCTAAGGCCTGACTCCTTTCATCAGTGCAAGTGGAAAGGGATCACCATCTCATTGCTTTTACATTCAGTAATAATAAATATGTATTATTGATACATATGTATTCTTACTGAACGTATTCAAAAGCAACGAGATGGCGATCAAAGGTCAGTCACAACGGAAAGGCGACTTTTCCTCCGCCCATACACACCGAAAAAAAATATCCTGCAGCATGTTACATGGAGAAAAAAAATATCATGCACACAAATGCTCCGAGAAAAAAAATTCCTGCAGCATGAAAGGGTTTAAAAAAAATTCTTGCCTATACCAAATCCTCCACCCCCCCCCTCAGAAGTTAAAGGTCGCCCCTTAGTGAAACAAACAACCTGCATGTTCCCCTGGACCAGGGCGGTCTATCCGTGGTTCACGTGCTCGAGAAATCGCGTGCTCTCAAGCTCCGCTGGGTGCCCTGCGTGGGCGATCCTGCATGCGAGAAAAAGTGGGTATTTTCGCACGCTACTGGATTGGTTTTCCGGTTAGCCGCCGAATGAAAGGCTGGGCGTTTCTCCGCTCCAACGATGTTCCCAAACATTTCGGGGACAACAAACCCTTATTCTACCAAAATACCTTAACTGCTGTCGATCGGATTGGGATCGATTTCGATCTTCTAGATCTCCCAAACCACAGCGTAAAGACCTTTTATAACAAGCTTCTCCCATCCCCTCCCCGGAAACTCCCTTGCATGTACGGGTGGGAAGGGAGACTCAATACAACCTTCAACTGGCCTAAGATTTGGCAACACATCTATGGTGGTCTCAGTACGAACTGGGAAAGCGACATTACGTGGCGGATCGCGCACGGGTAGTCAAAACCAGGGCTTATCTCAAATCCTGGGGACTCAAGGTGGGCGAGTCTTGCGCAGGCTGCGGGGAGCGGGAGTCCATCTCCCACGCTTTCTGCGAGTGTCGTCTGGTGTCTCCTGTATGGGGATGGATGTCGACGCTGGTGAACAGATTGTATTCTACTCCCATTACTTTTACTAATTCTTTAATCCTGTTTCGCCACGAGCTCCCTCGAGGCAAGCAGTTCTCCAAACCAAACGAGCTATGCTCAGTTCTAATCAAGATTACTCTAAATGAACTGTGGGCTGCTCGGAACCTCGGCACTTTCGAGTCCAAGAGGTCCACAGTTTCATCTATCATAGCTAAAATCAAAGCCCGCATTAGGTTTCGCATCAAAGCGGCTTTCAATCATAGCGTCCGCCCTGATTTTATCAAATCATGGGCTCAAAATAATGTCCTTTGCTCAGTGGCAAACAAAAAGCTCATATTAATCCTATAGCCTGATCCTGGCCCCTGGGATCGTTACATGGGGGCGATCGGGGGGTTGGCGCACCTCCTACGTACAGTGCGGAACACCTCCGGGGCCGCTCCGGGGCGATCTCGGGGATCAGGGCTCAAAGTAACAAAACAAAACACAAAAACAAAAAGCACATAAATCTACATAAATATCAATATTAATATTACATACGTTTAACGCGCTTGACGGGGGTCGCCTGAGGCGGGGGGATGCTAAGACGCTTAAGCAAACGATGCCCGCTTGCTCCCCTTCCCTAGCCTCAGGGACAGCCGGTCACGTCGCCTTACCCTACCATCTGGGGGAGGGTCCCCTGGAGCATCGCGCATTGTCCATAGACATGCGGGGGCATCGGGGGCTCTCTCGTGGGTGGCTTGACTTGGGTGGCAGCCACGCCGCTGATTGCGACCGCGTCGCGATCTCTACTAAGTTTAATAGGGGTGAGTGGCACGCCCCGAGCCTCGTGTCACAACACAGGCTTCTAGAACTAGTTTCCAACAAACAAGAACATCACAATAAATAGAGATATGTCCTTAATTTAGGGACCGGTAATGGAGATAGGGGATCTATAACTCCCTGATCTTCGATCCTAACTACGGATCAACCTTTGAAAGACTGTAATTATTGTATCACTTACACAAACCACATGTAATCTATTTATTTATGATTCCCTAAGATTTCTAATACTGTAATCTCTATGATTCCAATTATTGTCCAATCAAGATCACATGTCAAATATCAATAAACCTGATTTAAAGACAAAAACAAAAAAAAACAAAAAAACAAAAACCTGATCTGTACCATTGATCCAGTATGTTTTCAGTGAAACTGAGTGAAATTAACAAATTGACGTCAGTTTTTTATGCGTCTGTCCTGTTATTGATCATGAATTTCGTCATAACATTGTCAAAGTAGCTGTGGATCCTCGAGGCGTAGCCGAGTGGATCCGCAGACTACTTTGACAATGTTATGACGAAATTCATGATCAATAACAGGACAGACGCATTAAAAACTGACGTCCATTTGTTTTTTTACAATAACAAAACGATCAAGCGTAGACTTCAGACGGGGGGAAACGCCAGGTAAAAGTGAACTGAATTGTTTTAGCCGAAACGATTCCGAAATCACAGCTTCGTGAACTTCAAACTAATAATAATAAATTTCTTAGACAGATTTTCTGAAACTAACCTTTATTCCATCTGGAAATTATTGTAAACCCGCTGAAATATTCGCAAGTTCAGTCCATTCTTATCAGTTGTTTTGAAGTTACACGCGGCAAAATAAACGAACTCGGCCATTCCACTCAACTTCAACGTCAAACTACAACAAATAGTTTTCTCTTTCGCTTTACCGTTGAATTAATTCTCAGTCTGCCGATTGAAAGCAACATGTGAACGACATTTCATGATTTTACGCCTCAAAGAACTCCCGTTCAGATGTAATTTTCCACTTTATCGAGAACTTACAACGCTGCCATTTTGGCGAAATTTTGAAGCATTTCCGCGCGCGATTACGTCATTCATGTGTCTGTCCTCTTATTGACAATAAAAATTAGCCAATGAGCGCGCGGGAATTTTGACAGTTATTGTAAAACTATAAACTGCACAAAGCACACTACACCAACTCCGCGGCATGGTCATTATCTTACGCATGCGCACAGGCAAATCACGTGGGTAGTGGCAACCATAGACAGCTGTTTCAGCAGTTTCCTGTGATGTTTTCATGATCAGTTAACTGATCCAAGGTTTCTCCTGCAATCGCGCTGAACACAGTGAACTTCGATCAAACAGCGGTGACTACTACCGTATCTTTCAAAGTTATTTTTAGAAAACGTTCGTTTTTTAGCCATTTAGTAACCTTTATATATATGATGAATATATCTGGCTACAATTTTAGTATTTTTCAATAATGTTACCTGTTGTAGTAGAGGTATTTTCCATACACCACTGTCCCAGTTCCATCCCACTGATAAGGCAATGTGTACGTTTTACGAGTCACGCCTGCTTTGAGCTTTTCCATGTTTTCAAACTCTTCAACCACGTTTTGTGAGGCAAAGGACTTTACAACGAATATGGTCTCGTTACCCATGATTCCTAGCGGGTCTTTCATCCAGGCTCCTTGTGCGATAGAGCGAGTGTGGTGAGTCACAGGACTGCCAACACTCTTGATGGTAGTACAGCTGTCTGAAAGTACAAATAAGTACAAGTACAAATAACGAACAAAACTAGTACAGATATCCCATCTTCCCGATTATGGCTCTTTACTATGGTTTTTATAGTTAGTTACATAGTGTACTTAGATCTACTTAGTTTCCATGGAAAACACATGACAGCAGCGCCTTTTTTCCTCTTTCCCTCTTTTCCTTCTCCTCCTCCTTTTCCTCCTCCTCCTCCTCTTCCTCCTCCTCCTCCTCCTCCTCCTCCTCTTCCTCCTCCTCCTCCTTTTTCTCCTTATTATCATCTTCTTCCCTCTTCCTTTTCTTGTTTTATTGTTGCATCTTTTCATAAATAAGGCGGTGATCGGTCTTGATGATCACCATGCCAACGAAGGGTAACCTGTTGTTGACCGCTGTTTCCATTGTAAATTGGATTGATGGGTGCGCATCATTCAGAGTTGCAAGCAAATCGGTAGCAGCGGGAAGGTCAGGTACTAGGGCGAGAGTGTCATCGGCGTATCTCTTATAGAAATCGGGAAGCTTGTTTTCATGTGCGAGTTTTCTCCTCAATGGAGCACATAAAGGTGTTTGCCATCAGTGGTCTAATGGAGCACATAAAGGTGTTTTGCCATCAGTGGTCCTAATGGTGATCCCATGGCAACGCCGTCCATTTGTTCACTCTCGCCCTGGTACCTGACCTTCCCGCTGCTACCGATTTCCTTGCAACTCTGAATGATGCGCACCCATCAATCCAATTTACAATGGAAACAGCGGTCAACAACAGGATACCCTTCGTTGGCATGGTAATCATCAAGTCCGATCACCGCCTTGACATCTGTATCTACCGGAAAAAGACCAACAAAGGGTTTATCCTCCATTATCAGAGCCATGTTGACAATAGATATAAACGATCACTTTTTATAGAACTATGCTTGATCGCGCCAACCGCTTGTCGTCCTCACCGGATCTATTCTCACAAGAATGCAAGGATCTAAAAACTGAAATATCCCGAGAAACTAATTGATTCTACTGTTATCAGATTTCACGCTTCCCAAGACCAGAACCAAAACTGTATCGCGCCAATAGACAGCCCTGTACGCATCACATTTTCTTCTAGATTTATATATTTTCAACAGTTTGGAGCGTGAAAAAGTTAATACGGACTAATGTCAAGAACTTTCAACCTCTCAGGGTTCTCATGATCACGCATCACCTTGCCCTTCAAAGACCATAAATCCGCCGACTTCGTACGCAAAGACCTACGCGACCTTGAAAAGAAAATCGATCGCAAGCGGTTACAACCAGTCTTCACAAGTAGTCTTTCCGAAGACTTGAAAGTTACGGAAACAAAGCCCTCCTTAGTAAACCAACAATGCGTTGTATATGAATTTAAATGTAATTTGTGCGGTAAATTATATAGGCTACACAAGCCGCCACCTCCACCTGCGCATTGAGGAGCATAGATACTCTGTGATCGGTAAACACCCAATCAAAACCGAACAATCTTCAGGAGCAATTTGCCATCTTAAAGAAATGCCGTGGAAAGTTTGAGTGCCTTATTTATGAGATGCTCCTAATAAAGAAAAAGATACCGACATCAAACACTCAAACAGACTCCATTCCCGCGAAACTTTTCACTTAGTTATGCACATTCTTTTGTTTCCACACCTTAGTTTATTCTAATGTAATTTCACACTTTCATTTCTATATATAACGCTACCACTCTTGTAATAATTTGCATTTGATAATGGTGACATTGGGACACAAACTTTTATCCCGACAAATTAATGCTCATATAATCTTTGTATCACTGTACCTCTATTAAAGGGACATCTCTATTAAGGGGACACTTGTCCCAATGGTGTCCCATTAATGGAGATTTCACTGTAGAATTTTTAAACTTCGTGGAGGGTCTTGAAAAAAAAGAAAAGCCATGCATTAACATGCTTGAGATAAGCAGTGAGTCAAAGGATTGTCGGCCGAGTTCAAGCTGTGCACAGCTTCTTGTTATTATAAATCGAATTGTTAAATGCTTTTTATCGTGTCACGTGATCAATTGTATCCAATCAGAGTCACATCAAAAGAATCGAAAGACTGACGTTACTTACCTCGGGGCATCTCACAGTTTCTTCCTGTGTAGTTTTGTGCGCAAGTACAGCTGTAGTCATCTGTCTCGTAAAGTGCTTTGCAGGTTCCACCGTGCTGGCAAGGAAAACTTTCACAAGGACTCTGGAAATTAAAAATTAACTCTGGTAAATTTACACCATTTTCAATTTGGATAATCCGTTTGTTATAAATTAAAACGTGAAAACGTGTTCCTTCTAATTTAGAGAAAAGAGTTGCTGGTATAATTCACCTGCCAGTATTTTAACTATACAACTGATCTGAAATAACATGACTATCTTATTCTCACTAATTTTCGCGCGCCATTATTTCGCAAATATCAGAGCCATATTTCGCGAGAATTACTTTTCGTGATTTCACGAAATTTCACGAAAATGTCACCAAAGTTTAATCGCCATTTTACAATCCGTCAATTGAGAACTTCAGTACTTATAGAACAAACAAGTAACAAACTTGATAAGTACGTTTTATCAGCGTTGTTTATCGTTATTTCACACGAACAATGCTCAGTTCTGTCACTTTTTTAAAGTCTATTTTTTACACATGACTGCTTGCTTGTCAGTTAGGAAAACTGTTCCAAAAAGGTACTTACAAAGAACTTATTTGCGAATATCACTGTCAATGTCCTTTGTGTAACAGGGTATTAAAATTTCGCGTTTACAATTTTCGCGGTACCGTTTTGAAAATCAAGAAAATAAGTGAGAATAATGACGTAATATTTCTTTAGACTGAATCATGAAATGCCCAATAAAAAGTACAGAAACAAATGTTTTCTTTCGTAAAAGTCTCTAGAAATGTTTCTAATATTTTCAGAAAACGTCAGTTTCTTTTCGCTGGAAATGAATATTTATTACAGGCGCGTACCTGCCTTTAAGCAAATAAGCACGGGCTTACAAGTCGTTCGGACGATATAATAATTTTTTTTTAAAAGTTGAGTGAAGACGAACAAGTACGTTCAACGATGAAAACAGAGCGACTCTCAGCACTTGCCCTGATGCGTGTGTACAGAGACATGCCCATTGATGTAGAAGCCGTGATTCGCGAATTTTGCGCCAAAACTGAGTACAGACGACTAGCTATGGAATTTCTTTGAGAATTTCTTTGAGTTCCACCAAGATTTCAGATATGTTTGCAACCAATGTGTCACTAGTCAGGTCATTAAAATGTTATTACTTCTTTTTCTTCTTTGTTATTTTTTCTCTTTCACAACAACAACTGCATTTTGTTAAATATTTCATTATTTCTTGTTCAATATGGAATCCTGGCATTTGCCAAATTTAAGCGTCCAGATTGCATCTCAGAGTACTTAAATTTGCAAAATTTTCCGGGGGGACATGTCCCCGTATCCCCCTAGCATGTCGCGCCTTCGCCGCTCCTTGTGGGCGCTGTCGCACCCATATTGTCCCTCCTCTCAATTATGCCCCACCCAGGCTTACAACCAGAAAATGCCTAGTAACGCCCCTTGATCATTAGAATATTAATTTTTCGTTCCTTTCTGTGAAACTTCGGGTCATCTTCGGAAATCTTTGAATGTCCTATATTCAACTTTCGCTCGGCATGCTTCGGAAAACCTCGAGGCGTTCGATTACACGTTTTAAACTAAAATATATGAAGATAGCTTTTTAGCTTTTCGGCTTTCACTCTCGGAAATCTAATCGGCTAGCAGTATGCGGGATGTTTGTCACACTTGAACCTAGTTATATGGCTTTAACTCCCACGAATCTCCTGTAGCTCAGTGGTAGAGCGTCCGACCGGTGTGCGGAAGGTCATAGGTTCGACTCCTGTTGGGGGAACTCGGAATTTTTTCCGAGTAGCTTGTGTCACTGACAGAATAATATCTTTCTCATATTTCTGCCAAGCTTAAAATTTACCATCATTTCTTTCCACAAAATACTTCGATTAAGTTTACGTATTGTTATTTAAATAACGATGTCAAGATTTGATTGTAATTAGCATTGAGGGCCACTAGTTTTTCAGTCTCTGACTGTGAAGTGTTTTTATCCTCCAAAAATAAAGTTGTTATTATAACTGATGTCTTAAAACGAACTTGAGGCAGGTGTCAGAAGCTTCGCGTCAGATGCTCTTGCTCCCGCCTCGATTAGTTTTTGTAACTCGTAGCGGGAGCAAGCACGATCTTGTAAATTATATATATAAAAATTGAATAAAGTTTGTTGTTTTATTTGTTTTTGTTGGTCGACATCTGTTTTTATCCTAAATTTGTTTTATTTGAACAACTATTATATTAGTTTTTTGGCTAATACATATTGTTAGCTCGGAAGTTATTCGATAAACCCTCTGAAATCGAAAATGATCTCAACTACAATCAGAGAGAGAGAGAGAGGGGAGAGAGAGAACGTATCCAAGCTCGTTTTTTAAAATTCGTCGTGGTCGCACTTGGAGGGGATCAGTAATTTGAACTTCACGGCATACTGATCTGAACACAAAGCGGACGGTTTTCAATTAAACAAGCCGTCGCTTGTTAAAAAAGCTGCCAAAAACTAATTCTTCAAGTTATAAAATTTGGACAGGATTAATATACGTACAGTACTTATCGACCAAGAAATGGAAGCAAGTTTCACACTCCTCCTCATGAGATAAGTAAAAGCTGTCCTCGGGGTAATTCAGGTTTTAAAAGCGCTTGATGTTTTGAGCTGTAACTAGTGCAGTCTTCGTTACTGGTTATTGGGGTTGCTATCGATCAGTAAAACTTTGCCGCAGTTGCCAGTAACACAGAAATTCCAGGACAATTGCAGTTGCACCATCACTTGAGAGCTAGCGAAGCATGCACTGTGACAGGAAGCAATATATAAACTAATGATGTACTCACCATAATGCTGTAGTGATGGTAGGTGTGATTCGCTTTGAACTTTTCGGATTGATGATACTTGTCTGTGGGAAGTATCTCACACGATATATTCCCGTCTGGACGATGAAACGCAGCAATGTTTGTGGAAAAACACTGATCGTTCTTCACGCATCGCAGCAGACAATGTCTTCCAGTTTGAACAATTACTGTTTCGATTTTTGGAACGTCAAGAACATGATAAAGATGCTCGTTGAATTGCGCAAATCTTAAATTTTTGTTTGGGTCGCGTTGAAGACCGGCCTGAGCTGCCTCACAGAAGCCTTGATCTAAAATATGATAAGTAAAGTAGATAAAAGTACTTGCGGACAAAAGCACGAATCCGTTCATGGTTAACCAGGTGGATTCAATGCCGTGACTTTGCCTAACTTCACAGATATATTACCAACACCCTAACATAAATTTTTAATAGGTTGCTGAACAAATGTTTGCGAAGTAATTTATATTTTCATTCATAAGAAGGAACCCAGTCAAGTGCACGGCACGCGCATTTTGTTATTTTTAAAATAGGTTACTGAACAAATGTCTGTTAATTAATTTATATTAACAAGTCTGTTTTGTTCGAAAATGACATTTCATTGGCTGTGCATGAGTATACGGCTAATTCACGATTCACTAGAATTACAGAAATACCGTAAAAGCTATATTAGCCCCATGCAGGGGCTAATTTAATTTCTGGCTTCAAAAAAGAGGACCTTATTAGAGAGAGGGACAAAATTCGAGGGAAAAAGTTAATTTTGAAAGTGTTTTGGGAATATAAAGAAGAATTTTCATTCATAAGAAGGAACCCAGTCAAGTGCACGGCACGCGAATTTTGTTATTTGACACCATGTTATTTGACAATTTGTTATTGGACACAATACAACAATATACAATACATTTAGGGCCTCCACAGACTAGAGAGATAGTTGTCGACAACTATTTTTATTCGATAACTAAAATGAGTCGACAACTATTAGTACTCGATAGAGCTTTTCCACACACTAGAGGCCAAATGATCGACAACTTGTATTTTTATGCGAAAGCTTGGTAACTAGCGTTCCTGTGCATGCCACTGACGAGTGCACGTTTATTAGGCAAGATGGTAATAACCTGCGATCAGGCCGCGATCGCGCTCCTATTATCATTGGAAACCCAAGCATAATATTTGCATCTCAATGTATTTACATATAAGAGTTTGTATGAGATTTCAAACGGAACATTTTGAGCAATAAATAAAATTGAAATTACTGAATAAAGTTCAGAAAACATTACATGGTGTTGTTTGCTATCCTTACAATGTGTTTAAACGCAATTTTGAGTGATTTTAGTCCAAGTTACCTTACCATGTATTATATAATGACAAGGAAGGAGTCTTATGACCACAGGCTTACCATCCTCTGTTTGTGTGGTCACAGATATCTACGCTCAAATCTGGTGAAAAATAGAGCGTGCTACTGAAGAACCAATCATTTTTGAGTATTTTGTTATAGTTATGATTATTGTCGCAAGCCTACTGTTTCAATTTAATGTCATGGCCCGTTTTGATTGGTTGTTGACGAGTTGTGTGCAGCAATAAAATTTCAATAATAGCGATATTTAATGGGAACATAACCCAGTTTTTCAAGGCTAATATTTTTCTCTAAAATATAAATTATATACGCGGGTTGAAAGAAATGTTTGGAATTTTCGCATTTGACCAGTTTCCCAGTGGCTTCATAGCTCAGTGGTAGAGCGTTTGCACTGCCAGCCATCACAATGGTTTAATCCCTTGAAGCCTGAAGTTTATATTTTATTTATTTCTTTATAGTGCATTCGCAATAGACAACTAATGTTATAGACATCTACGTTTTGTAAACTTTTTTCGATAAGAGATCGATTAATCGATACGTGATTTAATAGTCCTTCCCGTATTCCCTCGGCGTTGGTCGGATGTCATATAGACCATATTACTGGGGACGAGGTTGATATACGATAAGTTCAAGTTGTCGGTTTTTCCGGAGTACAGCAGGATGCGCGCGCATACCTAAAGTCCATTAAGGCGGGACTTAACCTGAATGACATTTTTCCGAGACTTAACATGGGTTAAATGGAAATATCTCGTTCACGTTTCAAGCAATCCAAAAACTCCATGCTCATCCCATGAATCTATGTTATGGGATGTTTTATAAATTTTTGGGTGATTTTTGGGTATATTTGGAAGGAAATAGTTTTTCTCAAGGAGTTGTAAAATTTAGGGAAATGAGAAATATTGAAGATTTGATGTAGTTTTAAAATTATAATTTGAAGTTAAAATTAGTAGATTGACTGTTGGTGTTCCAAAAATTATTTTCTTTCTTCTATTCCTTCTTTAAACCTCTTAAAATTTCCTTGAAATTTAGGTGAAGTCCTCCCTTAAATCAGTCTTGCTTCGCTATAGCAGAATTAAATATTTATAATATTCGGTTTATTATTTTTCATTATTTTCCTGGAGGTGAACTGAATCACCTGGACTTTGAAACATAATGCTATTATTGCGTAGAAACCGGGGGGGGGGGGGGGGGACTCCAAAAATGTCAGGGACGGGGGATACTCGTCGTACCTAATAGGGTTGATAAATGTGTGTTTTGAACCACTGGGTGTTGAACTTTAAATGCTTAGATAAAACGCAGTTCCTATTATCTATGTACAACTGTATGTTCAAGCACGTTTTCACAGACGGCCAGTGACCACGTACAATCCTGGCTAAAAGTCCTTGGGACATTTACAAAATACACCGCAGCAGAAACAAAGTTATTTGACTTTTTACTGAATTCATTATGCCATTGTCCGAGAAAGCCCCCCCCCCCCCCCCCCTCCCCCCTTAAACCCACCCACCTAAAAAGACATATAGTGGCTAATTTGGATACAAAACAAATCAACATTGTATTGGGGGTGGGGAAGGGGTGAAAACAAACACCATTTGACGCCAGCATGTGAAGTGTCCCAAAAACTTTTCACACAAAACATTTTCCCGATGAAATATTCAATGATTGCTTTGGTGAAGAACAAAGAAATCCAAAGCCACTGATCACATTTATTCTCTCATTACATTGATCTGTGGATAACGTGGCTA
>MU827779.1:4609397-4661011 GCA_029204205.1 Desmophyllum pertusum | reverse complement strand
AGTAAACGCGCACTTTCAATACATTTTTTCATATTATTACATACATCTGATCCCGTACGAAAACGCGAAGATACCAAACACTATTCTAACCTTTCAAACATGGTTGGACCAATACCACCCAACAAGCTCAACCTTATGCCTGGTAAAAAGTAAATAAAAAACACAATTCTGTTAACGAAGACTAAAGACAATCTCCATACCGAAACTAAAGAAGAGCGGGGACCTACAAATTCACTATTGCTAGAAAAAGATAACCATGATGCCCTCAAAAAAATGGCGAGCTAAATACCGGTTTTAAGCTACGCCCCACTGCCTAGTAGTACAGTCAAACCCTCTTAAAGCGGCCACCTATTAAACGGCCAACCCCCCCCCAATTAAACGGCCAGCTATCAAAGTCCCAATATCAGTATAATACTGTAAATAAAACCCTATTAAGCGGCCAACCTCTATTAAGCAGCCACTTGCCATTTCCCCGAGGGTTGCCGCTGAATAGGGGTTTGACTGTAATTCTAATTCACATGACTGCAGTTTGAGAGAGAAAGAGACCCCCAGACTAGTGGGGGGGGGGGCAGGGGGAGGGCAGGGGGCTGACCCTTCCTGTTTCCCCTACTCCTGCTGTATCCCACCCCATCCTTAGTGGTTTCCGGTGTTTTTCTGATAAATTATATAATATTGCAAATTTTTTTCCTATTTTTTCCGGTTCCCACCAACTCGCCCTTTCCTTTCCTGCCTCCCATAGGCCTTCTGCCCCCATTATCCCTGGGTTCCCATCCTCCTGCCAGTCCTGCCACCCCCTCCACAGGAATAGAGAGCTGAGAGAATGTGCAGACCACATCAACAGCTTTGCTGAGAGCGGTGGCCTAGTGGTTTTACCGTTAGCGTGTTGAACAGCAGATTCGAGCGGGCTCCAGGATTGAGGAGCTGTTTAAAGAAGCTTAAAGGAGCTTAAGGTCACGGATTGGCGCGTTCTTGAAAAAAGTGGCCAATTTTTTTCAAGTTTGCCCTTTGCAACCCGTCTTTAATCTTCTCCATCCTCAACCATCCTTGTTCCTGTTGTGCGTTTATTATTCCCTCTTTGGTGTTTTTCATACCTTAGTAAACTATTATTGTGTGTTGGGAAGGCTTTCTGCAGTTTGAAGGTGATTTTCGCACTTCGTCAAAAATGACTTAAAATATCGGGACATAGGCTCCTTTAAACGCCAGGCTATATGCCCATTTAGGATGCGTGGGTTATATTAAAAAACACAATGTTTTCCTAGCTCACTTTTTCATAGATAATTTGGAACAGCTTTCCAATCTGGAAATCCTTCAGGGATTTTAATACTTGTTACTGTTGGAAGACGAATGAGCCTGTAAAAAGGATGTTATAAGAATTTAATTTACATACAAAGTTCATTATAACTCGATAAAGCATGATTGCGCCCTACTTGTTACGGTTGGATAACGTAGGGCCTACATAACAAGAGAAAGAATACAAAAATGTTACATTGTGACACAATACTTCCTCTTGATGTGTTTCACAAACAAACAAACAAACAAACAAACACAACAAACAAACACAACAAAAATAAACAAACAACAAGGCCACAAGTTAAATAATAATACAGGATTGGTAGTTATTTTAATAAATAAACAAATAAATAAATGGATAAATGAATAAATAAATTAATGTCTGATCGACTGACTGACTGACTGTGTGCATGAACGAATGAACGAACAAATGAATATAATTATTATAATTTTATTTTTAAAAGTTATAATTAAATTTATTAACCCATTGACACCTGGCGTGATTCGCGTGCTTGTGCATAAATTTTGGCAAGCGATGTTAAATTTAATAAATGAAATGAAAATTTTACCTTATCTTTAACAAACATCTCTAGCCCCATCTTCTCAATTCCAGCCCAGAGATGTTCAATGGTATTATGATGCCTTTTCCATGAATTCTCAAGTCCCTGATGAACAGATTGAAAGACTTATTTACCTGTATCAATGAAGTGGTTTACTTTTTGTTTTTATACTAGGACCTCGGAGCACTGTAAGTTTCTAAATGACATAAACCCCTTATTCCAGGACACACCAAGCAGATTTTTACCTCAGCTTGCATGCAACCATTCTATTGTTTTGTAACTCAGGTAAATTTACAACCACCTAATTAGCATGTATGTAAACACTATAATTTGGCTAATTACTGTAATTGGCTTGTAAATTAGGCTTTAGGCTTAACACTATAATTTAGGCTTAAATTAGGCTTTAGGCCGGTGCTTAACTCCAGTTTCTGTAGATGGGATGCTAGTCCATTGCAGGTAACCCCCCCCCCCCCCCCCCCCCCACCCACCACACATTTTTGAGAGGTTGCCTTGACAATTTGCTGGTACCCGTTTATACACCTGGGTGAAAGAAGCACTGTGCATGTGAGAGTAAAGTGTCTTGTCCAAGAACAACACAACAACCCTGATCAATGCTCGGACCTGGACCACTCAATCTGCATGGTGTTCAACGCGCTAACGATTAGGCCACCACATCTCCCACAGACACTATTAATTAGGCTTTTTACTGTAACGCGAGCCCCCACGCCCAAGCACCTAGACTACGAGGCAGTCCCTCTTTCCCAGCTTAGTCCGTCGAGCGAGAGCGATAAAAATTCACGATCGGAAAATGGCCGCTTAGCTCGCCCCCAGTTTTTCACGCGGCCATTTTCCGATCGCGAATTTTCATCGCTCTCGCTCGACGGACTAAGCTGGGAAAGAGGGACTGCTCGTAGTCTACCAAGCACCCATCACACTTACTAGAGTCTGACAAGATCAGTGGAGAAGGAGAAACTCGCTAAACATCACTGAAATACCGCCAAGATACGAGCGCATAACACCACGCCATTATGTCCAGAGAACATTAAATCCTGGGCCTGGCAAGAGCTAAGAACTGCTGACCACTATGACAGCTGACTGCACACTCGTTTAACTTGGTTAAATGCATAACCTCATTTAATAAATTAATTAGCTGAATCATAGGCATGCAACACGTGCAGAGAGCTATATGTAACTGTTAAAACCCCTTGCACACATTATGTGCATTGATGTTGAAAATATTATAAATACATTAATTACATATAAGCACCTCTTCTGCTATCTGTGCCAGGCTTTCTCTCAATGCATAAACCAGACTTATGGCTCCAGTGTGGTGGTACCTAAAGACAAACGGTAAACAAGATAATTAATTAATTTATATGCAATTTAATTAATAAATTATTTAAATAAATTATCATGAGACTTACAATGGCATTGTTTGTATTTACATGCGAACTCATGCAAAATCACCGTTTGCATTTATTTCCGCCATCAATCATCTTACATGTAGCGGACGTCTCACTTCAAATAATGGGTTCAAAAGGTCATGTCCATGGGTTGTGATTGGTAGATTTCGCTCCAATTTGTTTGTTTCTTTTTTCTGGGTGCGTTGGTTAAATAAATGCTATTACAGTGGAACCCCGTTAATCCGACCACCAACGGGCCACCAAAATCTGGTTCTTAAATAAGAAAATGACTGACAGAACTTTTGTTCGGGACAAAAGAAAGTGGTTGTATTAACGAGGTGGTTGTATTAACGAGGTGGTTGTATTAACAAGGTGGTCGTATTAACGAGGTGGTCGTATTAACGAGGTGGTCGTATTAACGAGGTGGTCGTAGCTAGGCGGGGTTCCACTGTAATAAATTAATCAGATTGAAACAAATTAGGATTCATCATGAACAACTGTTGAAAAAAAACTGAACTGAAAAGCAACAACAACAACAACAACAACAACAAATAATTTAAAGTATTTTTACCTTCTTGGGCCATCATCGCAACCCCAGTAGTTCCCCAGTTCGTTAATGTCCAGGTAAAATGATGGCACTTTGGTTTTCCGGCTGTTTATCTTAGCCCTTAAAACATTTAGCAACAATAGAAGTTAAGTAAAAGTACATATTTCATGTACATGTACAAAACTCAGGGTTATGTCATCTTGGCGTAGTAAAATATAAATTGGACTTGTCTGGTAAATAATTATTTTCAGTCTGTTATGAGACCAACTGAATACCTACATGTACTCTCCCACATAACCTACGAGTGTCCTGCATTTTTTTAAATATTAACTGCTGGTATTAACTGACCAATTTTAAATTGTTTCAACATGATCTTTTCAAAATCATGCATTAGTTTTGTCATAAGGTGAAAATAACATTTTTCTGTTAGCTGTATGACGTCATTTTACTGCCAAAAACTGTTAAAATCAAAAAACAAAAAACATACGTTTGTTTGGAATTGCAATGTTTGTTATGTTGCAAAGTTTGAGCTCCATCGGATTAAAAATACAAATTAAGTAGTTACTTGGTTGCACTTTCAGAGCGTCTGCTGACCCAACGTGATTTGTCACAACGCTAGAACGACTGACACTTTAAATTTTAAAATCACTGCACGATGATGGGGATTGATGTTTGGGCTTTATTGAAAACCATTCAAATGCCCCTCCGGGTGGGAAGGGAGAGAACAAAATACAGGTAAACTTGCTTCTACACGCTCGCTCGCTCGCTCGCTCGCTCGCTCGCTAACTGACAAAAGGCTATGCCTCTATACAAATATGAAGCTACTACAAATACATGTGACAACTTATCATACCGCAAGGCCGCTCCCAGATTTTA
Organism: Desmophyllum pertusum; assembly: GCA_029204205.1. Taxonomy (NCBI): domain Eukaryota; kingdom Metazoa; phylum Cnidaria; class Anthozoa; order Scleractinia; family Caryophylliidae; genus Desmophyllum; species Desmophyllum pertusum. The sequence continues at coordinate 4,656,335 of MU827779.1, read as the reverse complement.
AAACTATGATAAACAGATGTTTAATCTATAACGTAAAGCATAAATTTGAATGGAATAGACTTAAAATTAAATATTATTGTAACATTCTCAATTCATTTCATCCCTTTATTTACAAAGTATTTCGCTAAAAAAACAATCACCTTATCAATAAAAATGACTATTTTGCTTGTTGGCACTTAGCGACAGGTAGAACTAGTCAATATTTTATAAAGCTACGGACAGTACAATGTATAAGCCTGTTGATTGATCAGTAAAGAGATGTCTGCTCAAACATTACATGCCATACACAGACACTTACATGGCTCTGGGGCCGAATGTGATTGGTGCAATTCCAGGATGTGCGCCAAGACACTTCTGAGAGCCTGTATAGACACAGTCCAAGCCCCAATCATCAGTGAAGAACGGCGTTCCACCAAGAGTAGCAACAGTGTCCACAATTATTAAACAGTTATGCCTACAATCAAGAAAAGTAAGTAAAAAAATAAGTTAGTATTCAGAAAGTAACATATTTACTGACTTCTGTTGACCAATTTTATCTCCTTTATCTTTCATTTTTGACTTTAGTTAATTAGTGGTTTTAAATCTAAACTGCAACGTAGAACTTGATAACTTCCATGAAATTATGGACACATACTTAATGATCTTAAACTGATCTAAGTAGCTGTCACTGACTAGGTAAGAATAAAAGGAAAGATGCGAGGGCTAACTGTAAGGAAGAAAACCTACCCGTATAGATCTATGGAAATTTATCCAACATTACTCCCTGCTTGCAAAGTCTTCTTTTCTGTTATTTTGAGGCGGGAAGAAAAGGAGACTCTGCTCTGACTCGAAACGATGTGTTTCAAGTCAGAGCAGAGTCTCCTTTTATTCCTGCCTCAAAATAACGAAAAAGGAGACTCTGCTAGCAGGGAACCAACATTACGGGTTAATTTGGGGAAAAAAATATATTAGGCAATGTTTCTCGAATAAACACAGGTCGCCCAAGCTAAAGATAAGAGAACAGTGTCACGGTATAAGCGGTATTGTGTTACAACGGCTCAATTTATAAGGGTTTGTATGGGAACGCAACGGTTATGTTTTAGAAGATATAAAATCGAATGTTTTGTGAATAAAAACGACTTACCCTGTTGCTGTGTTGTATTCTTTGTAGTTTGCCAGCTTCTCAGGCCGGTTTGAGGCGATTTAGGCGAGTTTTAGTTTTCGAGGTTTTCCGTTAATATAAATAGGGAAGGTCGGAAAGAAAATTTCAAATCCAATCACTCGAAGATCGATAAATTCCGTTAAAATGCTCAAATCGCCTCACAACTTCCACCAGTGTAATCTCCGATAGCGAATGTTCCCTCTGGTTGTATTTTCGGCTTCCAAATGCCGTTCTAACTGCAGATAAACTTTCGTCAGTTCGACACTCGCGTTTCCTGATACCCGTTGGACGTTTGAACCACACACAAAATGGTGTCATGTCGACAAAATCACCCTACGCCTGGGAGGGGCATGGACGTATTGTCATCCATACAAAATGACACTGCGGGGCCCAGAGAGGTCGATTGTCACACTGACTTTCAAATTGTAATTCGAAACTAAAAGTAAAGCCTTATTCTTCAGGCCAAACGGATTAAAAAGCAATTTCTATGCTGTTGAGTATCTCCATAGATTTATATATTTTTCTTCTCTGCTTGCTATTTTCGAAAACATTGATTTAGTCCGATATTTATCTGCTTTCAGTCGGACGGATCGATCGATTCCTCACTGGAATGTGACGGTTGGTCACGGTTAGCGGTCGACGTTTAGGCGGGAAATTTTCACGTACTGGTTTCCAATTTCAAGTGACAATCGACCTCTCCGGGCCCCGCAGTGTCATTTTGTATGGATGACAATACGTCCATGCCCCTCCCAGGCGTAGGGTGATTTTGTCGACATGACGCCATTTTGTGTGTGGTTCAAACGTCCAACGGGTATCAGGAAACGCGAGTGTCGAACTGACGAAAGTTTATCTGCAGTTAGAACGGCATTTGGAAGCCGAAAATACAACCAGAGGGAACATTCGCTATCGGAGATTACACTGGTGGAAGTTTTGAGGCGATTTGAGCATTTTAACGGAATTTATCGATCTTCGAGTGATTGGATTTGAAATTTTCTTTCCGACCTTCCCTATTTGTATTAACGGAAAACCTCGAAAACTAAAACTCGCCTAAATCGCCTCAAACCGGCCTGAGAAGCTGGCAAACTACAAAGAATACAACACAGCAACAGGGTAAGTCGTTTTTATTCACAAAACATTCGATTTTATATCTTCTAAAACATAACCGTTGCGTTCCCATACAAACCCTTATAAATTGAGCCGTTGTAACACAATACCGCTTATACCGTGACACTGTTCTCTTATCTTTAGCTTGGGCGACCTGTGGAATAAATAGAAAGAAACATGCAAAAAGAAAAGGAAAAAAAAACAGGCATTCTGAGCAAACCAAAAAATGACCCAAAAATCAACATAGGTAAATAATTATGCCCTCTGTCCTATATTCACTCACTTGTGACATAAAGCTCCAATCCCATCTAGAGGCTGACATATTCCAGAGGAAGACTCGCTGTGAACAAGAAACAGCACTGAAGGCTTGTGTTCTTTGAGACCCTAGAGAAAATTATTGACATTTAATAAAACAGATTTACAACACTTGTTGAAATTATTCTATTCATGTCTCATTTCAATAAAGGAATATTGTTCTCACCAGTTCAATTTCAGCATAAGTATGACATTCTCCTGGGGCCTTCACAAGAACTCTTACATCACATCCTTTTGAAAGAAAATACTTACATTTGTATATTTATAAAATCAAACACAATCATGATCTTTCTTTATCAGTACCATCAATTACTGCACCTTTCAATAGCATGCGGACTCTGCTCATGCCAATCAATGGTTACGTTTTTCATTGCCGTCAATCATCTTAGCGACATCTCAGGAAACAGAAGTTCACTTCAATGGGTTATTCAAAAGGTCAAGTCTGTGGGTTGTGATTGGTAGATCAAATTTCAAACCATGTTGTTTCTTTCTTTCAAGGTCTTTTCAGTTGGTTGTCATTGTAATAATTTACGGCAGTGAAAAACGCAATCGTTAGTTGGGTTTTAAGCAGGAGTTTTTTCCGAGTTTGCGTGTTATTGAAAGGCACAGTTCTCATATACCGCTGACCAGTAGACCTGCATTGCTGTTGCTGGCAATATTTATTGTCTCTGCTATGTGACGTTCATGTCGTCAACGTCGTCAGGACCCCAGGAATGACTGAGAAGTTGAACTCAAGTCAAGTTTGGAGGCATGCCGGTGTAAAGACCTGGGATAATCTGTGATTCCAGCACAGTGTTCCTGTCGTCGACGTCGTCAGGACTCCAGCGAAGTTGAACTCAAGTCAAGTTTGCAGGCATGTCAGTGGTAAAGACCCTGGGGTAATCTGTGATTCCGGCACATGTTCTCTTATGTTGGGGAGGTATATATCCCAGGCAGTGGTAGCAACAGCATCGCATGGAGTAGGATATGAGACCACGGAGGCTTAATTAACATTTTTTGGTACTGTTAAACAGTTTTAATAAAATATTAGGCCTCTGGACAACTCTGTCTCCGATTTACAAAGAGCTTTTCAATTGAATAAAAATATTACATATTTACATATCATAAACAAAATATAAATTAAAATAAAATAATTAATCAATTTGTTATGAAAATATAACCAAGGGATTAAGAGAATTTTGACTTTGAAGACGTATTGTGGCAATTTGTCTTCATAATTTCATTAACAACCGGTTCAGGATCGTATTATTATTAAAAATATTTATTCAGTCTCACCTTGCCGTTCGGCGATTTCACGTGCTCTCGAGCCCCACAAGCCATTAACACACACTAAAATACGTTCCCCTCGTTCCACAAGGTTCATGATCGAAGCTTCCATGGCCGCATGCCCGGCTCCAGTGATAGCTAGTGTGTAATCGTTATTGGTCTGAAACACGTACTTTAGACCTGCCTTTGTCTCGTCCATTATCTTACAAAACTCTGGATGTAGATGCCCCAACAGTGGCATGGCAGAGGCGTTATAAGTCCTCATCGATGGATTTGCCGGACCAGGTCCAAAGAGATGAACATTTGGTACGGTTAGGGGTACAAGCAACTGTTCTGGCACGGGTACTTTTGCCTTCCATATTTCCGCCATCTTGGCCGGCGTGATTGCGCAATACTCCCCTCCAGGTCCCCTCTGGCTCTTTCCTTCGTTTCAGGGGTGGGGGTGGGGGGGTAGTGGGGATGGAGAAGGCACACACAATTTTTTTTTCTCGCGCAATAGCATAGAGATGGGGAATTCCAAGGTGAGAATACCGATGAAAGAATACTAAAAGTACATATTGCGGACCTTCGATTAAAGAGATTTTCAAGCCAAAGGAGTGAATATTTGGATGAAGAAATGCTTGTTTGATGTTGTCTTTGTCGATGAAGATGATATGTAAACACGATTGTTTTGGTTTATTGGATGAACCAGTTGATCCAGACTTCATTTTCAAACTACACCAGTTATCGAATTAGAACAGCACTACTATTTGACTTTATTTTGAACCGTCGGTCCACAATAGGTGGACCCATCGCACCCCCTCCCCCCCCCCCCCCCTTCCCCTCCCTACGGGCCTGAAAATTCATGCAAACATGCTTTGCTCAATCAGATACAGTCGAACCCCGATTAAGCGGTCACCCTCGGAGAAATGGCAAGTGGCCGCTTAAACGGGGTTTCGTCAGAAATTAGCATAAGGCGTGGTCGTCTGACGTGGTATAAACGTCACTTTATCTGAATACAACACGCTTGGAGGCTTGTGACAACTGTTGTTTGAATGTTTTAATCATTCGTCACCTTCTATTTCGGACTCTTATCTGTCATCAGGTTTTGCAAAACAAGGCCAAACTACGTGTATTAGCTTCTTGGTGGGGGTACACGTGAGTTTCAATGAAAATTTAAGAGGTTTAAGGACGGTGCCTCCGTTACTGCGCATACGTTATGCGCATAATTTCTCGCGTCATTTGCGCGCGCTCGAGCGCGCGCACATACAGAACATTGCAAACTCTCTTTAAGGCTAAGTTCGGCAGGGAAATATATGGTCGTTTTCTTCATATAACTTACAAAAACGCGTGGTTACCCCTACTTTTTATGTTATAAAATGGAAGCGGTAAGCCTATTAAACATATGATTAATTTTTTGTTGTGTGCAAAATGCCATTTTCCCGCCACTTAACATGGGTTTAATGGAAATATCTCGTTCACGTTTCAAGCAATCCAAAAACTCTATACTCATCTCGTGAATCTATGTTATGGGGTGTTTTGTAAATTTTTGGGTGATTTTGGGGTATTTTGGGGAGGAAATAGTTTTTCTCAAAGGAGTTGTAAAATTTAGGGAAATAAGAAATATTGAAGATTTAATGTAGTTTTAAAATTAGAATTTGAAGTTAAAAATTAGTAGATTGACATTGACGACAGTTGATAACCAAAAAGAGCACCCGCGTGGGAATTATGACAAAAAATGTGCTAGCACAATCGAGAAAAGCCCCGGGGGGGGGGGTACTCCCAAAAAATTGGGTGGGGGTGTGCCGCTGGGCTATAAAAACCCTTACCCTGTACCAGAGCACAAAACGCTAATTTTGCGACCCTGTTCCAGACTAAATGTTGAAAAAAGATACCCTGTTCCAGAGGATTTTTAACGACTTTTTTTCTAACCCAAAAGGCTAAACTATAAATCAGCACTGCTAACGTGTAGCTGTAAAGCTTCTTTAATACTCCTGCGCGTTTCGTTTCGTCTGACTAACGTAGACTTCGTCTACCCTATTCCAGAGTATAAATTACCGATCTTCGTGCCAACTTCTGGGAAACTGATACCCTGTTCCAGACCAAAAAATGCCTTTTGGTATACCCTGTTCCAGAGCAAAATGCTCAAAAACCATACCCTGTCCTGCGGCACGTACCTATATAGCGTATATAAGAGAGTACCCCCCCCCCCCCCCCCCGGGAGAAAAGCCTAGTATCAACTGTCTGTTTGTGTTCCAAAATTTGTTTTTTTCCTTCTATCCCTTCTTTAAACCTCTTCAAATTTCATTGGAATTCAGGTAGAATCCCCCTTAATCGGGGTTCAACTGTAGTTCGTTTAGATTTTTGTGCTTATTGAGCTTGCACATGATTCGCGCTTTGTTAAAAATAACAATAGTTTTCGTAATATCAAGGCCAGTATTCACATGGAGACGAGCAGTTCGGTAAGCGTCATGAGAACTGACATGTGATTATACGTGTTTATAAAATAAAGGATAATTAGTCAGCTGATTAGTGCATGCAATATGAAATTTGTGAATTTTGCACCATTTTGCCAACCATAACCAAGTAGTCACTGGATAAAACAACACATGCACAACCATTTCTCGATCGCGCGCTTAGTTCTGTCGCGTGCATTCGAACGTTTAAAACGCCTTTGTGACGTGCGCGCTCTCCATTGTAACGTCAGTTTTTTTCTGCCTGTGGCATTTTGCCTGTGACATTCGCACAGAGGGGAGAGATTTCTTGACTTGACAGCGCACGATTCAAATTAAACTCGATTCTGCTTTGGATTATATTTGGAGCGGGCTGTGTTTTACCTTTTCTGTTTGCAGATTTTCGTCATGGAATGCCGAGGTCCAGGTAAGGGAATTAAAGTTATCCCTGATTGAATCATGATTAATTTCCAACGGATTTATGAAAAGTTATGACGAGATCTCACTGCGTTAAAGTTAAATGAATGCGGGCAGTGTTAGGGCTTTTCGTTTCGGTTTTATCACTTAACAGAACTCTAAACATACTCTCATATCATAAACACATATCGTCATCATGTACAATGTTTTCAATTTTCTTTTGTTTTTAGTCAGTTCCGGCATTTTTCTAAGTTACACACCCCAGATAAGACTTCAGACTCGCTGTAGGAGTAGGAACTTGTTTTCTCCAATAATTTTTTCTGCAGTCATTTTCTGACAAAATCTTTCTGCATGTTTTTTAAAAAAGGTTCATGATGCTTTTAATTTCCATTCATCGATTGGCCGCGACAGGATCATATTACCTAGCCTGCGAGACTGCTCTCGGCGGACGAAACAAGAGCCGAAGAAACCGGCTGCTCTCGCAGGCTATCATCTGGCCGGGTAAAGTTCTCCCAAATGCTATAAAACACTGTTTTAGGCTGTCTGGTGTGCTTTTAAATATCTATAAATGAATTCTAAGCTGCGCTATAAAATTTATATCTGTTCGGTCATTCTAGGGGAACTTTAGACTTCACGAATTTATTAGAGCTTTTTAGTCTTTCCCGAAAACCTCCTCCTCCTTGCTGATTTTTCCTTCCAGAAAATCCTAGCTGACCTTTTTTGTACCCAAAACGAAATTTATAATAGGCATTAATTTTCCCATATTAAGAAAGTTCGAGATGATATTTCCCTAAAGAAAACTCCAAACTTTAATCCGAATATCTGAGGCGATTGTAGGCCTTCCGAACAGATATTTCACCGAAACGATCCGTTGGGTGCCCCCGAAAGTTTTGGGTGATTTTCATTGGTCCAGGATACGTGAAAAGCAAATGCCACGTTAACTGGGTATCATCGCGTGATAATTGTCCGATAGAGGCGTCGAATTATTTCCTTGCCGAGTTAGGTTATGTTCACACTTGGTGCCCCGAGTATGATTCTCGCTGGGCACTAATGTGAACACACATTTTCAAGCACTCACGCCAGAATTCGGGCACGGGCAACATGACAATATCTTAGGTACCCAGTGTCTAAACACAGCACCATTTTGTGCCGGTGCCAAGGCACTAGTGCTTTACGTCCGGCGTGATGTTTTGCACATACGGACATTTTTTTAAATTTCATGCTATACTTTCTAATGTACCGTAATATTTGATCCTTTTAACAGGTATGCAGAGAATGAACACTGAACAGCCAAGAAAATCTTCTCTTATCGCGCGCTCATTTCCATTCTCCGCTCGTCCGAGATTCAAGCCGAAAAATTCCAAACTGATGACGTAGCTTCCTGGCCATTGTTAGTATCCTTGTGTGTGAAATTTTTTTATAACCGCGCAACAAGTGATCGTCATCAGAAAATAGTTTTTTGGCTCGAATCTCTCTCAGGATGAAGAGACGTAACATGTAGGGCACGAGTGGGAGGGGCGCATGTGAGAGGGGCGCGAGTGGGAGGGGCGCGTGTGAGAGGGCCGCGTGTGGGAGGGGCGCGTGCGAGGGACAACGTACGGCCCCTCCAACTCACGCTCTATCAGTCTCCAGTGCGCAGCAGGTTACTCTTTTAGTAGCCCGGAGTCAACAGACGTCTCAAAAAGAGAAGCATTTTAGAGTAAGCATGCCTTCTGAATAAACTATGCCTTTGATCAGTTAGACAACTCTGCCATCGATCAAGGCACTAAAGAAGGTAAAAAATACTTCAGATGTAAGGAAGGTGTTAAGAGCAAATTAAAGGACAGCCCCCGAAAAAGCTCTTAAAAGCCTTTCAGCATTTAAAACATTAGGTGACTAATAAGTAACAAAATACGCCCAGTAAGAAGGTAAAACAATATGCCGCATGTAAGGTACATACGGCCAAAACCTGTGTCTTTGTTCTTTACTTTACCCTGGTAATTCCCTTATTTAAGCTTTAAAACAAACACTGACCGTAGCCTGAATATCAGCCGCTGCGTCAAGTTGCTTGGAAGAAACCAGAAGCTGTGGCTGAAAGCTAAGCTCAACGGCAAACTAAAATAGCTCAAACGCGCTGCTGGATAGGGCATGGTTCTGAGGGTCTTTCATCTTGTACTGGGTATACAATTGTCAAAATGATTAGCTGGAAGTTAATTATCATTGTTTCTCATATGACAGTTGATCAAGGGGCATTCGGCAAAATGTCTGAGGCTCGTTGCAGGCGTTTTCCTTTCCTGCCGCACCCCTCACCCCCTCCCGCTTTTTCTTTTTCGCACTTTTCACCTTCGCGCTTTCGCGCGCCGGAAAGGAAACAACTAGTACGCAGGCTATGGCCTATAAAGTAGATTCACAACACATTCAGTGCAAGAATGTTTGAATTTTATTTCTGCTGGCAAACTACCTGGTGTTTTTTGGTGAATATTCACTTTAATACAAGTACGAGATGTGACAAGCATGTCCAATGCTCACCACTTGTTCAAGTCGTGAAAGTTAAGATTCAACTCATGCGAGTCATAAAACAAGGTTTACCATTTGTATCATTGCTTTTCATGAAAATAACATGATCAGGTGCAATTTCACCAGTTGTATGAGTAACACTTATTTTATTTCCCTGAAAAGTATCACATTCACCAGTTGTATACCAATCATACAAATGGTTAACCTTGTTTTACGACTCAAACGAGTCATACGACTCGCAAAAGTTGAATCTTAACTTTCACAACTTGAAAATGTGGTGAGTAATGGACATCCCTCTGATGTTGAGGTGACACTAAAAGGCAGGGGCAACTGATCCAAACACAACAAAATTTGTGATCATTAATTTGCCATGAAATGCCTGTACTTCATGTAACGGAAAGGCTTCAATTAAACATGGCATAGAGCAACACAAAACACAAAGTTTATTGTTTTCAAAAGGATTTTCAATACTATACACATGTTGCATGATTAATTTCTCACCTCAACTTTTTTCTTGTGTTCATAATACACAGCAGCTTTGGCCTTACGCTTCTCTTCTAGGGTGTCAAAGACATCCTAAAACACAAAATAATGTATTAAATTATGTTTCGATAATCTGAAAGTGCACTTTCAGGATTCTAAACATTCTGAAAATTTCAAAGTTTATCCTGAATAGTGTCTATTCACAAACCCTTTGCAACAGATATCTGTGATAAATGCTGTGATAAATGGAGGGGTCGCTCGGACAATGGCATAATGAATCAAAAAGTGAAATAACTTCGTCTCTGGTGCATGGGTTGTATTTTTTTAAATATTTTAAGGACGTTTGACCATGATTGTACGTCGTTACTATTTTGCCGCCCTTCAATAATTACGTCCCAATCCATTGTGGCAAAACCTCCGCTCAATAAAAATGAAGGCCTCCAGTGGAAACGTGCTTGTACATATTGTACATACAGTTGTAAACTAATTGCGATTTTGAGACGGCAATACCACATTTGAATTAAAATTTTTACAACCTAAGAGACCTCCGAATTACAAATCCTATGTTTTGGATTTTGATTTTTTGATAATGACGTCACAAAGTTGGCGCCAAAATTTATTTTTAAAGGTAGTATCTCCGTCACTGACCTTTTGGAGTCCCCCTCCCGGGTCTACGCAAATATTATGTTTCAAGGTCTGGCAGACTTTTCTAGAACTCCCAGTCTTTCAACATATACTCACATTTCAAAATTAAAACCAATAAGATTTCAAATCGAAAACGAATTTGAGATTGTGGTATATAAATAGCAGAAAAGTTGGCAAGTTACCCACACACGTGATCTCCGCATCACGAACAAACTGAAGCAGGATATTCAATGTGGTAGAATTACGGATTGCTCAAATCACCGAAATGGCCGTTCAAAAGCAGAGTTTACCTTCCTTTGCTTCCATAATCTCTGTTTTGTCCATTGTGTTTTACTGCGTTGGATTTATTAGAGTTGAATTGGAGTTGAAGGAGCAGGACAAAAGAATAAACACTCTTGAAAGTGTCGCGGAGCCGACCAAGCCGCCGTCAAACGACCCAGACATGAAGTTAATCAACAATGTTCCTGGTAAGTTGGGTGTTTTAGGAGAATACAAGCTAGAAGTTATGTTTCAAAGTTTTTGCAATCATAATTTGGTCTTGATGGAAATTTGTAGACGAGTAGAGAGATAGCAAATGCCCCCTGGCACAGTTAATTTAAATGCCTAGTGAATCTACCCTGTTCCCTGTTTTCTGTGTGCTGCGGCAAGTAAAACCAAAGGTTAGCAGGTCACGTTCTTTCCAATCAAATGCAGACAACAAAAGTAATGATTCGAACGAATTTTACTTCTGCATTTAAGTTATTATGACTAATCAGGGATGGTATCATGACCCAATAAAAATCAGCTCGATCAAACTCACTGTCAGTTGTGACATTTTCTAGGGCACCCAACGACGATTTTCTCCCAAATGCAATAAAACACTGTTTTAGGCTGTCTGGTGTGCTTTTAAAGATCTATAAATGAATTCTAAGCTGCGCTATAAAATTTATATCTGTTCGGTCATTCTAGGGGAACTTTAGACTTCACGAATTTATTAGAGCTTTTTTAGTCATTTCCGAAAACCTCACCTCTTCCTTGCTGATTTTTCCTTTCCGAAAATCCTAGCTGACCTTCAGTTTTGTACCCAAAACGAAATTTTTATCTCTCCGAAAATAATAGGCATTAATTTTCCCATATTAAGAAAGTTCGAGATGATATTTCCCTAAAGAAAACTCCAAACTTTAATCCGAATATCTGATTTTCTACATCTACCTGTGTAGCAGGCGTAGTATAAAGGGGGGAGGGGGGGGGGGGGGGGAATCAGAGGATTCCTGATCCCCCTTATTACGCCTGCTACGCAGGCTAGCGGGGCCTGTAAGTTCATCAGTTTTGTCTGCCGATGATTTTATCTTATGTCAGTTTAGTCTCGTACGTGGCATGGGTTATCGAAAAGATAACTTGAATACAGGAACTTATTTTTTTGAGCCACGGACGGCAGCCGGAAGTCGAATGTTCTTGTTTTGGCGCGCTTTTCTCCACCAATGAGTTGGAAAGCTCTCGTTTTAGTATTTACAACCTGACGTGACGAAAAGACGCTAATACGCGCCAAAGAGAGAACATTCAACTTCCGGCTGTCGTCCGTGGCTCAAAAACGTCAGTGCTTAGAGAAACCAACGGTGGAGGTAAAATTTCCGACAGATAATCGCCGTCTCTTTTATATGAGAATCTCCCGGGGTTTTTGCTCAAAACATTATTTCCTTTCTTTGTAGAAATTCAATCCTATAAACTCCAAAGAAACAGGCGCCAAGTTGACTCAACTAAGAACTTGACGGAAGCTAAAAGCTCAGTGAAAACGATGATCAAAATCAACAAACTTTTAACAGAGCTTTGTCAGTCCAGGGGTGACGCGTGCTCGTCAGGTCCCCCAGGCCCTCCCGGTCCACCGGGACCAAGAGGAGCCCGGGGACGAAGAGGACAGAAAGGAAAAACTGGAAACAAAGGAGATAAAGGAATTATGGGATCGCCAGGAAAGAGCGGCAAGCAAGGCATTATGGGGGCTGAAGGGTTAAAGGGAGAAACTGGAACCAAAGGAATGAAAGGAGAGATAGGGCCTAGAGGCATGCCGGGAACTAAAGGAGAGCCTGGTGAATCGATTTCATCTCCTGCTGTTGTTGTTTCTCCTGTGACTTTGACAGTCAACGAAAGTGAATCAGCCTCGTTTCAGTGTTCAGCCACTGGCAATCCTGAGCCCGCAATAGTGTGGAGTAAACTGGACAAGTCAGAAATCACTCACTCAGCGGTTTCAGCAGGAAAGTTGCAGTTAAAGAAGGTGACCGGAAATGACTCGGGTGTGTATCAGTGTTCAGCGGTAAACATCCTGGGAAAGGCTCGAGCAGAAGCGCAGTTAGTAGTCAATGGTACGTATTTTTATGTCATGAATAAAACTTAGTTCTATTTAATTTCCATCTGAGTGTCTGCCAGAATAAAAAAATATATATCATTTTTTAGCCGAAACATATTTGGTATCCCCAGGATTCGAGCCCCTGTTGTAGTTGTTGTTGTTGGGTAAAATCCTTCGTCTACGCATCATTGTGGTCTAAAGTGTAAATATATCTCGAGTGTTGGTTCATTGATACTTTCAAAACAGCTGAACAAGCCCTTTTCACAGTTAACTTGTCATATTTGCACAACAATACATGCAGTTGAACGTAGAAGCGAGGCAATTTCGGGCACAAACTACAAAATATTGTGATTTTAGCTCATGAAAAACACGATGTTTTGCAGTTCTTGCCCGAAATTATCTCGCTTCTTCATTCAACTGTATTGTCATGCAAATATGACAAAATTAAAGTTAAAGATGGACATTATATTGCTTTGGTTTAGTTCCATGAAATATTATAATTATATTAATTTAGTGCATATACAATCCACGATTCCTTTCACTTTCACTTTCACTTTCACTTCTCTGTTCTCAGGATATTAAAACAATTGTTAAACTAAGTTTGATATTAGAGTAAAGTATATTTACTTTGTTACAGTTCGTCCTCGTGTTTCTCTTCATCCGGGACCTATTCACGCCATTGAAGGAAGTGACGTCACGCTTCCAAACTTGTCACGTGACTGGCCATCCACAACCTGTAGTCACGTGGAGCAAGTCATTTGGTCAGTTGCCTCATGGGAGGGTGCAGTTCAACAGCAGTGTCATCAAACTTCTTGATGTTCGTAAAGTTGATTCTGACAACTACCTCTGCACTGCTAGTAACCTTTTAGGAAGTGTTGAAAAGAGAACTTTGTTAGTCGTGGTCTCCCTGCCGCAGTTCACTGTTAACCCACCTGTGAAAGTTGTTGCAGTTCCTGGCGACACTTTAACGTTAAACTGCAGCGCTACTGGTGATCCACAACCAGTCATCAGCTGGAAAAGACAAGGAGCACAACTGCCAGCCGGGCGGAGCCAGCAGATCAATGGCGCGTTAGTTATTAGCGACACAAGACAAGACGATACAGGAAATTATATTTGTGTTGCTACAAGTGCAGGAGTGTTCCATGTTGAAACTGTGACCTACATTGAGGTTCAAATACCCAGAGGTAAGTTAAGATCGGAGGAGATACTATCTAATGCAAACACTGAGAGTTCTAATCAAATACTGTGTCTCAGTTGCATTGGAGTTCGAGTACGAGACTGACTACGAGTACGACTTTTGAATTTCAAATCAGCCACGTTCCCAGAGCCCTCCCTCCTCCCTGTTGCTGACCAGTAGAGAAGGAGGCTCTAGGAACAAGATTGGTGTTAGACGTGTTGATGTAAACCCTGCGCACTAGGTTTGAAAAGTCGTACTCGTACTCCGATCTAAAGGTCTCTAAATTGAAGCAGACAGCGACGGTGTGCATTCTCATTCCCCGTCCTCCGTTTCTTTTGGTCACGTGGTCGGCGAAACAGCAACATTTAGAAAAACCCGCGTGGGTCTGGGACGAGAATGCATGGTGTGCGCCTAAGTCTGTTGAACTGATAGTTCATTCACAAAACACTCGCAAATATACGTACTAAACAGCAGTCTAGATTGTTATTTTGAAAATTTGGCAAATGATTGTACTAGTAACATCACTTTTAATTATAAAGATATTAAAACCGTTGTTTTCATTTTCATAAATTTCCGCTCAAAATTAAAATGTCAACCTTTCATTTTGAAATTTAAAAAAAATGTGACACTCACCTGATGTGTAGTACATGTAAAAACAACAACAACAACAATAACGAACGGAAAAACGGGACGAAACGTGTGTGCGATTTATTGGCGATTGAAAATAAATGCCTACGTCCCTGAACAGTGTAAAAGTCTCCATGCATACACAAATTAAGATACTTTCATTTTAGTCTCATACTGTACATAAGCCTCCATCAGCACGGTTATGTATCTTAAATCAGTACATTCCTCTCATTCTTTCTCTCTTTTTTATTTAAAATAACTTTGTCCCTTCCCCGTATAGGCTGTTTAGCGTTTGGAATACAAGCTAATAAAAGTGTTATTTGTAGTCAGTCAGAATAGCTGCACCAAACCCTAAACCTGTGAAAAATAACTAGGAGACGTCCATAAACAGGTTAAAAAATGATAACATTTTTATGTTGTAACAAGCGCGATCAAAGTCTGTTAATGTGTTTCCTTATTACTTTTAATTTCTGATCGATGAGTGAAATCAAAATTTGACCCACGCGCAAACACGTGACCTTTGACGTTCGTCAATACAAGGATCAGACGAACAGTAGAACGTTTTGTGTTTATCAGTAATTGTGTTATGAGTGTGACGAGAGGTGGCCCAATGGGGCGTTATAGACTCGGTATGAAGTCAGAGATTGGGACAACCTGGCAAAATGTAGGGAAGTAACATAGGTTGCTGGAAGAACTCTACTCAAACTGAATTTTGTTTCGACAGATTGTTCAGATCTACTAAAATCAAGTCATACTCAGAGTGGAGAGTACTCTGTTAACCCAGACGGTAGAGGACACTTTACTGTCTACTGTGACATGCGCACTGACGGTGGAGGCTGGACCGTGTTTCAGAGAAGACAGGATGGCTCGGTAGACTTCTATCGGGGCTGGCAGGACTACAAAGCAGGCTTTGGTCAGCTGACTGCTGAGTTCTGGTTAGGAAACGACAAGATCCACAGGCTGACGGCCTCTAGACCCAGCTCTCTACGAGTGGAGCTGGAGGACTGGAATGGAGTTAAAGCGTATGCCAAATATGGCAAGTTTAACATTGGTGATGAGCAGGCGAAGTATCGACTTGAAGTGGGTTCATATTCAGGGACAGCGGGAGATTCGTTGGCAGGAGTGCATAGCCTTAATAACATGGCGTTTACTACAAAAGATAGAGATAATGACAGAAATAGTGGAAACTGTGCTGTAAAGTCCACAGGCGCCTGGTGGTACAAGAGTTGCCATCGCTCCAATCTAAACGGAAAGTACCTGGGAGAAAAACATGATTGGCAAGGTCTCCTGTGGTATGCCTTCAGAAGTACTCTTTCACTCAAATTCACTGAGATGAAACTGAGGCCGTCATCGTAGAAAGAATCAGTACCAGTTACAGGTTTAATCCTGTTATTGACGTAAATACCAACATGTCACTGATCTTCGCTCGTCATAGTTTACAATAACTGTAAAAAAGACACTGATTATTTGTTTGATCAATTTGTGTGAAATGGAATGTTTGAAATCGCATATTTTAAAAGTCAGAACAATTAACCTTTATTTGACGGCAGCACTATGAAGTGTCCCAAAACGTTTGACCAGCGGTAGCTCTTACTCCACAGTATTACAAATAATTTTCCCGCTGAAATATTCAATGATTACATTGGTGAAGAACAAAGAAATCCAAAGCCACTGATCACATTTATTCTCTCATTACATTGATCTGTGGCTAATGTGGGTAATATGTATAATACAGTTTGTCCCAGTACTTCTCAAATTAATTATAGGTCCTTCAAGCTAAACCGACTAACGTACGTGAGTACAGCTAAAGTTATCAATAAGGACTAATAACACAAGTCCACATGCTAATACTTAGCGAGGATGACACTAGAAAAGCTGAAAAAAAATGGGAAATTATGTTCGAGTATGTCCCTAGGACTTTCGGCTAGGATTGTACGAGGTTTACTATTTTTGCCCCTCTTTATTTAGTTCCAATCCATTATGGCAAAAACATTTTCGAGTGGAGCAAAGTTGTAGACAGAACACGGTAAGATGATATGAAGTATAATTCGTTCGCATTGGAGGCCTTGTTCAAGATTTGACTGGGTTCATGAGAAGTTAAACGTTTGAGTATGTCAGTATGGGCGTGATCAGTCTGATTCTATTTTTAGCGCCGGCTCAGCCGTACTTATATCCTGGAGTATTAAACTGAAAATGCCGGCAATGGAGATAGTTTTTTATAGTCAGACGGGGAATTTTTGACGACCGAATTAAATGTGGAAAACTATTTTGCATTCGGCAAGTGGCCTGACACATTGATCTAGTGGTCCTAGTGGTTAGATTATGTTTCCCGATTTGTGATGGAGCGGTTTTCATTTGAGTGTCGTAAAACATCTGATTGGTTGAGTAGGTGGCGCGAGTTTTTTAAACCAATCACAGAACGTAGTAAAGCAAAACCAATTTCGGATTACTTTCGATCCCGAGGGGGGGGGGGGGGGGGGGGATACTCAAAAAAGATTTAGACGGGGAGGCTCCGCCCAGAGGTCGAACCCCTTACCATTTTATATACCATTTTCGACAGAAATGGTACCCCTTTCATATACCTTCCATGGAAAATGGTACCCCTTTCATATACCTACCATAGAAATTATGAAAATGGTACCCCTTCCACATACCTACAGTAGAAACACTGTATCCCTTTTCTATACCCTTGGAATGAACTTAATGAACAATATATATCCCCAGAAGGAAGTGGAAGGAAGCTGCCTTACGATGGCTAAGAACTTCAAACCTGCAGTCCACCTCATACCTAAATGACAGTTTTCCCTACCCTTTTCTATACTCCAACTCGTGAAATTCCTACACTTTTCTATACTCCAACTCGTGAAATCCCTACCCTTTTATATACCTCCAGTCTGAAAAGGTACCCCTTTCGGGCGGAGCCTCCCCGTACAGTCCACGCATATTAGCATTATGTTTCAAAGTCCAAGTGATTCATTCACCTCCAGGAAAATCATGAAAAATAATCATAAACCGAATTTTATTCTGCTATAGCGAAGCAAGACTCATGTTGATCTAATGGACTTTAGGTATGCGCACCCTGCTGTACTCCGGAAAAGCCGACAACTTGAACTTATCCTATATCAACCTCGTCCCCAGTAATATGGTCTATACGACATCCGACCAACGCCGAGGAATACGGGAAGGACTATTAATCACGTATCGATTAATCGATCTCTTGTCGAAAAGTTTACAAAACGTAGATGTATAACATTAGTTGTCTATTGCCAATGCACTTAAGAAATAAATAAAATATAAACTTCAGGCTTCAAGGGATTAAACCATTGTGATGGCTGGCAGTGCAAGCGCTCTACCACTGAGCTATGAAGCCACTGGGGACTGGTCAAATGCGAAAATTACAAACATTTCTTTCACCCGCGTATATGATTTTAGACTATTAGCCTTGAAAAACTGGGTTATGTTCCCATTAAATATCGCTATTATTGAAATTTTATTGCTGCACACAACTCGTCAACAATCAATCAAAAACGGCGATGCCATATTAAAATTGAAACAGTATGTTTGCGACAATAATCATAACTATAACAAAATACTCAAAAATGATTGGTTCTTCAGTAGCACGCTCTATTTTTCACCAAATTTGAGCGTAGATATCTGTGACCACACAAACAGAGGATGGTAAGCCTGTGGTCATAAGACTCCTTCCTTGTCATTATATAATACATGGTAAGGTAACTTGAACTAAAATCGCTCAAAATTGCGTTTAAACACATTGTAAGGATAGCAAACAACACCATGTAATGTTTTCTGAACTTTATTCAGTAATTTCAATTTTATTTATTGCTCAAAATGTTCCGTTTGTAAATACATTGATATGCAAATACATTGATATGCAAATATTATGCTTGGGTTTCCAATGATAATAGGAGCGCGATCGCGGCCTGATCGCAGGTTATTACCATCTTGCCTAAATTAAACGTGCACTCGTCAGTTGACATGCACAGGAACGCTAGTTACCAAGCTTTCGCATAAAAATACAAATTATCGATCATTTTGGCCTCTAGTGTGTGGAAAAGCTCTATCGAGTACTAATAGTTGTCGACTCATTTTAGTTATCGAATAAAAATAGTTGTCGACAAACTATCTCTCTAGTCTGTGGAGGCCCTAAATGTATTGTATATTGTTGTATTGTGTCCAATAACAAATTGTCAAATAACATGGTGTCAAATAACAAAATTCGCGTGCCGTGCACTTGACTGGGTTCCTTCTTCATTATATTCCCAAAACACTTTCAAAATTAACTTTTTCCCTCGAATTTTGTCCCTCTCTCTAATAAGGTCCTCTTTTTTGAAGCCAGAAATTAAATTAGCCCCTGCATGGGGCTAATATAGCTTTTACGGTATTTCTTTAATTCTAGTGAATCGTGAATTAGCCGTATACTCACAGCCAATGAAATGTCATTTTCGAACAAAACAGACTTGTTAATATAAATTAATTAATAGACATTTGTTCAGTAACCTATTTTTAAAAATAACAAAATGCGCGTGCCGTGCACTTGACTGGGTTCCTTCTTATGAATGAAAATATAAATTACTTCACAAACATTTGTTCAGCAATCTATTAAAAATTTATGTTAGGATGTTGGTAATATATCTGTGAAGTTAGGCAATGTCACGGCATTGAATCCACCTGGTTAACCATGAACGGATTTGTGCTTTTGTCTGCAAGTACTTTTATCTACTTTACTTATCATATTTTAGATCAAGGCTTCTGTGAGGCAGCTCAGGCCGGTCTTCAACGCAACCCAAACAAAAATTTAAGATTTGCGCAATTCAACGAGCATCTTTATCATGTTCTTGACGTTCCAAAAATCGAAACAGTTAATGTTCAAACTGGAAGACATTGTCTGCTGCGATGCGTGAAGAACGATCAGTGTTTTTCCACAAACATTGCTGCGTTTCATCGTCCAGACGGGAATATATCGTGTGAGATACTTCCCACAGACAAGTATAATCAATCCGAAAAGTTCAAAGCGAATCCACACCTACCATCACTACAGCATTATGGTGAGTACATCATTAGTTTATATATTGCTTCCTGTCACAGTGCATGCTTCGCTAGTTCTCAAGTGATGGTGCAACTGCAATTGTCCTGGAATTTCTGTGTTACTGGCAACTGCGGCAAAGTTTAACTGATCGATAGCAACCCCCAATAACCAGTAACGAAGACTGCACTAGTTACAGCTCAAAACATCAAGCGCTTTTAAAACCTGAATTACCCCGAGGACAGCTTTTACTTATCTCATGAGGAGGAGTGTGAAACCTGCTTCCATTTCTTGGTCGATAAGTACTGTACTTTTTTTATTCTATTAATTCTGTCCAAATTTTATAACTTGAACTGAATTAGTTTTTGGCAGCTTTTTTAACAAGCGACGGCCTGTTTAATTGAAAACCGTCCGCTTTGTGCTCAGATCAGTATGCCGTGAAGTTCAAATTACTGATCCCCTCCAAGTGCGACCACGACGAATTTTCAGTAAAAAACGAGCTTGGATACGTTCTCTCTCTCTCTCTCTCTCTCTCTCTCTCTCAGATTGTAGTTTAGATCATTTTCGATTTCAGAGGGTTTAACGAATAACTTCCGAACTAAAAATATGTATTAGCCAAAACTAATATATAATAGTTGTTCAAATAAAACAAATTTAGGATAAAAAACAGATGTCGACCATCTGACGCGAAGCTTCTGACACCTGCTGCAAGTTCGTTTAATATTTATGGAGGGTAAAAACACTTTATCAAGTTTGTTACTTGTTTGTTCTAAGTACGGATGATTTCTCAATTGAACGCTTTATTGTTGATCATTAACCCTTTGCATGTATCCTGGCCTTCTGTATTTTTTTGGAGCTAATATCAGAGGGCGACAGAAAAGAACTCTTAATTCAAACAATGTTGCCCAAAAATACACTAATAACGGATTTTAAAATGGTGATTAAAATTTGGTGACATTTTCGCGAAATTTCGTGAAATCACGAAAATGAACTCTCGCGAAATATGGCTCAGATATTTGCGAAATAATGGCGCGCGAAAATTAGTGAGAATAAGATAGTCACATCATATAAACTGGTGTTATTTCAGATGTTGTATAGTTAAAATACTGGCAGGTGAATTATACCAGAAACTCTTTTCTCTAACTCTTTTCTCTTAATTTATAACAAACGGATTATCCAAATTGAAAATGGTGTAAATTTACCAGAGTTAATTTTTAATTTCCAGAGTCCTTGTGAAAGTTTTCCTTGCCAGCACGGTGGAACCTGCAAAGCACTTTACGAGACAGATGACTACAGCTGTACTTGCGCACAAAACTACACAGGAAGAAACTGTGAGATGCCCCGCGGTAAGTAACGTCAGTCTTTCGATTCTTTTGATGTGACTCTGATTGGATACAATTGATCACGTGACACGATAAAAAGCATTTAACAATTCGATTTATAATAACAAGAAGCTGTGCACAGCTTGAACTCGGGCCGACAATCCTTTGACTCACTGCTTATCTCAAGCATGTTAATGCATGGCTTTTCTTTTTTTTCAAGACCCTCCACGAAGTTTAAAAATTCTACAGTGAAATCTCCATTAATGGGACACCATTGGGACAAGTGTCCCCTTAATAGAGATGTCCCTTTAATAGAGGTACAGTGATACAAAGATTATATGAGCATTAATTTTGTCGGGATAAAAGTTTGTGTCCCAAAGTAGAGGTTCCACTGTACTTCGATAACTATTGTGTTAAAAGTTTGAGACTCGAGTCGTCAAAAATTTACTGAAGAAAGCTTAGCAACCTTGAAGTTCTAAACTTATAATTGGGGTAGTCACATGTCTTATAATAACGGAAGATTTTGTAAAGCATTTTAAAATAAAAAAATGAGCGATATTAAAACATGACGTTTTTGCGACGACATGTCACCATTATCAAATGCAAATTATTACAAGAGTGGTAGCGTTATATATAGAAATGAAAGTGTGAAATTACATTAGAATAAACTAAGGTGTGGAAACAAAAGAATGTGCATAACTAAGTGAAAAGTTTCGCGGGAATGGAGTCTGTTTGAGTGTTTGATGCCGGTATCTTTTTCTTTATTAGGAGCATCTCATAAATAAGGCACTCAAACTTTCCACGGCATTTCTTTAAGATGGCAAATTGCTCCTGAAGATTGTTCGGTTTTTGATTGGGTGTTTACCGATCACAGAGTATCTATGCTCCTCAATGCGCAGGTGGAGGTGGCGGCTCGTGTAGCCTATATAATTTACCGCACAAATTACATTTAAATTCATATACAACGCATTGTTGGTTTACTAAGGAGGGCTTTGTTTCCGTAACTTTCAAGTCTTCGGAAAGACTACTTGTGAAGACTGTTTGTAACCGCTTGCGATCGATTTTCTTTTCAAGGTCGCGTAGGTCTTTGCGTACGAAGTCGGCGGATTTATGGTCTTTGAAGGGCAAGGTGATGCGTGATCATGAGAACCTGAGAGGTTGAAAGTTCTTGACATTAGTCCGTGTTAACTTTTTCACGCTCCAAACTGTTGAAAATATATAAATCTAGAAGAAAAATGTGATGCGTACAGGGCTGTCTATTGGCGCGATACAGTTTTGGTTCTGGTCTTGGGAAGCGTGAAATCCGGATAACAGTAGAATCAATTAGTTTCTCGGGATACTTCAGTTTTTAGATCCTTGCATTCTTGTGAGAATAGATCCGGTGAGGACGACAAGCGGTTGGCGCGATCAAGCATAGTTCTATAAAAAGTGATCGTTTATATCTATTGTCAACATGGCTCTGATAATGGAGGATAAACCCTTTGTTGGTCTTTTTCCGGTAGATACAGATGTCAAGGCGGTGATCGGTCTTGATGATTACCATGCCAACGAAGGGTATCCTGTTGTTGACCGCTGTTTCCATTGTAAATTGGATTGATGGGTGCGCATCATTCAGAGTTGCAAGGAAATCGGTAGCAGCGGGAAGGTCAGGTACCAGGGCGAGAGTGAACAAATGGACGGCGTTGCCATGGGATCACCATTAGGACCACTGATGGCAAACACCTTTATGTGCTCCATTGAGAAGAAACAAGCTTCCCGATTTCTATAAGAGATACGCCGATGACACTTTCACCCTGGTACCTGACCTTCCCGCTGCTACCGATTTGCTTGCAACTCTGAATAACCCCTCACCCATCAATCCAATTTACAATGGAAACAGCGGTCAACAACAGGTTACCCTTCGTTGGCATGGTGATCATCAAGACCGATCACCGCCTTATTTATGAAAAGATGCAACAACAAAACAAGAAAAGGAAGAGGGAAGAAGATGATAATAATAAGGAGAAATAGGAGGAGGAGGAGGAAGAGGAGGAGGAGGAGGAGGAGAAGGGGAGGAATAGGACGAGGAGAAGGAAAAGAGGGAAAGAGGAAAAAAGGCGCTGCTGTCATGTGTTTTCCATGGAAACTAAGTAGATCTAAGTACACTATGTAACTAACTATCAAAACCATAGTAAAGAGCCATAATCAGGAAGATGGGATATCTGTACTAGTTTTGTTCGTTATTTGTACTTGTACTTATTTGTACTTTCAGACAGCTGTACTACCATCAAGAGTGTTGGCAGTCCTGTGACTCACCACACTCGCTCTATCGCACAAGGAGCCTGGATGAAAGACCCGCTAGGAATCATGGGTACTGAGACCATATTCGTTGTGAAGTCCTATGCCTCACAAAACGTGGTTGAAGAGTTTGAAAACATTGAAAAGCTCAAAGCAGGCGTGACTCGTAAAACGTACACATTGCCTTATCAGTGGGATGGAACTGGGACAGTGGTGTATGGAAAATACCTCTACTACAACAGGTAACATTATTGAAAAATACTAAAATTGTAGCCAGATATATTCATCATATATATAAAGGTTACTAAATGGCTAAAAAACGAACGTTTTCTAAAAATAACTTTGAAAGATACGGTAGTAGTCACCGCTGTTTGATCGAAGTTCACTGTGTTCAGCGCGATTGCAGGAGAAACCTTGGTTCAGTTAACTGATCATGAAAACATCACAGGAAACTGCTGAAACAGCTGTCTATGGTTGCCACTACCCACGTGATTTGCCTGTGCGCATGCGTAAGATAATGGCCATGCCGCGGAGTTGGTGTAGTGTGCTATGTGCAGTTTATAGTTTTACAATAACTGTCAAAATTCCCGCGCGCTCATTGGCTAATTTTTATTGTCAATAAGAGGACAGACACATGAATGACGTAATCGCGCGCGGAAATGCTTCAAACTTTCGCCAAAATGGCAGCGTTGTAAGTTCTCGATAAAGTGGAAAATTACATCTGAACGGGAGTTCTTTGAGGCGTAAATCATGAAATGTCGTTCACATGTTGCTTTTCAATCGGCAGACTGAGAATTAATTCAACGGTAAAGCGAAAGAGAAAAGTATTTGTTGTAGTTTGACGTTGAAGTTGAGTGGAATGGCCGAGTTCGTTTATTTTGCCGCGTGTAACTTCAAAACAACTGATAAGAATGGACTGAACTTGCGAATATTTCAGCGGGTTTACAATAATTCCCAGATGGAATAAAGGTTAGTTTCAGAAAATCTGTCTAAGAAATTTATTATTATTAGTTTGAAGTTCACGAAGCTGTGATTCTCGGAATCGTTTCGGCTAAAACAAATTCAGTTCACTTTTACCTGGCGTTTCCCCCCGTCTGAAGTCTACGCTTGATCGTTTTGTTATTGTAAAAAAACAAATGGACGTCAGTTTTTAATGCGTCTGTCCTGTTATTGATCATGAATTTCGTCATAACATTGTCAAAGTAGTCTGCGGATCCACTCGGCTACGCCTCGAGGATCCACAGCTACTTTGACAATGTTATGACGAAATTCATGATCAATAACAGGACAGACGCATAAAAAACTGACGTCAATTTGTTAATTTCACTCAGTTTCACTGAAAACATTGCAACTCCACTGCTTTTCTACTGCGTTACACCTGACTGCGTTCGTTTGATCTTCTGAAAAACGTTACTTTAACTTTAAGTAAACGATCTGTCCTGCCCGTATGGGACGGACACAGCGGCAAAATGAGTGCGCGTGCGCCAACCTGCTCACTCATTTCCATGAAATGAGTGAGCAGGTTGGCGCACGCGCACTCATTTTGCCGCTGTGTCTATGGGACGCCTTATGAATACGCATGCGCAGTCATTAGTTCCAACACATACTGATAGTTGGCTTTCTGTTTCTTGATAACAGGGCCAATACATACTATATAGTCAAGTACAATTTCCTCACAAATAGCGTCGAGGCCCAGATCACCCTAAGCGGATACACACCTAGACAAATATATTACCAGTGGGGTGGGTCCAGTGGAGTGGACATGGCAGTTGACGAGCAGGGATTGTGGGTATTGTGGGGTAATACTGCGGACAGCAAGCGACTGTATGCATCTAAGATTGATGGAGACGTCGTAGTTCACACTTACGCTTTGGCTACGGGTAAGAACGCAATTTAGTCATTGGATGATCAAACTCAAGAGACAGTGTTTCATCCGATATTCTAACACCGAGGAGAGATGAAAAACAAAGGGTAGCGGAGTATTTTTGCCAAAATTCGAGGTGATTGGAAATCGGATGAAACGCTGTCTCGAGTGTTTGATATATTTTCTCAATCGAAACAAAAACTAAGGAGTAAACGGAGAAATGCGGCCTTATGCGCCTACTGGCGCGAGGAGCGTGATGAAGATGATATTATTCTGTCAGTGACACATGCTACTCGGAAAAAAATTCCAAGTTCCCCCAACAGGAGTCGAACCTATGACCTTCCGCACTTGATGAGCTATTACAAAGTAATGGTTGAGAAGTATAAGGGAGCAATGTTCACAGTTTTGATGAAGAAAGATCTAGAAACGTTGCATCAGTAGCCCATAATGATTATAATTAACATAATTAATACAATGCTTTGACATAATTAACATAACATGACATAATTAGCATGGATGTACACCATGAGTGCGTTATGAGATACATATGTTGGGACATGTTGGGATACGGTCTGTCATTGATAAAAGTCATACAGCTACAGGGGTTATCACTTCATTGTCTTTTACGTTTAACCATTGTTTGTTTGTTTATTTTATACAGAACAGATGAACACGATGGGCAATGCCTTTGTGGCCTGTGGAGTGATCTACTGTATCGACACCTATAACACCAATCCTACTACCATCAACTTTGCTTACGATACCAAGACAGGAAACCAATGGAACCCCAACATACAGTTCAGAAACCAGTATGGCTACAACTCCATGGTGGATTACAACCCCAGAGAAAAAGTGCTGTATGCTTGGGACCAGAAGCATCTAGTCACTTACTCCCTCACTTGGAATTAGGTTACAGTCAAACCTCTATTAAGCGGCCCTCTGTTAAGCGGTCACCCTCTGTTAAGCAGTCATTTATCAAATTCCCGGAAATCGCTCCCCATACTTACTGTAAACTTGACCTCTATTAAGCGGTCACCTCTATTAAGCGGTCAGTTGGCTATTTGTTTGACTGTATTTGTATACATGTATTAATAGACAAGAAGCTAGAAGCAGGCCTATTGATATCAAAGTTGCGCCGATTGGTTTTTCTTTTTACGTAAGATGCGTGCTCCAGCAAAATAAGCTTTAGGTGGCTTAGTTCTTCGTAACGTCATAAACAACCGTCCCAACTGCAACTATACAATAAGCAGTTTGTTCTGTAAGTTATTTGTATTTTGAACTACGTCACAGATGGCTATGTAGATGAAGACCAGAGGTGTGATTCCCTGTTTTCTGATAAAGTATGAACTGTAAATATCCAATAGTACAAAGGTTTAAATGCAGAGGGCCACACGACGCAATAAAAACTGTGCCGTGTTTCTATTTTGGCCGGATCTCTCGTAGTCAGAAGATAAACGTTCACTCGAAGTGTGAATAAAATAATTTGAAATTCAAAGCTAGTAGTACGGACATAGAATAGCTCTCTATCAAGCTCGGGTCCTGCAGAACACTATTGTAGCTCTACTAGTCGAAATAAAAGGTAAAGCCGGAGTCGGTATCCCGGTTTCCATAGCATGAAGACGACTAAGAGTATTGCTACTCCCCCAGGATGGGATGCTAGTCCATCCCCCAGCATTTTGTCGCCGGTACTCATTTATACTCCTGGGTGGAGAGAGGCGCTGTGAGAGTTAAATGTCTCGCCCAAGTTAAATGTCTCACACAATGATCCGGGCCAGAGTTCGAATCCTTAGGCCACCGCGTCTCCCATATTGCTCGAAATATTGGCCATCGGGGGGAGGGGGGGGGGGGGGGGGGGTTACTCCCTGAAATTTTTGGTGGGGTGTGCGGCCTGCTTCTTGAAACCCTTACCCTATTTCAGACCAAAATATGTGATTTCTATACCCTATTTCAGACCTCACCCAAAAATTGATACCCTATTTCAGACCTATAAAATTAGTCCACGTGTCTAATACATGACTTTTGCTACCCAGGAATGGGTTCCATTTGTGCAAACATTTGAAAAGGGCTTCAAATTCCCCGATGTTAATGAAAAAACCCAGTTTTGTCTAAAAGCCAAACCAAATTCCAGACCAGAGTGCACAAAACATACCCTATTTCAGACCAAAATGGTCAAAATCTATCAGTTGACCTGCACCGATCCAAAGCGGCTCTGTGATTGGCCCGCCTTGAGAACATCCGTACCGAGTGTACCGAACCAATCACATCCCAGATGTGAGATTGTCCGGGTAGCCCTGGAGACAAGTTAGTTCGCGTCGTTCATTGTTGGTCGTCGTTATCCAGGTCGTGATCAAAGCTGCTATATACAACAGTTTGGAGGGTTTCCTTCATCACAACTGCTCGTTTCTTGCTCATTTTTTGGAGTCCAAAGTTTAATACTTCGCGTCGTACACCGAAAATCGCCGCAAATTCAGTACTACTTTGATACGTTATTTTCACAGTCACTTGAATACCAAGTACCAATCTACGATACAAATAAAAACAATTTAACCGCTATGCGGAACGCAATTAACAATATGCAAAATATTATTTTATTCACGCATTTGTATTATTTTAAAATAACGATTCTTAAAAACCCCGCGGTGATTAAGAATTTAACAGATATTCTGTTATAGTTTTAGACGATCGAGATTGTTTATCTCTGTTTACATCAGACGAAACCCAGAGTGGATTGTACTCTGTTAACCCAGACGGTAAAGGACACTTCACTGTCTACTGTGTCATGCGCACTGATGGCGGCGGAGGTTGGACCGTGTTTCAGAGAAGACAGGATGGCTCGGTAGACTTCTATCGAAGATGGGAGGACTACAAAGCAGGATTTGGTCAGCTGACTGCTGAGTTCTGGTTAGGAAACGACAAGATCCACAGGCTGACGGCCTCTAGACCCAGCTCTCTACGAGTGGAACTGGAGGACTGGAATGGAGTTAAAGTGTATGCCAAATATGGCAAGTTTAACATTGGTGACTGATGAGCAGGCGAAGTATCGACTTGAAGTGGGTTCATATTCAGGGACAGCGGGAGATTCGTTGACAGGAGGGCATAATCATAATAACATGGCGTTTAGTACAAAAGATAGAGATAATGACGTATGGAGCAGCAACTGTGCTGTACGGTACACAGGCGCCTGGTGGTACAATGCTTGCGCAATCACTCCAATCTAAACGGAAAGTACCTGGGAGAAAAACATGATGACCGAGGTGTCAGGTGGTACGCCTTCAGAGGAGATCTTTCACTCAAATTCACTGAGATGAAACTGAGGCCGTCATCGTAGAAAGAATCAGTACCAGTTACAGGTTTAATCCTGTTATTGACGTGACCAACGTGTCACTGATCTTTGTTCATCATAGTTTGCAATAACTGTAAAAAAGACACTGATTATTTGTTTGATCAATTTGTGTGAAACGGAATGCTTGCAATCGCATGTTTTGAAAGAACAACTGACCTTTATAATCATTTATTTTATAAAATTTAACTCGAACTATAATTTCCCGATCTTTTACTTTTCTAGCGTCATCGTTGCTAAGCATTAGCATGTGGACTTGTGTTATTAGTCCTTATTGATAACTTTAGCTGTACTCACGTACGTTAGTCAGTTTAGCTTCAAGGACCTAGAATTAATTTGAGAAATACTGGGACAAACTGTATTATACATATTACCCACAATAGCCACAGATCAATGTAATGAGAGAATAAATGTGATCAGTGGCTTTGGATTTCTTTGTTCTTCACCAAGGTAATCATAGAATATTTCAGCGGGAAAATTATTTGTAATACTGTGGAATAAGAGCTACTATCCTGGTCAAAAGTTTCGGGACACTTCACAGTGCTGCCGTCAAATGTTCTTTGTCTTCACAATGTTATGGTGCAATTCATGATCAATAACAGGACAGACGCATAAAAGAAG
This sequence comes from Desmophyllum pertusum, assembly GCA_029204205.1. Taxonomy (NCBI): domain Eukaryota; kingdom Metazoa; phylum Cnidaria; class Anthozoa; order Scleractinia; family Caryophylliidae; genus Desmophyllum; species Desmophyllum pertusum. Next base: position 4,627,444 of record MU827779.1, on the reverse strand, counting down.
TTCAACGTTTGAGTTAACCTGAGTATCAGGCGAATTTTCCGCGCTCTCTATTACGCTTCGTCTTTACGTCGTCGCGTAAGAGAATGTAAGGAGCGCGAAAAATTGGCCTGATCGCAGGTTAGTCTGATTCTATTTTTAGCCCATGACCGAATGAAATGAGGAAAATTATTTTGCATTCGACAAGTGGCCTGACACGCTCAGTCGTTAATTATTTTTTTCATTGCTTAAATACGGTTAAGGACTGAATGAGCATGGCAGAAAATCCCTCAGTTTCGCCGACCACGTGGCTCTGGGACGAGAGTGCGCCAGATATCGTTCGTATGATGAACTGATGAAGGGAAAAGGCCGAAACGTCTGAATATTATTTTACAATTTTGGCACTTTTTTTTATATATAATTCTATTTTTATTTTCAAGTATATTACCAAGTGCCACGCAGCCTCCGAGCTTTTCAGCTCTAATTACTGATATCGTTCGTACGCATGATTGTAAAACATCCGACCAAGCCCGACGCCAACCTCGCTCCAGGGGGCGGGAAGATGAGAGACCCTGGGAACGAGGTTGTCCCGACGTCCCCGAGCAATCCGGGAAGGACTATTTATCACGTATCGATCAATCGATCTCCTGTCGAAAATGTTTACAAAGCGTTCATGTATAACATTTGTTACCCCCATAAAGTACCACTAGTATAGTGTTGCATGGAACATCTTTATTACTTGCGTTTATTTTCCAACGCGTTTATGTATTTCTAGTCATTTTAGTTGAACCGCTAAACTAGACAATGTCATATAAAGGCACCGTAATAGTAACTACAAATGTGAGAATTTAAAGTTCAACACCCAAGTGGCACCAAAACACACATTTGTCACCTTTTAAAGATACGAAGAGCATCCCCCCGTCCCTGGCGCGCGCATGCTGCTGTGCTCCGGATCGGAAAAGCCGACAACTTTAATTATTTTAGAAAATTCCATGTCTTTCAACACATAGTCACATTTCAAAATTAAAACCAATAAGATTTCAAATCGAAAACGAATTTGAGATTGTGGTATATAAATAGTAGAAAAGTTGGCAAGTTACCCACACTCGTGATCTCCGCATCACGAACAAGCTGAAGCACGATATTCAATGTGATAGAATTACGGATTGCTGAAATCACCGAAATGGCCGTTCAACAGCAGAGTTTACCTTCCTTTGCTTCCATAATCTCTGTTTTGTCCATTGTGTTTTACTGCGTTGGATTTATTAGAGTTGAATTGGAGTTGAAGGAGCAGGACAAAAGAATAAACACTCTTGAAAGTGTCGCGGAGCCGACCAAGCCGCCGTCAAACGACCCAGACATGAAGTTAATCAACAATGCTCCTGGTAAGTTGGGTGTTTTAGGAGAATACAAGCTAGAAGTTATGTTTAAAAGTTTTTGCAATCATAATTTGGTCTTGATGGAAATTTGTAGCCGAGTAGAGAGATAGGAAATGCCCCCTGGCACAGCTAATCTCGCTTAGAAAAGTGAAGGGGGGTGCATTTTGGGGGCGGTTTAAGAATTACTGGTAGAGTTGTTGAGGGAGGGAGGGGGAGGGGATTTCCTGCTACAGGCGTGTTTTTCGATATGTATACACAGTCTCATCGGATTGTCCATGCAGGATATTTTTTTCTGGTTCCTTTGCAATGTAGGATTTTTTTCTACAATTTTTGCCTTGCATAAATTTTTTGTTTTGTTTTTGGACTACCCCCCACCCCTCCCCCCCCCCCCCCCCCCCTTCACTTTTCTTATGGTACATCCCTAATGCCGAGTGAATCTATCCTGTTCCCAGCTGTTTCCTGTGTGTTGCGGCAAGTAAAACCAAAGGTTAGCAGTTCTTTATATTCAAATGCAGACAACAAAAGTAATGATTCGAACCAATTTTACTTCTGCATTTAATTTATTATGACTGATCAGGGTGGTATCATGACCCAACAAAATCAGCTCGATCAAACTCACTGTCAGTTGTCACATTTTCTACATCTACCTGTGTAGCAGGCGTAGTATAAAGGGGGGGGGGGGGGGGGGGGGAGGGGGGAATCAGGGGATTCCTGACCCCCCTTACTACGCCTGCTACGCAGGCTACATCTGTAAGTTCATCAGGTTTGTCTGCCGATGATTTTTTCTTATGTCAGTTTAGTCGCGCACGTGGGTTATCGAAAAGATAACTTACGGGAACTCAGTTAAGCACTGATGTTTTTTGAGCCACGGACGGCAGCCAGAAGTCGATTGTTCTTGTTTTTGGCGCGCATTCATCTCCACCAATGAGTTGGAAAATGGACGAAAAACCGATAATACGGGCCAAAGAAGAGAACATTCAACTTCAGGCTGTCGTCCGTGGCTCTAAAACGTCAGTGCTTAGAGAAACCAACCGTGGAGGTAAAATTTCCGACAGATAATCGCCGTTTCTTTTATATGAGAATCTCCAGGTTTTTCCTCTCGCTTTTTTAAGAGAAACCTATTTTTCCAAATATTATTTCCTTTCTTCGTAGAAATTCAATCCTATAAACTCCATAGAAACAGGCGCCATGTTGACTCAACTAAGAACGCGACGGAAGCTAAAACCTCAGCAGAAACGATGATCAAAATCAACAAACTTTTGACAGAGCTCTGTCAGTCCAGGAGTGACAAGTGCTTGTCGGGTACCCCAGGCCCTCCCGGTCCACCGGGACCAAGAGGAGTCCGGGGACGAAGAGGACAGAAAGGAAAAAACTGGAAACAAGGGAGATAGAGGAATTATGGGATCGCCAGGAAAGAGCGGCAAGCAAGGCATTATGGGGGCTGGAGGGTTAAAGGAGAAACTGGAACCAAAGGAATGAAAGGAGAGATAGGGCCCACAGGCATGCCGGGAACTAAAGGAGAGCCTGGTGAATCGATTTCATCTCCTGCTGTTGTTGTTTCTCCTGCGACTATGACAGTCAACGAAAGTGAATCAGCCTCGTTTCAGTGTTCAGCCACCGGCAATCCTGAAGCCCGCAATAGTGTGGAGTAAACTGGACAAGTCAGAAATCACTCACTCAGCGGTTTCAGCAGGAAAGTTGCAGTTAAAGAAGGTGACCGGAAATGACTCGGGTGTGTATCGGTGTTCAGCGGTAAACATCCTGGGGAAGGCTCGAGCAGTAGCGCAGTTAGTAGTCAATGGTGCGTATTTTCATGTCATGAGTAAAACTTAGTTCTATTTAATTTCCATCTGAGTGTCACTGTCAGAATAAAAAAAAATATCATTTTTTAGCCGAAACATATTTGGTCTCCCCAGGATTAGAGCCCCCTGTTGTTGTTGGGTAAAATCCTTCGTCTACGCATCATTGTGACCTAAAGTGTAAATATATCTCGAGTGTTGGCTCATTGATTCTTCCAAAACAGCTGAATAAGCTCCTTTCACGGTTAACTTGTCATATTTGCACAACAATACAGGCAGTTGAACGTAGAAGCGAGGCAATTTCGGGCACAAACTACAAAATATTGTGATTTTAGCTCATGAAAAACACGATGTTTTGCAGCTTGTGCCCGAAATTATCTCGCTTCTTCATTCAACTGTATTGTCATGTAAATATGAGAAAATTAAAGTTGAAGATGGACATTATATTGCTTTGGTTTAGTTCCATGAAATATTATAATTATATTAATTTAGTGCATATACAATCCACGATTCCTTTCACTTTCACTTCTCTGTTCTCAGGATATTAAAACAATTGTTAAACTAAGTTTGATATTAGACAAAAGTATATTTACTTTATTACAGTTCGTCCTCGTGTTTCTCTTCATCCGGGACCTATTCACGCCATTGAAGGCAGTAGCGTCACTCTTCCAACTTGTCACGTGGACTGGCCATCCACAACCTGTACTCACGTGGAGCAAGTCATTTGGTCAGTTGCCTCATGGGAGGGTGCATTTCAACAGCAGTGTCATTAAACTTCTTGACGTCCGTAAAGTTGATTCTGACTACTACCTCTGCACTGCTAGTAACCTTTTAGGAAGTGTTGAAAAGAGAACTTTGTTAGTCGTGGTCTCTCTGCCGCAGTTCACTGTTAACCCACCTGTGAAAGTTGTTGTAGAATCTGGCGACACTTTGACGTTAAACTGCAGCGCTACTGGTGATCCACAACCAGTCATCAGCTGGAAACGACAAGGAGCACAACTGCCAGCCGGGCGGAGTCAGCAGATCAATGGCGCGTTAGTTATTAGCGGCGCAAGACAAGACGATACAGGAAATTATATTTGTGTTGCTACAAGTGCAGGAGTGTTTGATGTTGAAACTGTGACCTACATTGAGGTTCACAAGCCCGATAAAGGTGAGTAAAGGCTGGAAACATTGTTTAATACTGACGTTAAAATTTTTATAGAAAATCAAAATGAAACTTAAGCTTTCAAGTCTGTGTCTTAGTTGCATCACATTGAAACAGACCGCGTGTGCGCCTGAGTCTGTTGAACGCACACTGCACATCTCGGTAGGTCAGTAAAACAGATCATTTTTTTGTCAGTGGCTATTAAATCGCACTTCACCTGAATCCACATACACTCAAATTCATAGCTATAAATTTTATCATGACTCCATCTAGTTCTGGGCTTGAAGAAAATTAGTTCAACTAGTCGAAATATTGGCCATTAAATCAGCCCTTCTCTATGTCCGTAGCACTATCTCTGCATTTCAAATTATTTTCCTTCACACTTCCAGTGAGTCCTAGACGTGCATCTCCTCCAAGAGAGATCCGACATAGAAACAGTGCCTTAGTTTTTAGTGTGGCCCTCTGCATTCAAAAGTTCAATCTCGTCCCGCGAGCCCGAGATCCTTCACTAAGCATTACTTGGTTCTGACCAAAAGAATTGCAGGCTCTGGGGACGAGATTGTCAAACGTTTGTAACGTAAGTTGCTAGAAGTACCGGAGGCAAACTGAATTTTTTTCGACAGATTGTTCAGATCTACTAAAATCAGGTCAAACCCAGAGTGGATTGTACTCTGTCAACCCAGATGGTAAAGGACACTTTACTGTCTACTGTGACATGCGCACTGACGGCGGAGGCTGGACCGTGTTTCAGAGAAGACAGGATGGCTCGGTAGACTTCTATCGGGGATGGCAGGACTACAAATCAGGCTTTGGTCAGCTGACTGCTGAGTTCTGGTTAGGAAACGACAAGATCCACAGGCTGACGGCCTCTAGACCCAGCTCTCTACGAGTGGAGCTGGAGGACTGGAAAGGAGTTAAAGCGTATGCCAAATATGGCAAGTTTAACATTGGTAACGAGCAGGCGAAGTATCGACTTGAAGTGGGTTCATATTCAGGGACAGCGGGAGATTCGTTGACAGGAGGGCATAATCATAATAACATGGCGTTTAGTACAAAAGATAGAGATAATGACATGACCAGTAGTACAAACTGTGCTGTACGGTACACAGGCGCCTGGTGGTACAATGGTTGCCATCACTCCAATCTAAACGGAAAGTACCTGGGAGAAAAACATGATGCCCGAGGTGTCCGGTGGCACGCCTTCAGAGGTGGTCTTTCACTGAAATTCACTGAGATGAAACTGAGGCCGTCATCGTAGAAAGAATCAGTTCCAGTTACAGGTTTAATCCTGTTATTGACGTTAATACCAACATGTCACTGATCTTTATCATAGTTTGCAATAACTGTAAAAAAGACACTGATTATTTGTTTGATCAATTTGTGTGAAATGGAATGTTTGCAATCGCATGTTTTAAAAGAACAACTGACCTTTATAATCATTTAATTTATAAAATTTAACTCGAACATAATTTGCCGAACTTTTACTTTTCTAGCGTCATCGTTGCTAAGTATTAGCATGTGGACTTGTGTTATCAGTCCTTATTGATAACTTTAGCTGTACTCACGTACGTTAGTCGGTTTAGCTTGAAGGACCTAGAAATAATTTGAGAAGTACTGGGACCAACTGTATTATATATATTAGCCACGTTATCCACAGATCAATGTAATGAGAGAATAAATGAGATCAGTGGCTTTGGATTTCTTTGTTCTTCACCAAAGCAATCATTGAATATTTCATCGGGAAAATTTTTTGGTGAAAAGTTTTGGGACACTTCACATTGCTGCCGTCAAATGGTGTTTGTTTTCACCCCTTCCCCACCCTCAATACAATGTTGATTTGTTTTCGTATCCAAATTAGCCACTATATGTCTTTTTTGGTTGGTGGATTTAGGAGTGGGGGGTGGGGTGGGGTGGGGGGGGGGGGGGGTTCTCGGACCATGGCATAATGAATTCAGTAAAAAGTCAAATAACTTTGTTTCTGGGTTGTATTTTGTCAGGAGCCCATCCTGATTTTGTAAATGTCCCAAGGACTTTTAGCCAGGATTGTACGTGGTCACTGGCCGTCTGTGAAAACGTGCTTGAACATACAGTTGTACATAGATAATAGGAACTGCGTTTTATCTAAGCATTTAAAGTTCAACACCCAGTGGTTCCAAAACACACATTTATCAACCCTATTAGGTACGACGAGTATCCCCCGTCCCTGACATTTTTGGAGTCCCCCCCCCCCCCTCCCCCCGGTTCTACGCAATAATAGCATTATGTTTCAAAGTCCAGGTGATTCAGTTCACCTCCAGGAAAATAATGAAAAATAATAAACCGAATATTATAAATATTTAATTCTGCTATAGCGAAGCAAGACTGATTTAAGGGAGGACTTCACCTAAATTTCAAGGAAATTTTAAGAGGTTTAAAGAAGGAATAGAAGAAAGAAAATAATTTTTGGAACACCAACAGTCAATCTACTAATTTTTAACTTCAAATTATAATTTTAAAACTACATCAAATCTTCAATATTTCTCATTTCCCTAAATTTTACAACTCCTTTGAGAACAACTATTTCCTTCCAAATATACCCAAAAATCACCCAAAAATTTATAAAAACATCCCATAACATAGATTCATGGGATGAGCATGGAGTTTTTGGATTGCTTGAAACGTGAACGAGATATTTCCATTTAAACCCATGTTAAGTCGCGGAAAAATGTCATTCAGGTTAAGTCCGGCCTTAATGGACTTTAGGTATGCGCGCGCATCCTGCTGTACTCCGAAAAAACCGACAACTTGAACTTATCGTATATCAACCTCGTCCCCAGTAATATGGTCTATACGACATCCGACCAACGCCGAGGAATACGGGAAGGACTATTAAACAGTACACGTATCGATTAATCGATCTCTTCAGGCTTCAAGGGATTAAACCATTGTGATGGCTGGCAGTGCAAACGCTCTACCACTGAGCTATGAAGCCACTGGGAACTGGTCAAATGCGAAAATTACAAACATTTCTTTCACCCGCGTATATAATTTAGTTTAGAGAAAATATTAGCCTTGAAAAACTGGGTTATGTTCCCATTAAATATCGCTATTATTGAAATTTTATTGCTGCACACAACTCGTAAACAACCAATCAAAAACGGCGATGCCATATTAAATCAGAAACAGTAGGCTTGCGACAATAATCATAACTATAACAAAATACTCAAAAATGATTGGTTCTTCAGTAGCACGCTCTATTTTTCACCAATTTGAGCGTAGATATCTGTGACCACACAAACAGAGGATGGTAAGCCTGTGGTCATAAGACTCCTTCCTTGTCATTATATAATACATGGTAAGGTAACCACGCCGGGTCAGCTGTCTCAATAAAGTTTTAATTAGGCGCCTGTGATCCGATACAATTTCGCCACAGCGGTATTGCCACAAAACAATATGGCGGCTACCAGAGAATGCTTTTCTGTTGAGCAAGTGATCGAAGAGGGTGTGTTCTAGTGGCGATACAAGCGAGTTGGAAGGCCCACAACTTAGTGTAGAGGACGTCTTGAAGCTTTCTTTGGAAAATTTTCGGTCTTTGAGGCCTTCTGTCGTAAACTATTCAGAGTTTCAGGAGGAAGTAAGTAGGCAACTACTTAATGTGTACAGTAGGCACAAAATAGGAGTGCATGGAACGGAGAAAGTGCTGCTCTCTTCCCTTCCGGCACGGCCTATGGTATCATGTGAAGTTTCGCTGTGGCTAAGGGGTGTAAAGAGGCGGATGTTGGCTAATCCAAAGGCAAGAAACCCTTGGACCATTGAAATTAAACGTGACCTTCCTGAAGAACTGTTCAGCTGTCTCAGGATGTCAATTAGAGGGGCACCTTCAGCCTTTGGAGTGTCAGTGGAGGACACGGGGATTAAATATACCCATAAGAACCGTTTCCTTCGTGACTTTTCAAAGTTTGCGTGGTATCCCTCAAAGTGAAGTTTTGAACAATCTGAAAAAAAAAACCTTTGGTGGGAAACGCAAAGGATTCAAAGCAGAGGTGCTTGTGAGCAGGGAAAAGCCTTTCATAATTTCCTATGATTGCAAGCGGAAGCAGGTAGCTCTTGCTTGCAATTATGGTTGCTGGAACGAGTTCGGGTATGGTTTTCATGGGTGAAAGTCTAGACTTCCTCAGTTGGACCATTTAATTTCTGACAGGGGGCGGTGGGTGGGTGATTTTGAACCAAATTATCTTGCCAGCACACTGGTACAAGGCAAGGCACAACCTGATAGGCTGACACATGCAACTTCAGAACAAAATATCATACATACACCTGCCCTGAGAAAAAAAAAAGATCGTGCATGAAAGGGTTTGGAAATTGTTTTGCAGCTATACCGCAACTCACCCCCCCCCCCCCCCCCCCCCCCCCCTCCAGAAGTTAAATGGTCCACCATGTAATTCACCAGTACCCATTTTTAACACCCGGGTGGAGAGAGGCACTGTAAGAGTAAAGTGTCTTGCCCAAGAATACAACACAATGACCCTGGCCAGGGCTCAAACTACTAAGGATAGCCTGTGTGCAGATGTCTCCTATTTCCTTTCACGAAGGAAAATGAGATGTCTACATGCAAGCATAAATGTGAGTTGCTTGATCCAGAGTCCAGCATCCTAACCATTATGCCACTGTACCCCCCACTAAGGTTTCCCTGGGTAGAGGATTTATAATATTTCAAAATTGCTTATTAATTTTCTTTCAATTTTATTTTTTAAAGTGTTCTGTACAACACATCTTGTATAAATTGTCTTTCTGCCCCAAGAGTTATAGTGTTGTTGATTTTTAATACAATACAATACAATACTTTATTGACAATTTTTGGTGACAAATAATATTTCATTATTGTTTACAATAAAATGTTATAATTTTTTTTTCTGTAATAAGTTAAATTGCATAAACTACATTGTATATTTTTTTTTATTTAATCATTTATAATAAAAATATAGCTTCCTGTATATATTAATGATATTGCATAAACTACAATTTTGTATTGGATCACTTTTAATAAAATGTTTCCTGTATACCATATTTCTTGATTAAACACTGGGGGCATTTATTTAAAACTCAACCTTATAGATCTGGCATTTATTCGAACCTGACGTTTATTCAGTGCCTGGCGTTTAATCGAGAAAATATGGTATATCAGTTATATTGCATACATAATAAGTTTTTAAATCAATTTGACATGTTGATACAGTCAACTCGCATTGTACGGACACCTGCTATTACAGATAAAATCCAGCCCTCCTTCCGGGGAAAGCTATAGAGGTTTGACTATAAACGACTCCCGCTGTTGGGGACTGTCACTATTATGGACTGCAAACTACATCCCAAGGGTGTCCGCTATAATGAGAATTGACTGTATCTGGGTAGAATTAAAATGCTGTTGTGGGCAAGCATTTGTTAGTCAATGAATAAAATATATTGACTTCACCTTTGCATTTTTGTCCTTTATATTGTACTTTCTGAAACTAAGCTAATCCTGCAACAATTTTTCCTTGTTTTACACTTTCATGAATTAGTGTCATGAGGGGATCACTACACAAGCAACAGCTCTTATCCACAGGATCAGCTTTGTGTAATCCACAGTAGCAATAGCTGCTGTCATTAAAAACCCTTTGAGGAATGTAAACATTTTTACTTGGAGTGTATGAACATGGTTCATGATGCTCTTCTGGTAACCAAACTAACATAATAAATTCATGCCTGAAAATTTCAGCCCATCGATGTTGGTAGGTAGTGTTTGCACTCAACTTTTGCAAAGCTATGTGTTTGGCTTCCCTACCTTCCATTGTCACAGTGAAAAGCCCCTGTGCATATTTGTCAAAAACCTGACTGGCATGAGTGGGTACAACATGGCCAATGGTCCAGATAGTGGGGTTTACTGAGGTGGGTAACAGTAGTGCATTGGGCACGGTAGTACTCTTGTGCTAATGACTGAAGTTGCTCAAGATGAGTTTCCTCCACTTCAAATCTATTGATGATTGAGCACAAATCCCTCAGTCTTAGCCCTACATAAGCTAGAGCTAGTACAGTCTGCCTTTGCTTTTGGCTGTCTCCCTCCTGCCCCAAAAATGTTAACAACCTTGCAAAGTTGTGGCAAAACAACCGCGACTCTTTGCCTGTGAAACGATACTGTAAATCCCCCTGCCTTCCCTGTGTTTCATCAAACCATTTCCTAACCTTTTTTGCTAAACGACCTGCCTTTACTTCACATTTAAGTGCAGTGACAACTCTTCCCAGACAGCTATCCTGTGGAACTTCTGCAAAGGTTTTGCATGTTGTTGAAAGGTTAGACTTTCCTACTGCTTCCTTCAAAAACACTTTGAAAAAGTACCCCCAAGCATTATTCTTTAGGTGAAGAGGCTCAACATGAGCTTTATCAATTAACTTACCCACCAGGGGAATAAATTCCTGACGGCTCTTTTGATGAGCAATAAATTCAGTAACCTTAGGCCTTTTCTGTTTCGCTGACAAAGGTTTTGCATCCAGTGAGGCCTTAAAAGAATCTACAGCTTTTACAACCTTGATTCTATTTCCATATGCCCAGGGTTTCCATTTACACAAAGTACCAGATCCAAATGTACCCTTTAAATCAGTACAGTCCTTTGTGGTTACATTTGCAAATGAAGAAAAGTAGGTTGCAGAATTACTGAGCTCTCCACCAAGCATTGCTAACATTTTCATGTCATTAGGAAGCTCTTCAAAATGAAATGTCACATGCAAACCATCAATTTCAAATATGCGACCCTCTAAATCTACAATTTGTTTACATACAAAGTTGATGTACCTTTTAACAACAAGTGAGGTCTCCTCTACATTACCCCCAAAAACTATAAAATTATCACTGCTGGATGCCACTCTCTTTCCTATATTTAAAAAGCTAATTAGAAAGGAACAAGCAGATTCATTTTTACCAAAAGGGCATCCATCCCCTCCAAATGCTACAAGAAACGTACCCTCTGTTTTCCCAAACCATTTTAGTGCACCTTTGCGTGTTGTCTGCATGTTCAGGTAGAATTTTGCTAACCGTGGCAAATATTTGCGCAAGTCTCGAAAGCATCCATTAACATTTTCATCATCTATGTCAGATGAGAATTGTTCCTGAATGGAATAAACCTTACCTATATCAATCTGTTTAATTTCATGGACAAGAGAATTATAGGTAAGCAGTTTTGGTATAGGACAACCTGGCAGAAAAATTGATAGCTGTTTTACCCCCCCTCTTTGTATCGCTGGACTTCATTGAGGATGCCAGCCTCACAGCTTGATACTTTCTTTTCCCCATTACCCCAGAAGTGTAGTAAGTAGCTATGCTACGCAAAACATTATCTTTTGAACATTCAAATTTTGCCAAATCCTTTTGTTTACATTTTTTAATTACATATTTTACAACCTTGCTGTTTGACAACACATATTCACCAAGAACACTTGTCTTGCATTTTTTGCAATGGTCTGGTAAAGGCCATCAAGTGCTGGTCTTTTGTTGGATTTGGTCCCCCCATGAATCCCCATAGCTGCCTGAAATGTCTCTGTGCATCTACGCTGTACTGTCTGAGGTGATACAGTGTTAGTTGGTGGACGTGTACGTGTAACTGTAAAGACAGAGAAAAATTGACCATCTTCAGCCAAACTCAATATTGAATCAGTACATAATTATGTGGTCACTCACAAGCTAAGTGTACAGTTCTAAGCATAAAGATCTGACTAAACAGCCATCACTCACAAACTGTACCGTGCATTAAGATCTCACATAAATTATTTATGAAAACTCTATTCTCAATCAAAACAATTTAAAGCCAAACTCAATATTCAATCAGTACATTATGTGGTCACTCACAAGTATACAGAAGCATAAAGATCTGACTAAACAGCCGTCACTCACAAACTGTACCTTGCATTAAGATCTCACATAATTTATGAAAACTCTATTCTCAATCTCTCAATATTCAATCAGTACATAATTATGTGGTCACTCACAAGTGTACAGAAGCATAAAGATCTGACTAAACAGCCGTCACTCACAAACTGTACCTTGCATTAAGATCTCACATAATTTATGAAAACTATATTCTCAATCAAAACAATTTAAAGCCAAACTCAATATTCAATCAGTACATTATGTGGTCACTCACAAGAGTACAGAAGCTTAAAGATCTGACTAAACAGCCATCACTCACAAACTGTACCTTGCATTAAGATCTCACATAATTTATGAAAACTCTATTCTCAATCTCTCAATATGCAATCAGTACATAATTATGTGGTCACTCACAAGTGTACTGCTTGAAATAGACTGAAATAATATAATTTATATATAATGAATTATTTGAAAATACCTTTTGGAGTGTGTACTGTCTTCTGTTGACTCCCATCAGACAGACTTCCATCAAGTTCTTTTTTCTGAGAAATAATTATAAATAAGCTTACACTTTTTATCAGAGAGGAGTTCAAGTGCCATTTAATTAAAAGCCTCTGAAATATATTTCTGTTTGTAATCAAAATTCAAAGTCACAGAGCTGAAATGTTTTAGTGTTCAAGTATGCTAATATGACTCATTTATATTCCAAATACTCAATTGCGTGCAGTAGTATGCCTTTTCATTTCAATTTTGGTTCACTAAGCCTCCAATTTAAAAAAAACATAACAAGTACCATTGTTTATTGGATCGGATTTCGATTTCTCCTCACCCGCTGACCTTCTAATATTATAATAGTCTAAGGAGAATTTGTTACTGGATCGTGTTACAATATATAGCCAATCTTGTTAACATTTAAGGTCTCATATGAGATAGAAACACGAAAACATATAGACTAAATGATCAGCTATAAATATTCAAAGATACAGTTATTATGAAAAATAAATCAACAGAAAATATAGTGGATTTTACAATCGTAATTTTATGTCAACATTTAAAATGAGCAAGTACCGCTTGCTTATGTTATAAATAAGCTTACCTTTGAATCCAATCTCTCAACCTTCCGTTGCAAAGTCTTGACTTCTGTAGAAAGGCTGGCTTTTCTCTTTTGCTAGCTCTTCCTGCAGGCTTTTCTTTGCCCTCACGAATTGCCCGACGGCAAAGCGGCTATAAGCCTTTCGCTTGCTAGGCATCAGGCGAGTGCTGAAAAATTGAGAAAATATCGAGCATCAGCCGATTCGTAAGATCATCTGACATAAAAACACCCACAAAAAGATTCAATATTTCTGTAAAATTAATAGCGAAATCTCCAAAACAAAAAACATAGGTATTCGCATATATTATCGGACACTATATATTATCGGACAGCGAGAAGAAAGATACTCAAAAACGAAAAAAGAAAACGGAAGCAGTTCCAACCTACTTCTTGGATAACAGTCGTTCCATCGAGTCTACCGATCGAGTTTTGTTCAGATCCATTTGCGTGTTTCAGAGAAAAAATACTTTATTCGTAAACGTGAAGAACATGGCGTCTCTTCCACGCATTAAAATAGCCAACCGCGCGAAGGAAATTGAGAAAAAAAGGCACGAAACTTGACCACAGAAGCTTCGATTTCAGCAGCTGAAGACTTCACGCCATATTGTATCCCATAAGCCATCCTGGCTGTTGTTTTGGAGTGCTGACCGCTGACAGAGAGCTTTGTACCTCCAGCGAGCCCACGAATCTGTTATCGGACAGCCATACAAACCCTTGTATTAAATTTTGATGCGAACTTTCGCGAACGCGCGCGATGTTTTCAAAGCCTTGAATAGCTTCGCATGTTGAAAATTGATCTGTGAAGTAAGGAAAATCTTCCTGCGGCTACCTCAGGCGATCTACTAAGCATTTCTTTATTATTATTTTCAGCCTAAAAACGCCACAAATCTGGAACGTGTTTCGCGTCCGATAATATATTTTGATGTCCGATAATAGGTTGCTTGACCTAACCTACTTTGTTATGGATTTTCTCTCAAAAGATTCCTGTGAAATAAAATTGAGAAACGCTTATAGCTATTCTATATCCTCAACTTAAAGTGTAAGAAAAATTGGAATGAAACTCCTTCTCTTCTCCGTGAATTACATGACCAAACATAAAGTGTCCGATAATATATGCGAATACTTACGATTCTTACCAAAGGTTCGTAGTGTCCAAATTTCCATCACTCGACTCTGTGTTCAGGAGAACTAAAAAGCCTTTTGAAGCAAAAGTTAGCCATTTTCCGGCCCATTTAGTTTAGCGCCATATCTTCCAGCAGGTAGAATTAATCTGGATTTTTTCCATCGCCTTTACTATCGCGATTTTGGTACCGAAAGAAAGCTAGATTTTCCCGCTTTCACGGCAAATTGCTATTCTTGAATTGCGCGCTTTCCCTTGATGCCAATCGAGCCTTTTATATACTGCCGTAACTAGTTCCCAGGTCTAACTGTCATAACAACGGCCAGACCCGCCATCTTTGGCGACAATTTCGTGACTAGAAATTGGAGACAGCTGACCCGGCGTGAACTTGGACTAAAATCACTCAAAATTGCGTTTAAACACATTGTAAGGATAGCAAACAACACCATGTAATGTTTCCTGAACTTTATTCAGTAATTTCAATTTAATTTATTGCTCAAAATGTTCTGTATAAAATCCTATGCTCGTCCGAATGTGACAAAATATCAAGATGACCAATTTTTCATGTCAAGGTATATTTTAATACATCAATTATTTTATATTCATGTCAAGTTTCTATATATTTATGTCGAAACAATTTATTCCTTGTCAATGCATTAACTTTTGCTATATCAAGCACTTTTTTCATGGTTGTTTCATGGAGGCCCTTAGAGCGAGATCGCGGACTGATCGCAGGTTATCATTTTGCCTAAATTAAACGTGCACTCGTCTTGGCATGCACTGGAACGCTAGTTACCAAGCTTTCGCATAAAAATGCAAGTTGTCGATCATTTGGCCTCTAGTGTGCGGAAAAAGCTCTATCGAGTACTAATAGTTGTCGACTCATTTTAGTTATCGAATAAAAATAGTTGTCGACAACTATCTCTCTAGTCTGTGGAGGCCCTAAATGTATTGTATATTGTTGTATCAGTCCAATAACAAATTGTCAAATAACATGGTGTCAAATAACAAAATTCGCGTGCCGTGCACTTGACTGGGTTCCTTCTTATGAATGAAAATTATTCTTTATATTCCCAAAACACTTTCAAAATTAACTTTTTCCCTCGAATTGTCCCTCTCTCTAATAAGGTCCTCTTTTTGAAGCCAGAATTAAATTAGCCCCTGCATGGGGCTAATATAGCTTTTACGGTATTTCTTTAATTCTAGTGAATCGTGAATTAGCCGTATACTTCAATGAAATGTCATTTTCGAACAAAACAGACTTGGGGATAAAGGGCCAGGGGCCAGGCCAGGGGATACACTTCCTGTTGCCAAATTTGGTGGCAAGAGGAAGTAACGCAATCTTTTTGTGATTTTTTCCCCGATCAATCCTGGAGGCGTGATATTTACAGGGCCAGGGGATAAAGAGATTTATTAATCTTTATCCCCTGGCCCTGTAAATATCACGCCTCCAGGATTGATCGGGGAAAAAATCACAAAAAGATTGCGTTACTTCTCTTGCCACCAAATTTGGCAAACAGGAAGTGTATACGTTTAGCCATGTTTTACCCCATATATGGTAGTCGTCTCCATTTTGTATTTGTGAGAGTAATGGCCGCCAAAGGCTAAAAATTCCCGGACCAAACACGTTCGATGTGAGGATGTTTTACGTATGCTAGATGAAGAAATGAATGATGGAGAATGTATGTCAAGTGACGAGGAAAGTGTTTTGGATAAGGAACTGTACGATATGGACCGAGAATTGAGGTTAGCGATAAGTAAACTTTCAAACATCTCACTTCGAAATCGCCATGTTGAAACACGTTTTCAAAATGTAATTATATGCTATGTAGATCGGCCTTTTATGTTCGAAACCTCGTCTTTTACATGAAATAGTTGTCCAACTTTATCTCCAACTTGATCTTCATGTTTCTAAAGCTCTATTTTTGGCCGTAAAATCAACTTTGTACTTCACACGCGGAAAGTAGCGTGGTTGCGTGGAGATGTCACGAGGGGACGCCGACTTGGGGACTAGGGGACGTGCTACGAGGGGGCGTGTTTGTTTCCTTCAGGCAGATTTTGGTGGATATTTTGCCAACAAAACAAGGAAACAAATGTGTTTTAAACTTTTTCCTGTAACCTACACATCAGCTTTGAAATTTTTATTTTTGTTTACATTTTGGTGCATAAATTATGCAATTTTGGTATTGTAATTATAATTTTTTTTAAACTGTAATGAGTTTCTAGAGGGGAAAATGTGCTTTTTGGAAAGCTTATTTATACCTCTTTCAAATGAGGTATATATTTGCACACTGTTGTAAATACCTGTGGAGATATTAAATAAATAAAAAATATTCGTCAATTTGCCTGTTTTTTGGTCAGAAAAAATCCATGTTTTACAAATCCATGTTTTACAAATCCATGTTTTTACAAATCCATGTTTTACAAATCCATGTTTTACAAATCCATGTTTTACAAATCCATGTTTTACAAATCCAGTCCAGTCCATGTTTTACAGTATGCCGTTCTTGACACCTTTCTCTAAAAAACTGTGTCGGGGAATTTTGATTACTTGTCTGGTTAGCTTTTAAACACACAGTTAAACTTCGAGGGTTGACAAAACACGTATTCTTTGTACGAAAATACTCATAACTTTCGAACGAGTAAAAAAAATACAAAATCCCCGACACAGTTTTTTTATCAGGACTCTTGGAGAACATTCTCTCCAAATGGCAGCGAAAAAGGTTGAAAAATTCGTTGCAAACGAACTTGAAAACGTGCGCTTCATTCGCTGAAATTTTATTTTCGAGAAACAGGGGAAAATATGTTTTGGGGCGTTCTTCCGGTCTGATGAGATTAAATACACAAGACGCGTGAAAATAATTATGCGTTGATTGATAAAGAGAAGGCTCGTCTTACTTTAATTAATAACAGAGTTCGTATCGAATACAAATGACCTCAAATGCGCGCTTCTTATGGCCAGGAGAAGAAAGTTCTCCTCTCACCGATCGTGCTACAAGTAAAACAAGAGTTCATGGCTTCAGTTTTCCCTCCATTTAGCCTCTCTGTGGGATATTCGCGCACATGGATATGCAATAGTCTGAAGTGTCAGCCGTCTCCTCGCTCTAACCCCCACGGGGGGGGTTAGAGCGAGGAGACGGCTGACACTTCAGACTAGGATATGCAACCGCGAGCGATTTTCAAGTTGTCCTAATCAGTTGAATGCGATCCGGTGTTCCACTTGAGACCTGTCGTATGAGACGAGCGCTTTCCAGACTCAAATTCATGTACCGGAACAATTTCCCATTTTGGTATTAATATTCTTACTTGAAAACGCGGACATTAGTCTGTTATGTTTCTAAGGACATTGCATTGCAAGATGCGGCTTTCGAATTTCGGGAGGTGATTCTACAAAACCACATCGGCCCTCATGTTACGTGATTCTTTATAGACGCTACATGTTGACAAACTATTGACAAACTGTTGACGGCTCTCGATTGGAAATAATTAATGGCGAGAAATCGTTTTTCTTCCTATAACTTTCTTGTAGAAGCAATCTTTTTTTTGTGAAAAACGTTTTGGGAAATGAAAGCGTCTTGATGTGATCTTATCTGAAGATAACAAAAAGTAAAAATCTTGCAAAATGGTCAAATTTGGGGTATACTGATACCTTAA
>MU827779.1:4499120-4608897 GCA_029204205.1 Desmophyllum pertusum | reverse complement strand
GATGTTGAAACTGGGACCTACATTGAGGTTCACAAGCCCGCTAAAGGTGAGTAAAGGCTGGAAAACACTGTTGGGGTTGGAATCACTGTTTAATGTTTACGTTGAAATTTCTATAGAAAATCAAAATGAAACTTTCAAGTCTGTGCCTAATTAGTTGCATCACATTGAAACAGAGATACTTTTTATTACAAATACTGACGGTTAATGTTCTATACTAGCCTCCTCCGCAGGCTACTCTTACATAAAGGCACGAGTGAGAGACTGGTATAGAGGACAAAAAGGTGACTGAGTGGGGTGGGGGACAGGATCAGGAAGAGAGCTCGCCTCGCTCGCCTCGGCCCCAGTGCCCGCTCTTTTGCCCCTTTCTTGCCCCAGACCCCGGAGACCCAGAAGTTGCCTGCGGAGGAGGCTAGTTCTATACAAAGTCTGTGTCTCAGCTGCATCACATTGAAGCAGACAGCGACGTGTGCATTCTCATTCCCAGTCCTCCGTTTTGTTGCAGTTCCTTTTAGTTGTGATCGATGAGTGAAATAAACATTTGACCCACGCGTAAACACCTGACCTTTTTCGACGTTCCTTTATGTCAATAACAAAGATCAGACAAACAGTAGAACGTTTTGTGTTTATCAGTAATTATGTTATGAGTGTGAGGAGAGGCGGCCTAATGGTGCGTTTAGACTCGGTATGACGTCAGAACTTGGGACAACCTGGCTAAATACAGGGAAGTAACATAGGTTGCTGGAAGAAACTAACAAACTGAATTTTGTTTCGACAGATTGTTCAGATCTACTAAAATCAGGACATATCCAGAGTGGAGAGTACTCTATCAACCCAGACGGTAGAGGACACTTCACTGTCTACTGTGACATGCGCACTGACGGTGGAGGCTGGACCGTGTTTCAGAGAAGACAGGATGGCTCGGTAGACTTCTATCGGGGATGGCAGGACTACAAAGCAGGCTTTGGTCAGCTGACTGCTGAGTTCTGGTTAGGAAATGACAAGATCCATAGGCTGACGGCCTCTAGATCCAGCTCTCTACGAGTGGAGCTGGAGGACTGGAATGGAGTTAAAGCGTATGCCAAATATGGCACGTTTAACATTGGTGATGAGCAGGCGAAGTATCGACTTGAAGTGGGTTCATATTCAGGGACAGCGGGAGATTCGTTGGCATATCATAATAACATGGCGTTTAGTACAAAAGATAGAGATAATGACATAGACAGTAGTAGAAACTGTGCTGTATCATACACAGGCGCCTGGTGGTACAAGCATTGCCATTACTCCAATCTAAACGGACAGTACCTGGGAGAAAAACATGATAGCCGAGGTGCCCGGTGGGACGCCTTCAGAATTAGTCTTTCACTGAAATTCACTGAGATGAAACTGAGGCCGTCACCGTAGAAAGAATCAGTACCAGTTACAGGTTTAATCATGTTATTGACGTTAATACAAACATGTCACTGATCTTCACCCATCATAGTTTGCAATAACTGTAAAAAAGGACACTGATTATTTTTTGATCAATTTGCGTGAAACGGAATGATTGCAATCGCATGTTTTAAAAGAACAACTGACCTTTATTTAACAAATAAAGAAGCCAAAACCACGTATTATACTGTCATAAAACACGACGGGAATTTGAGAACACGAGAGAAATTTAGAAAACACGAGCCGCAGGCGAGTGTTTTCTAAATTTCTCGAGTGTTCTCAAATTCCCGGAGTGTTTTATGACAGTATAATACGTGGTTTTGGCTTCTTTATGTGCTTTAAAATATAGATTTACGCGCGCGAAACGATAAAACACGCTTTTCTATGTTTTATACTCTGATAAAACATGGTTTTTAACCAATCAGAGCGCGCGAAATTTTCAGTTTATATTTTAAAATCATTTATTTTATAAAATTTCAACTCGAACCATAATCGGCCCGATCTTTTACTTTTCTAGCGTCATCGTTGCTAAGTATTAGCATGTGGACTTGTGTTATTAGTCCTTATTGATAACTTTAGCTGTACTTACGTACGATAGTCACTTTAGTTTCAAGGACCTAGAAATAATTTGAGAAGTACTGGGGCCAACTGTATTATATATATTAGCCACATTAGCCACAGATCAATGTAATGAGAGAATAAATGTGATCAGTGGCTTTGGATTTCTTTGTTCTTCATCAAAGCAATCCTTGTATATTTCATCGGGAAAATTTTTTGTAATACTGAGGAAGGAGAGCTGTTATCCTTGTCAAAAGTTTGGGACACTTCACAGTGCTGCCGTCAAATTGTGTTTGTTTTCACCCCTTCCCCACCCCCAATACAATGTTGATTTGTTTTTGTATCCAACTTAGCCACTATATGACTTTTTTAGGTGGGTGGGTTTAGGAGGGGGGGGGGGAGGGGGTGGGGGGGGGGGGGGGTTCTCGGACAATGGCATAATGAATTCAGTAAAAAGTCAAATAACTTTGTTTCTGGGTTGTATTTTGTAAATGTCCCAAGGACTTTTGGCCAGGATTGTACGTGGTCACTGGCCGTCTGTGAAAACGTGCTTGAACATACAGTTGTACATAGATAATAGGAACTGCGTTTTTATCTAAGCATTTAAAGTTCAACACCCAGTGGTTCCAAAACACACATTTATCACCCCTATTCGGTACGACGAGTATCCCCCGTCCCTGACATTTTTGGAGTCCCCCCCCCCCCCCCGGGTCTACGCAATAATAGCATTATGTTTCAAAGTCCAGGTGATTAATTCACCTCCAGGAAAATAATGAAAAATAATAAACCGAATATTATAAATATTTTAATTCTGCTATAGCGAAGCAAGACTCATGTTGATTTAAGGGGGGACTTCACCTAAATTTCAAGGAAATTTTAAGAGGTTTAAAGAAGGAATAGAAGAAAGAAAATAATTTTTGGAACACCAACAGTCAATCTACTAATTTTTAACTTCAAATTATAATTTTAAAACTACATCAAATCTTCAATATTTCTCATTTCCCTAAATTTTACAACTCCTTTGAGAAAAACTATTTCCTTCCAAATATACCCAAAATCACCCAAAAATTTATAAAACATCCCATAACATAGATTCATGGGATGAGCATGGAGTTTTTGGATTGCTTGAAACGTGAACGAGATATTTCCATTTAAACCCATGTTAAGTCGCGAAAAAATGGCATTCAGGTTAAGTCCAATCTCGTTCCCAGAGGCCGCGATCCTTTTGGTCAGCACCAAGGAATCTCGGACTCTGGAATATTCTGGGCGCTTGAATTTTTTTGAATTTTTTTGATTGGCTGTTGAAACACAATGGATTTGAATCGGAAGTGAACCCAAAATCAAAGATGGCGGACGTAGGCAGTAAGTCGTCTCTGGAATTTACAAGGAGAATGTGGCAATCCAAAACTATCCGATGGATGTTTTGGTTGGAAAATCAGTTGGAGAATATACCGTTGCAGAATTGAAGAAGTTACCGGCGTGAAAATCACGTCCGTGACCTCTTTCAGTGGGTGTTGGTAAAACCCGAGTCGGCCGGTGAGTCGATCACACAAAACTAGAAAACAAGTCAACAGCTTGTGGTAAACACTTGCACTGCCGACAGCTGAATCATCTCAGTTGGTGATCGCAGTTCCGCCGGGATTATTTACTCGGAAGCTGCAGGCTATATCGAAAGGACTGTACATGTACACACTAGCTAGCAGCAGATGAATGTTGCACCGGCGTTTTCGTATGAAATACGTGGTTGCGATTGTATTTTAAATACCCTTCAGTTTACACGTGGATTTCCCTTGTACAGAGTTTATACAGCAGTACGTGGGTTTTAAAAGTGAGTGGATAATTAAATTACAAACTATTTATTCTGGTGGTCTTTTCTTTTGTTTACGCCTCTAGTTGCATGGAAATAAGATTTACATCCATGGAGAATTGTCTTATGCAAATAATTTGAGTTATACCAAATATGATTTGAACATATATGATAAATTGATTTTTTACCTGTCTAAATTTACATGAGAAATATAAATTGTTAATCATATAAAAGTGACAGGGTGGTCGCTGTATCTTTTAGGGGTTAAAATTTGTGGTTTAATACCACTTCGGGGTGTTGAAATCTAAAATTACTACCGTTATAGTTACTCCGGTACCTTTTAGGGTTAAGCCGGGGGGGGGGGGGGGGGGGGAATATGACAAAAACTATTTTTGTATTAGAAATTGAATTTGAGTCACAACCACAAAACAAGATTTTGGTACCTTTTAGGGGGTTCTTTTCAAAATTTCTGACGATCACCCCCATCACTTTTATTTGTGACTCCCACCGCATAGTCAAGAAACACTGATGTCTAGATCTAGATTCCTAGAGACCTTGTTACTTGTATATGGTTCTGGAGCAAATGTTGATGTGCTGGAAAACTGACCAGAAATTATTGCTGACCACTGTTTGTATATCTAGAAAAAAAATATTGAGATTTATACCCTGGGGTTGAAAATCATGTTTTGTTACATATTATGACATTATCTTAGGGTGTGTTTTCAAAGTAAAACCCCAAATAAACAGAACTTGAAAATTATTATTATTATTAATTTCATTAATTAATTATTTTTTTTCTGGCATGTGGCCCTTGGTTGGACTGTATCACTCATCAATAAAACAGTCTAAATTGGCTTTTAGGGGTAAAAATAAACTTGAGCCCCACAAATGGATTATGGTACCTTTCAGGGGTATTTCCCAAAATTTCTGACAAGTATCCCTGGCCTGTCACTCTTATATGGGAGCCTGTCCCTACACAAAACAAGTTCAATATCCAAAAAATGATTTTTATTGTGGAAAACCAATATTATAAACAGGTTGGTTGTAGTCCTGACTGCACAATGCAAAACACAGTTCATTAAAGCTAAGTCTGGTTTTCAAGAAAGAAAAACTGAAAAATGTTGAATAATAAATCTCTTTTAGTGTGTAGAATTGCTGTACATTTTTACTTGACATTTGTAATTTGTCTCACCCTACACCTCACTAAAATACAGCAAGACTATTATTGAAATGATTTCATGGAACAATCTCAGACAAAAATTATATTCAATCACCCTGTTTTCCCAGCATATCTCTCTGCTCAGCCCTGAGGGTCTATAGCCAGAGAGGCTACTGATACATGTATTATTCTCAAGAATTTCAATGATCTACTATAGATAATTTTATGGCAGAAGGCTACAACCCCCGTCACATTTGGTTGAAACACATACAAAACCTTCAAATAATAAGCAGAACAACTACTAAATACTTGTCTACACCCCCTTCCAATGTTGGAAAATGGTAAAATGTACTCGTATGTTCGTTCTAAGTGTTTTATCAACATTGCACAGGGGTGGGGAGGGGCAAAATGTGTGCAAAACCAAAGCGTTTCGACAAATATGATGAGGGTTGTAGGCACAGTCGTGCCTAATGATAAATGTTTTGATCTTTGGATCCAAACATCCAGATTCAAGTCTGGCAAGTGTCCTTGTGTTGTGTTCTTGGTCACAAACGTGCCTATCTCTACCAGTGTTTCAGTCAAATAATTTTAAAGTCTGGGCATCCACCTTGTATACCCAAGCATATACTATAACCTAAGTATATCGACTTGTGGACTGTCCTAATTTATAGGATTTGCAACTCAACTATGTAAATATAATAAAGAAAGGAAGATGGCATATAGATGTGTATGTGCATGCAAGCCTGGATCTACCAATGACAACCCTAGTTTGGAAACCCAGGGCAAATAATTGGGGCAGGAGGAAGATAAAACAGGCGAAATTTTGTACACACAGATTTCGTCCATTTTATCTTCCTCCTGTCACAATTATCTGTTTAAATAGAAACCATGCTTCAAGTGAACTTAAATTTTTCTGCGACTACCTGATTTGACTCGGCCATTTGGCTGTCAACTTCTGATTTCATCGAACAATTTTCATATGACAACATACATTGTGTACTCATGTTGCATATACAAACTGACATAGTTCACACTTGATGACTCAAATGAAATATATTTATTGTCAGGCAAGACTAATTATATAAATTTGTAATAAGTTATTGTTAGTGAAAATTTGTTTAACAACAACAATTATTTTGCTAGCACATTTACTGGCTAGAATTCGTATCAATTCTTTGATGATTTTTTCATGCTTAGCAGTGACAATACAAATGAACTTACAAAATTAAATGAAAATAAATAAAATATAAACTATGTCTGACGAAGAATTACAGTAAAAATGCAATTAATAGAAGTTTTGCCTTTTACATTTCTAAATAATTTTACATGTACTGTACATGCAACTCTTTACTCTTCACAAACAAGCAGAGGTAGCCTTGGCTACTCAGGACGAAAATTATTTAACCAAAACTAAAAGCCCATCTACTTAATTTTCGCCTAAAATCGTGGGTATCCTGCAGGCTGGTAACTTTCACGATGTATTCCAGAACTTTCTGCTGGCTCGCATTCGGTATGGAAAACACGAACGCATCATCATCTGATATCATTCATTGAATTGGTCTGTATCGAGTATAAAGACAGCAAAAACAGCATATTCTAGTCAATTAGAAAATTGAATACCTCATCGAGCTTTGGTAGACGTAACGCGTTGTTGTCTTAATAGTTCTCAATCCGTAACAAAGGATTCTTGACAAAGATTTGAGGTCTAAATACCCGATCGATGTAACATCAACTGCAGAAGCTGCCGCCATTATAAACAAGTGAGCCACAATCAGTTACAGCGGTTACTCTCTCTACGCATATTCAGAACACATTTATTCATGCTGACCAAAAGGATCGCGGCCGCTGAGAACTAGGTTGCGCACGCGCACAAGCAGACCGGAACCAAGGATCCTTGGTTCCGGTTATTGAATCGCCCAGAGTCGTTGGGCGTTCAGTCACCGCTGACCGAAACGCGCTGGCTCTGGGGACGAGATTGGGTTAAAGGAGAACTGAAGCCCAAATCCAAGCACTTTTTTTGTTACTTGATTTTAATAATTATACCATATAAAACAATGTTCGATAGTTTTTTTCCTTTCAAACGGCAATTTTCACGCCAAAAAACGAAGCTTTTTACTGCCTATTCGGCTCTTGTACGGCGGCTCGGAAAGCGCCTGTCAGCGGTTCTTTCTGAAGTTTATGACGTATGATATGGGGAAGAAGGTAAACATGGCAAAGAGCCTTGTATGCACGTTCGACGAGGTATCGCTTTGAAAGAGCAAGAAACAAGTTTGGGGAAGTACAAAATTACCAGAGTGTCCACATCTATAATTCAAATCTTTCAGGGATTGTGTAAGTTTAGTTTATATTGACAGATCTTACTCGTTTACCTTAGGAATCGAATGTCGAAAACACGTAAGCTTATATTTGCCAAATTATGTGATTGCCGCACATTTTGCAAATGTTACTTGCACAGCGACTGTTTTTGGGCCTTTGACAGAAATCTTATGTAGAATTTGCTAAGTATAAATGTTTTTCCAGTTCCTTTCATTATATTGCGCAGATCCCGCTCTGTTTTATAGAGCGAGTTGTAGTTGGAACTAGACAAGCGTAGATCGCAAGTCACGATGCAAACGGCTGATAACAGAGTACAAATAAAATTTTGAAATCTACGATGGACTTTGGTTTTTCCTTTTATTTACGTAGTATACTTTCCAGTCTTCCGTAAGGAAACCCGCATAAATGTAAATTCCTTAGCTGTAATAATCATATCAATTCAGCTCTCTGCTGATCTCGTCATTTCCAAAAACTCCATGTTGTGTTCCGGTTGTGTTCGGAGCATTTCACGGCCGACTGTTTTTAGCGTGCTTACAAGCAGAACTTCTCGGTTCAAAACCAAGAGCCAGCCTGAAGCCAGATGCTATACCCTCGCTATTCTCGCATCGACCCCCGCCCAAAAAGCCAAGACTATCGTCCGAGAGACGTTTGTTAGAGAACAGCAGTGGCTAGTATTATGAATGCTACCAGCTGTATACAAGGGCTTCCGAGTTGTCACACAACTGGGGCAAATTAGTGACAAAATGATAAAGCTGTTTCAAAAAATTAAGACGAAATCCATTAGAAAATCGAGTAATATTTATGGCCAGTAGACAAAAATCTTGTACTACGACGCCATACACTTTCACGCTTAAACTAGACATTCATGAGCCATATCTTAACGGTATTTACCAAATAATATAACTCCACAATCCTTAAATTGCTTTCCGCCTTGAGTTTCCTCCTGTGAATGGGTTGAGTCATAAGAGGTGGCAGCCATGTTTCTGGGAAACATGGCTGCCACCTCTTATGACCTTACCCATTCACGGGAGGAAACTCAAGGCGGAAAGCAATTTAAGGATTTTGGAGTTATATTATTTGGTAAATACCGTTAAGATATGGCTCATGAATGTCTAGTTTAAGCGTGAAAGTGTATGGCGTCGTAGTACAAGATTTTTGTCCACTGTCCATAAATATTACTCGATTTTCTAATGGATTTCGTCTTAATTCAACTCTTTAATAAGTTACATAACTCTTTGAGGTTGTATGCAATCTAAATATACCCTCATCAGGTGTGTAGTGGCAAGGCCAAAATGTAAGATATTTAAAGAAAGGAAAATGGAAGAGAATTAGAGGATTTGAAACCAATAAATCTCAGTTTTTTCTAATAATATATTATTATTAGGAAAAAACTCTAAGATTTAATTATTTAAAATTTTAATTTAAATCCAAATAGGCAACCCCCAACCTGAAGTACTCATTTTAATATTTGGTGCTCATTTTTCCATTCTTAAAAATTCATCTGTCATCTGTTCCAGAAACTGAAATGAACTGAATATTAAATCTAAAAAATTGAAAAGAAAAGAAAAACATGAATTATACTTTATACAATACCCAGAACTTATTTATTGCTCAAAATGTTCCGTTTGTAAATACATTGATATGCAAATATTATGGTATTGGCATGCACAGGAACGCTAGTTACCAAGCTTTCGCATAAAAATACAAGTTGTCGATCATTTTGGCCTCTAGTGTGTGGAAAAGCTCTATCGAGTACTAATAGTTGTCGACTCATTTTAGTTATCGAATAAAAATAGTTGTCGACAACTATCTCTCTAGTCTGTGGAGGCCCTAAATGTATTGTATATTGTTGTATTGTGTCCAATAACAAATTGTCAAATAACAAGGTGTCAAATAACAAAATTCGCGTGCCGTGCACTTGACTGGGTTCCTTCTTATGAATGAAAATTCTTCTTTATATTCCCAAAACACTTTCAAAATTAACTTTTTCCCTCGAATTTTGTCCCTCTCTCAAATAAGGCCCTCTTTTTTTAAGCCTGAAATTAAATTAGCCCCTGCATGGGGGCTAATATAGCTTTTACGGTATTTCTGTAATTCTAGTGAATCGTGAATTAGCCGTATACTCATGCACAACCAATGAAATGTCATTTTCGAACAAAACAGACTTGTTAATATAAATTAATTAACAGACATTTGTTCAGTAACCTATTTTAAAAATAACAAAATGCGCGTGCCGTGCACTTGACTGGGTTCCTTCTTATGAATGAAAATATAAATTACTTCGCAAACATTTGTTCAGCAACCTATTAAAAATTTATGTTAGGGTGTTGGTAATATATCTGTGAAGTTAGGCAAAGTCACGGCATTGAATCCACCTGGTTAACCATGAACGGATTCGTGCTTTTGTCCGCAAGTACTTTTATCTACTTTACTTATCATATTTTAGATCAAGGCTTCTGTGAGGCAGCTCAGGCCGGTCTTCAACGCGACCCAAACAAAAATTTAAGATTTGCGCAATTCAACGAGCATCTTTATCATGTTCTTGACGTTCCAAAAATCGAAACAGTAATTGTTCAAACTGGAAGACATTGTTTGCTGCGATGCGTGAAGAACGATCAGTGTTTTTCCACAAACATTGCTGCGTTTCATCGTCCAGACGGGAATATATCGTGTGAGATACTTCCCACAGACAAGTATCATCAATCCGAAAAGTTCAAAGCGAATCACACCTACCATCACTACAGCATTATGGTGAGTACATCATTAGTTTATATATTGCTTCCTGTCACAGTGCATGCTTCGCTAGCTCTCAAGTGATGGTGCAACTGCAATTGTCCTGGAATTTCTGTGTTACTGGCAACTGCGGCAAAGTTTTACTGATCGATAGCAACCCCCAATAACCAGTAACGAAGACTGCACTAGTTACAGCTCAAAACATCAAGCGCTTTTAAAACCTGAATTACCCCGAGGACAGCTTTTACTTATCTCATGAGGAGGAGTGTGAAACTTGCTTCCATTTCTTGGTCGATAAGTACTGTACGTATATTAATCCTGTCCAAATTTTATAACTTGAAGAATTAGTTTTTGGCAGCTTTTTTAACAAGCGACGGCTTGTTTAATTGAAAACCGTCCGCTTTGTGTTCAGATCAGTATGCCGTGAAGTTCAAATTACTGATCCCCTCCAAGTGCGACCACGACGAATTTTAAAAAACGAGCTTGGATACGTTCTCTCTCTCTCTCTGATTGTAGTTGAGATCATTTTCGATTTCAGAGGGTTTATCGAATAACTTCCGAGCTAACAATATGTATTAGCCAAAAACTAATAGTTGTTCAAATAAAACACATTTAGGATAAAACCAGATGTCGACCAACAAAAACAAATAAAACAACAACTTTATTCAATTTTTATACATATAATTTACAAGATCGTGCTTGCTCCCGCTACGAGTTACAAAACTAATCGAGGCGGGAGCAAGAACTTCTGACGCGAAGCTTCTGACACCTGCCTCAAGTTCGTTTTAAGACATCAGTTATAATAACAACTTTATTTTTGGAGGATAAAAACACTTCACAGTCAGAGACTGAAAAACTAGTGGCCCTCAATGCTAATTACAATCAAATCTTGACATCGTTATTTAAATAACAATACGTAAACTTAATCGAAGTATTTTGTGGAAAGAAATGATGGTAAATTTTAAGCTTGGCAGAAATATGAGAAAGATATTATTCTGTGTCAGTGACACAAGCTACTCGGAAAAAAATTCCGAGTTCCCCCAACAGGAGTCGAACCTATGACCTTCCGCACACCGGTCGGACGCTCTGTCACTGAGCTACAGGAGATTCGTGGGAGTTAAAGCCATATAACTAGGTTCAAGTGTGACAAACATCCCGCATACTGCTAGCCGATTAGATTTCCGAGAGTGAAAGCCGAAAACTAAAAAGCTATCTTCATATATTTTAGTTTAAAACGTGTAATCGAACGCCTCGAGGTTTTCCGAAGCATGCCGAGCGAAAGTTGAATATAGGACATTCAAAGATTTCCGAAGATGACCCGAAGTTTCACAGAAAGGAACGAAAAATTAATATTCTAATGATCAAGGGGCGTTACTAGGCATTTTCTGGTTGTAAGCCTGGGTGGGGCATAATTGAGAGGAGGGACAATATGGGTGCGACAGTGCCCACAAGGAACGGCGAAGGCGCGACATGCTAGGGGGATACGGGGACATGTCCCCCCGGAAAATTTTGCAAATTTAAGTACTCTGAGATGCAATCTGGACGCTTAAATTTGGCAAATGCCAGGATTCCATATTGAACAAGAAATAATGAAATATTTAACAAAATGCAGTTGTTGTTGTGAAAGAGAAAAAATAACAAAGAAGAAAAAGAAGTAATAACATTTTAATGACCTGACTAGTGACACATTGGTTGCAAACATATCTGAAATCTTGGTGGAACTCAAAGAAATTCTCAAAGAAATTCCATAGCTAGTCGTCTGTACTCAGTTTTGGCGCAAAATTCGCGAATCACGGCTTCATCAATGGGCATGTCTCTGTACACACGCATCAGGGCAAGTGCTGAGAGTCGCTCTGTTTTCATCGTTGAACGTACTTGTTCGTCTTCACTCAACTTTAAAAAAAATTATTATATCGTCCGAACGACTTGTAAGCCTGTGCTTATTTGCTTAAAGGCAGGTACGCGCCTGTAATAAATATTCATTTCCAGCGAAAAGAAACTGACGTTTTCTGAAAATATTAGAAACATTTCTAGAGACTTTTTACGAAAGAAAACATTTGTTTCTGTACTTTTTATTGGGCATTTCATGATTCAGTCTAAAGAAATATTACGTCATTATTCTCACTTATTTTCTTGATTTTCAAAACGGTACCGCGAAAATTGTAAACGCGAAATTTTAATACCCTGTTACACAAAGGACATTGACAGTGATATTCGCAAATAAGTTCTTTGTAAGTACCTTTTTGGAACAGTTTTCCTAACTGACAAGCAAGCAGTCATGTGTAAAAAATAGACTTTAAAAAAGTGACGGAACTGAGCATTGTTCGTGTGAAATAACGATAAACAACGCTGATAAAACGTACTTATCGAGTTTGTTACTTGTTTGTTCTATAAGTACTGAAGTTCTCAATTGACGGATTGTAAAATGGCGATTAAACTTTGGTGACATTTTCGTGAAAATTCGTGAAATCACGAAAAGTAATTCTCGCGAAATATGGCTCTGATATTTGCGAAATAATGGCGCGCGAAAATTAGTGAGAATAAGATAGTCATGTTATTTCAGATCAGTTGTATAGTTAAAATACTGGCAGGTGAATTATACCAGCAACTCTTTTCTCTAAATTAGAAGGAACACGTTTTCACGTTTTAATTTATAACAAACGGATTATCCAAATTGAAAATGGTGTAAATTTACCAGAGTTAATTTTTAATTTCCAGAGTCCTTGTGAAAGTTTTCCTTGCCAGCACGGTGGAACCTGCAAAGCACTTTACGAGACAGATGACTACAGCTGTACTTGCGCACAAAACTACACAGGAAGAAACTGTGAGATGCCCCGAGGTAAGTAACGTCAGTCTTTCGATTCTTTTGATGTGACTCTGATTGGATACAATTGATCACGTGACACGATAAAAAGCATTTAACAATTCGATTTATAATAACAAGAAGCTGTGCACAGCTTGATCCTTTGACTCACTGCTTATCTCAAGCATGTTAATGCATGGCTTTTCTTTTTTTTCAAGACCCTCCACGAAGTTTAAAAATTCTACAGTGAAATCTCCATTAATGGGACACCATTGGGACAAGTGTCCCCTTAATAGAGATGTCCCTTTAATAGAGGTACAGTGATACAAAGATTATATGAGCATTAATTTTGTCGGGATAAAAGTTTGTGTCCCAATGTCACCATTATCAAATGCAAATTATTACAAGAGTGGTAGCGTTATATATAGAAATGAAAGTGTGAAATTACATTAGAATAAACTAAGGTGTGGAAACAAAAGAATGTGCATAACTAAGTGAAAAGTTTCGCGGGAATGGAGTCTGTTTGAGTGTTTGATGTCGGTATCTTTTTCTTTATTAGGAGCATCTCATAAATAAGGCACTCAAACTTTCCACGGCATTTCTTTAAGATGGCAAATTGCTCCTGAAGATTGTTCGGTTTTTGATTGGGTGTTTACCGATCACAGAGTATCTATGCTCCTCAATGTGCAGGTGGAGGTGGCGGCTTGTGTAGCCTATATAATTTACCGCACAAATTACATTTAAATTCATATACAACGCATTGTTGGTTTACTAAGGAGGGCTTTGTTTCCGTAACTTTCAAGTCTTCGGAAAGACTACTTGTGAAGACTGGTTGTAACCGCTTGCGATCGATTTTCTTTTCAAGGTCGCGTAGGTCTTTGCGTACGAAGTCGGCGGATTTATGGTCTTTGAAGGGCAAGGTGATGCGTGATCATGAGAACCCTGAGAGGTTGAAAGTTCTTGACATTAGTCCGTATTAACTTTTTCACGCTCCAAACTGTTGAAAATATATAAATCTAGAAGAAAATGTGATGCGTACAGGGCTGTCTATTGGCGCGATACAGTTTTGGTTCTGGTCTTGGGAAGCGTGAAATCTGATAACAGTAGAATCAATTAGTTTCTCGGGATATTTCAGTTTTTTAGATCCTTGCATTCTTGTGAGAATAGATCCGGTGAGGACGACAAGCGGTTGGCGCGATCAAGCATAGTTCTATAAAAAGTGATCGTTTATATCTATTGTCAACATGGCTCTGATAATGGAGGATAAACCCTTTGTTGGTCTTTTTCCGGTAGATACAGATGTCAAGGCGGTGATCGGTCTTGATGATTACCATGCCAACGAAGGGTATCCTGTTGTTGACCGCTGTTTCCATTGTAAATTGGATTGATGGGTGCGCATCATTCAGAGTTGCAAGGAAATCGGTAGCAGCGGGAAGGTCAGGTACCAGGGCGAGAGTGAACAAATGGACGGCGTTGCCATGGGATCACCATTAGGACCACTGATGGCAAACACCTTTATGTGCTCCATTGAGGAGAAACTCGCACATGAAAACAAGCTTCCCGATTTCTATAAGAGATACGCCGATGACACTTTCACCCTGGTACCTGACCTTCCCGCTGCTACCGATTTGCTTGCAACTCTGAATGATGCGCACCCATCAATCCAATTTACAATGGAAACAGCGGTCAACAACAGGTTACCCTTCGTTGGCATGGTGATCATCAAGACCGATCACCGCCCTATTTATGAAAAGATGCAACAATAAAACAAGAAAAGGAAGAGGGAAGAAGATGATAATAAGGAGAAAAAGGAGGAGGAGGAGGAAGAGGAGGAGGAGGAGGAGGAGTAGAAGAGGAGGAATAGGACGAGGAGGAGGAAAAGGAGGAGGAGGAGGAAGAGGAAGAGGAGGAGGAGGAGGAGGAGGAAGAGGAGGAGGAGGAGGAGGAAGAGGAGGAGGAGCAGGAGGAGTAGATGGAGAAGGGGAGGAATAGGACGAGGAGGAGGAAAAGGAGGAGGAGAAGGAAAAGAGGGAAAGAGGAAAAAAGGCGCTGCTGTCATGTGTTTTCCATGGAAACTAAGTAGATCTAAGTACACTATGTAACTAACTATAAAAACCATAGTAAAGAGCCATAATCGGGAAGATGGGTCTGTACTAGGTTTGTTCGTTATTTGTACTTGTACTTATTTGTACTTTCAGACAGCTGTACTACCATCAAGAGTGTTGGCAGTCCTGTGACTCACCACACTCGCTCTATCGCACAAGGAGCCTGGATGAAAGACCCGCTAGGAATCATGGGTAACGAGACCATATTCGTTGTAAAGTCCTTTGCCTCACAAAACGTGGTTGAAGAGTTTGAAAACATGGAAAAGCTCAAAGCAGGCGTGACTCGTAAAACGTACACATTACCTTATCAGTGGGATGGAACTGGGACAGTGGTGTATGGAAAATACCTCTACTACAACAGGTAACATTATTGAAAAATACTAAAATTGTAGTAAACGTTCTGTCCTGCCCGTGTGGGACGCCTTATACGCATGCGCAGTCATTAGTTATAACACATACTGATAGTTGTCTTTCTGTTTCATGATAACAGGGCCAATACCTACTATATAGTCAAGTACAATTTCCTCACAAATAGCGTCGATGCCCAGATCACCCTAAGCGGATACACACCTAGAGCTGTCACTTATCAGTGGGGTGGGGCCAGTGGAGTGGACATGGCAGTTGACGAGCAGGGATTGTGGGTATTGTGGGGTAATACTGCGGACAACAGGCGACTGTATGCATCTAAGATTGATGGAGACGTCATAGTTCACACTTACGCTTTGGCTACGGGTAAGAACGCAATTTAGTCATTGGACGGATCAAACTCAAGAGACAGTGTTTCATCCGATTTTCTAACACCGAGGGGAGATTTGAAAATACGACGGGTAGCGGAGTATTTTTGCCAAAATTCGAGGTGATTGGAAATCGGATGAAACACTGTCTCGAGTGTTTGATATATTTTCTCAATCGAAACAAAAACTAAGGAGTAAACGGAGAAATGCGGTCTTATGCGCCTACTGGCGCGAGGAGCGTGGTGAAGATGATATTATTCTGTCAGTGACACAAGCTACTCGGAAAAAAATTCCGAGTTCCCCCAACAGGAGTCGAACCTATGACCTTCCGCACTTGATGAGCTATTACAAAGTAATGGTTGAGAAGTATAAGGGAGCAATGTTCACAGTTTTGATGAAGAAAGATCTAGAAACGTTGCATCAGTAGCCCATAATGATTATAATTAACATAATTAATACAATACTTTGACATAATTAACATAACATGACATAATTAGCATGGATGTACACCATGAGTGCGTTATGTGATACATATGTTGGGACATGTTGGGATACGGTCTGTCATTGATAAAAGTCATACAGCTACAGGGGTTATCACTTCATTGTTATTTACGTTTAACCATTGTTTGTTTGTTTATTTTATACAGAACAGATGAACACGATTGGCAATGCCTTTGTGGCCTGTGGAGTGATCTACTGTATCGACGCCTATAACGGCAATCCTACTACCATCAACTTTGCTTACGATACCAAGACAGGAAAACAATGGAACCCCAACATACAGTTCACAAACCAGTACGGCTACAACTCCATGGTGGACTACAACCCCAGAGAAAAAGTGCTGTATGCTTGGGACCAGAAGCATCTAGTCACTTACTCCCTCACTTGGAATTAGGTTACAGTCAAACCTCTATTAAGCGGCCCTCTGTTAAGCGGTCACCCTCTGTTAAGCAGTCACTTATCAAATTCCCGGAAATCGCTCCCCATACTTACTGTAAACTTGACCTCTGTTAAGCACAGTGTACAGAGGAGTTCAATTTGATCGTGTAAAATTTGATCGGGCTACTGTTCTCTTTGAAGTAACGTCGCCGTATTGCGTTACGTTAAATATATACCGCAGGCCAAATTACTGTGGGCTCGGAAGATTGCGAAGGTCGTCTTACACTGATAGAATACGGTTTTCCTTTCTTTTCTCTCGGCACTTCGTGCCTCGTTGTCGGCACTTCTGCCTTATTCGGAAAGTTCCGAAGATAATTTGCGCCCGCGAGCCAGTGTTTGCGGCTTACGACATAAACAGACATTGCGGACGAATATCGATCAGGCGATCGAAAGGATATGGCAAATAGGAAAACATAAAACGGTTGAAATTGGATTCAGGATTTTATTGCACAAACAAGGATTTAGTTTACAAGGTAAAGACGTTAAAAGCGAGTTTTGTACGATCAAATTGAACTCCTCTGGACCCTGTGTATTAAGCGGTCACCTCTATTAAGCGGTCAGTTGGCTATTTGTTTGACTGTATTTGTATACATGTATTAATAGACAAGAAGCTCGAAGCAGGCCTATTGATATCAAAGTTGCGCTAGACTGCAAAACAGTCTCTCTTTCTGTTCAGCCCGACACTCTAGCGCGAAAATACGGACTGTTTTGCAGTCTAAAGTTGCGCCGATTGGTTTTTCTTTTTACGTAAGATGCGTGCTCCAGCAAAATAAGCTTTAGGTGGCTTAGTTCTTCGTAACGTCATAAACAACCGTCCCAACTGCAACTATACAATAAGCAGTTTGTTCTGTAAGTTATTTGTATTTTGAACTACGTCACAGATGGCTGTGTAGATGAAGACCAGAGGTGTGACTCTCTGTTTTCTGATAAAGTATGAACTGTAAATATCCAATAGTACAAAGGTTTAAATGCAGAGGGCCACACGACGCAATGAAAACTGTGCCGTGTTTCTATTTTGGCCGGATCTCTCGTAGTCAGAAGATAAACGTTCACTCGAAGTGTGAATAAAATAATTTGAAATGCAAAGCTAGTAGTACGGACATAGAATAGCTCTCTATCAAGCTCGGGTCCTGCAGAACACTATTGTAGCTCTTGACTACTAGTCGAAATAAAAGGTAAAGCCGGAGTCGGTATCCCGGTTTCCATAGCATGAAACCAACTAGGAGTATTGCTACTCCCCCAGGATGGGATGCTAGTCCATCCCCCAGCATTTTGTCGCCGGTACCCATTTATACTCCTGGGTGGAGAGAGGCGCTGTGAGAGTTAAATGTCTCGCCCAAGAACACAACACAATGATCCCGGCCAGCGTTCGAATCCTTAGGCCACCGCGTCTCCCATATTGCTCGAAATATTGGCTATCAGGGGGGGGGGGGGGGGGGGAGGGGTTACTCCCTGAAATTTTTGGTGGGGGTGTGCGGCCTGCTTCTTGAAACCCTTACCCTATTTCAGACCAAAATATGTGATTTCTATACCCTATTTCAGACCTATAAAATTAGTCCACGTGTCTAATACATGACTTTAGCTACCCAGGAATGGGTTCCATTTGTGCAAACATTTGAAAAGGGTTTCAAATTCCTCGATGTTAATGAAAAACCCAGTTTTGTCTAAAAGCCAAACCAAATTCCAGACCAGAGTGCACAAAACATACCCTATTTCAGACCAAAATGGTCAAAATCTATCAGTTGACCTGCACCGATCCAAAGCGGCTCTGTGATTGGCCCGCCTTGAGAACATCCGTACCGAGTGAACCGAACCAATCACATCCCAGATGTGAGATTGTCCTGGGTAGCCCTGGAGACAAGTTAGTTCGCGTCGTTCATTGTTGCTTCTTGGTCATTTTTTGGAGTCCAAAGTTTAATACTTCGCGTCGTACACCGAAAATCGCCGCAAATTCAGTACTACTTTGATACGTTATTTTCACAGTCACTTGAATACCAAGTACCAATCTACGATACAAATAAAAACAATTTAACCGCTATGCGGAACGCAATTAACAATATGCAAAATATTATTTTATTCACGCATTTGTATTATTTTAAAATAACGATTCTTAAAAACCCCGCGGTGATTAAGAATTAGTTTTAGACGATCGAGATTGTTTATCTCTGTTTACATCAGACGAAACCCAGAGTGGATTGTACTCTGTTAACCCAGGCGGTAAAGGACACTTCACTGTCTACTGTGTCATGCGCACTGACGGCGGAGGCTGGACCGTGTTTCAGAGAAGACAGGATGGCTCGGTAGACTTCTATCGAAGATGGGAGGACTACAAAGCAGGATTTGGTCAGCTGACTGCTGAGTTCTGGTTAGGAAACGACAAGATCCACAGGCTGACGGCCTCTAGACCCAGCTCTCTATGAGTGGAGCTGGAGAATTGGAATGGAGTTAAACGGCGTATGCCAAATATGGCAAGTTTAACATTGGTGATGAGCAGGCGAAGTATCGACTTGAAGTGGGTTCATATTCAGGGACAGCGGGAGATTCGTTGACAGGAGGGCATAATCATAATAACATAGCGTTTAGTACAAAAGATAGAGATAATGACGTATAGAGCAGCAACTGTGCTGTACGGTACACAGGCGCCTGGTGGTACATGATGACCGAGGTGTCAGGTGGGGCGCCTTCAGAGGAGATCTTTCACTCAAATTTACTGAGATGAAACTGAGGCCGTCATCGTAGAAAGAATCAGTACCAGTTACAGGTTTAATCCTGTTATTGACGTGACCAACGTGTCACTGATCTTTGTTCATCATAGTTTGCAATAACTGTAAAAAAGACACTGATTATTTGTTTGATCGATTTGTGTGAAACGGAATGCTTGCAATCGCATGTTTTAAAAGAACAACTGACCTTTATAATCATTTATTTTATAAAATTTCAACTCGAACCATAATTTGCCGAACTTTTACTTTCCTAGTGTCATCCTTGCTAAGTATTAGCATGTGGACTTGTGTTATTAGTCCTTATTGATAATTTTAGCTTTACTCACGTACGTTAGTCGCTTTAGCTTGAAGGACCTAGAATTAATTTGAAAAGTACTGGGACAAACTGTATTATTAGCCATATTAGCCACAAATCAATGTAATGAGAGAATGAATGTGATCAGTAGCTTTGGGTTTCTTTGTTCTTCACCAATGCACTGAATCATTGAATATTTCAGGGAGAAAATAATTTATAATAGATGAGAAAGAATAGCTACAATACTGGTCAAACGTTTTGGACGACTGAACATTTTTGTCGTCAAATGATCTTGTTCTTCACGCCCTCCCCACCCCCAATACAATGTTGATTATTTTTTTTTATATCCAGCCTGGGAGGGGGTGGGGGGGGGGGGGTTGTGGTCGCTCGGACAATGGCATAATGAATCAAAAAGTGAAATAACTTCGTCTCGGTGCATGGGTTGTATTTTGTTAAATATTTTAAGGACGTTTGGCCATGATTGTACGTGGTTACTATTTTAGCCGCCCTTTATTAATTACGTCCCAATCCATTGTGGCAAAACCACCGCTCGAGTCACAGCAAAAAATGAGGGACTCCAGTGGAAACGTGCCTGTACATATTGTACATACAGTTGTACATTGCTTGAGGTGCTTTCATAGATGATAGAAACTGCGTTTTCTCTAAGTAGTTACTGTAGTTGAATGCCTCATGATGCTGTAATGCTGTTTGTAGAACACTTAATGTTCCTTTGAACTGTATAAGAAGTACATTAAAGGTATTATTTACTGCCAATTCGTCAAACGATTCAAGGAAATGACTGAGATACTTGTAAGAGTAGTTTATTATTTTTTTTCCATTGTTGTTTCCAGCCGCAACATCCGCTACTGCTAAATCACCATATAGGTTATAACCCCAAATAAGTTATTTGTATATTTCTAGATTTTTTTCTCTGAAATCCGAATATTAGAAAGATGTCACGCCAATACCCGGGAAGAAAATGCGGCGATAAAGAAATTAATACTGTCCAAAACACGAGGAATTCGTCGCTCTTTCTCAGAGAATTTTAAGCACAGAACTATAGTGAAGTCCACACGCAACTTCAACGGAACAACAAGAGAGGAAATCATCAACAAATATATTGAATGTATTTCTTCATCAACAAAGTGATGTTAATTGAAAAAGGACATTTAATTTAGCAACAGAAGATGTCATTAGTGTTTCACAGATGCACTCAACATAAATACTCTTAAAAGTGGAAAGATTCAATCAGACCCAAAGCGACATGCTATTGAGCGCGCAAGATGAGAGGAGAAAAGCTTTTGCGTAAAGCGATTTCAGAATGCAAAGACTACCCAACCTTACCAGAATCTGTGAGGAATACTTGTAAAAAACATGATTCAAAAGTTGCGTAGCTGGATAAATCAATATCTTGGCTGCCTTACCAAGTAACAGCAATTTCGGATCGGTACGTTACAAAAACACACAACGCTTATTTGAAATCCGACTGCAAGAAAGATGGTAAGCCAATACCACAAGGAAATGCGGCGATTAAGAAATTAATACTGTCCAAAACACGAGGAATTCGTCGCTCTTTATCGAAGAAATAAGTCTTACCGTGGTCAGTTTAAACGTCGACGAGTACATGTACAGACCGAACGCACCAAATACACGAAGAAAAGCGATTTGCGATGAGATCGAAAAGTGTATCGTCCAGACTGGCGGGACGCTAAGATCTTTGCGAAGGGACCTTATAGTTGCTGTCAATTTATCGAACTGGCATCTTCTTTAGAACGGGCAGAGGAGTGGCTCACGGATGAAAATAAGCACATGCTATGGCGTGGATATTGAGTAAATAGTACACTGAAAGCTTTTAATGAAGAGGACGAACCACATACAGCGTGGGTGAACACAAAGAAAGCCTAAAAGTCTCGAAATTAACTGAACTAAAAAGTTTCTCTAGCGTTCTTCTATCTAAGCACTGTCGCCGTTTTCACACTTGCTTTGAGCCTTTTATCAGTAGGTACGTTTGTACGCCAAACAAACACAGAAAGCGACCAGTAGGGAACCCTGAGGTAGTTCAGATGTGTTTCATTGAAGTTGACATCAATGATACTTACATTCGCGCGAGGTTTTGTCATCAGTAGCCCCCCTCAAATAACTTGTTTTCATTTTTACTTGAATTAAAATTGTTTGCAACCTAAAGACCTTCTATTACAAATCCTATGTTTTGATTTTGATTTTTTCCCCCAAATTTGGCGGGATAATGACATCATAAAGTTGGCGCCAAAATTTATTTTTAAAGCGAGTATCCCGTCACTGACATGTTTGGAGACCTCCCTTTCCCCCCACCCCCCCGGGTCTACGCAAAGTCTTGTAGTGATTCAGTACCGCCGGAAAGGCCGACAACTTGAACTTTTCTAGAAAATTCCCAGTCTTTCAACACATACTTACATTTCAAAATTAAAACCAATAAGATTTCAAATCGAAAACGAATTTGAGATTGTGGTATATAAATAGTAGAAAAGTTGGCAAGTTACCCACACTCGTGATCTCCGCATCACGAACAAGCTGAGGCACGATATTCAATGTGGTAGAATTACGGATTGTTCAAATCACCGAAATGGCCGTTCAAAAGCAGAGTTTGCCTTCCTTTGCTTCCATAATCTCTGTTTTGTCCATTGTGTTTTACTGCGTTGGATTTATTAGAGTTGAATTGGAGTTGAAGGAGCAGGACAAAAGAATGAACGCTCTTGAAAGTGTGACGAAGCCGACCAAGCCGCCGTCAAACGATCCAGACATGAAGTTAATCAACAATGCTCCTGGTAAGTTTGACTTTAGTAAATTAAGAATATAGAAGCTAGAAATTACAAGTTGTCTGACTAACATATGATAAAAATACCGAGTAAAGAGCGAAGGCTTAAGCTAAAGTATATTAGAAACAAACACCAAATGATAGCCTGTTCTTCCTGCTTCCTGTCTGCTGTGGCCGTGGCCAACGAAGGACTAACGCTCGAAACGGTAGCTTTCCAAAGTCGCTAAGGCGGTTAGACTTTCTAAAAGCCCTTTCCAATATTAGGCGGTGTGATAATCAACGAAGTGTTTCAGAATAAATATGTTTTGCTGCAACTATGACTGACCCAGTGTTGAGAGGAAACTGATTTTTCTTGTTGAAACCCAAAGTTATTTTGAGATATTTTATAAGGAATTCACGCAATCATGATTTCTGTCATTCGATGCTTCCTTCAGTTCAGACTGATTTCCCAGTCCTGACTTTGCAATATAGCGTCCCATTCGTTCTGTCTCGCAGACTCAAAGAGAACAAATAGTCGGAAATAGCGAGGAGACAGCAGAATAGACAAAAGCAAGCGAGAGGTAAAATTATGTTTTACTCGCTCCTTTCGCACAAAAGGAAGTCGAAAAGCAAGTAGTTCGTAAAGGTCCGGGGGGGAAGAAAGGGGGGGGGGGGGGAAACTCGGGTATGTTCTGGATGATTTGGGTTGGTATGTGCAACCCAGGTCTCCAAATTTAGACCCCGTTTTAGAAAGAATTTGCATTCAAAATGATACCCCGTTCTACAAATAGGCCAATTTTTAATACCCCGTTCTAGAAATTTAGTAAATTTCAATAGCCCGTTTTTGAAAAGTCTGGAATATGGATACCCCGTTCTAGATCAGGAGTCCCAAAATCATGACCCCGTTAATTGGGCGGCACATACTCCTATAGGTATTTTGGGGAAGTACTCCCCCCCCCCCCCCCCCC
This sequence comes from Desmophyllum pertusum, assembly GCA_029204205.1. Lineage (NCBI taxonomy): Eukaryota > Metazoa > Cnidaria > Anthozoa > Scleractinia > Caryophylliidae > Desmophyllum > Desmophyllum pertusum. The sequence continues at coordinate 4,585,556 of MU827779.1, read as the reverse complement.
CCCCCTTAATGGGGTAATGGTATGTTAGGAAATCGCGCCAAATCTAACACTCCCGGTATACTCAGTGAAATTAATATGACATATTTCCTGATCGAATTTCTTCTCGTGCCAAGGGGCAGATCGGATTGATTGCCTTTAAATACAATATTTGGGGTCAAACCAGTACGTGCTTCAGTCAGGGCTGTTTACGACTGCTGTAATAAACAGCAACTTCCGCGACACGCTTTGCACATCCTGTCGAGTTAATTTGTCGTTTTCTCCTCAATCTTGAGACATTTGAATAATTATAAAACATGGCATATAAAACACAGAAAAGCCATGATTTCGGGAAGGTCATAGGTTCGACTCCTCGCTGTTGGGGGAACTCAGAATTATTTTTCGAGCCGTAGCTTGTCCCCGGGGGGAGGGGGAGGGGTGGGGACTCCCATATAAAAAGTGACGGGGGTGATCGCAGTACCTTTTAGGGGTTAAAATTCGTGGTTTGGTACCGCTTAGGGTGTTAAAACCTGAAATGACTGCCGTTACAGTTATTACGGTACCTTGTAGGGTATTAAGCTGGAAAAAAAATATATAACAGGGACTAGTTTTGTTTTAGATTTGGTACCTCTTAGGTGTGAAAATGAATTCGAGCCACACCCACAAAACGAGATTTTGGTACCTTTTAGGGGTTCTTTTCAACATTTCCGGCGATCACCCCATTCACTTTTATCAGAGGTCTATAACTAGAGGTTTCCATCTCTGGTATTGGGTCTTGGCCCATCAGATTAGGAGTTAGGCTATTTTTAGACATTTTTCGCGCGAAACCAGCAGCCAATCACGTTGAACCATTTTTAATATGGGAGCGCTAGGTACGCAAAGGCAGAAACTTTGCCGGCCAAGGAAAAGCGAAAAGCGTCACAGCAGAATGTAATAATTGTTTAAATACTTCACTAAATTTAGGTCAAACTTCGGTATACTTTTTGTAAAACTATAAATCGACTGAGTGATTTTTCAGTTCAATCTAAATGAAGCATGATTTGTATGAATTCGGCGGCAAAACTTGGCGCGGTGTCCAGTTTGCAAGTTGTCGAAAGTTGAATGAAAAGACAAAGGTTTCTCCGCGGATTAATCTTCGTTCAATCTCTCCAAAGTTTCGTATATTCTGGAAAATTGTGCAGATGGTTTAGCTTAACATGGGAAGTTTCGAAATAATTGTGGAGCTGAACATTATATTCATTTTACAAGTTGAACGGACAGCTATACGCAGCCGAAGGTTTCACTTGTTTATACGGCGGGCGAAACTTGCGCGACTACAGAATTAACGAAACTGAGCTTGAAATCAAGTTCATTGAAGTAAAAGAACAAAGGAAACCCTCAATGTCTACATGGATGGAAAGAAAGAGAATTTCACTGTGAAGTGATCTTTGAATGATTGACTGTCACGAACGCTTGACGAACTGCCGTAAGCTCAAGTTATAAGCTTATAACGGCTTAACTGATCCATGGATATTTATTGTGCTGATTTTAAAACTTAATTCAGCTGGAATTGACAAGCCTCGTCGAAATACAAGGTAACAATACTGAATAGACTAAGCTTAAACTTGTGTTGTAAACAGGTTTTCATTCTTTGGACGAATTAATTGTGTCCGCGGTCTTCCCGTAAATTAATTTCAGGCTGCCGTTTAGTGCTCTTTCAGTCGCATTAGTTGTACATTTTACAGGCATTTCCCATTAAATATTTCGTTCCAAACTTCGTGCATTATTTAGTAGAATTAACTTTTGTTTGATTTAGAAGGGCCAAGGCTTTTTACTTAGTGATTTTAGCCATCTTTTCAATCGACGAACAAACCGTCTTGAACAAAAATTGTCGAGCTAGCGCGTTCAATGACCATATTTGTCAGGCATGGTGCGTGATTGGCTGCTGGTTTCGCGCGAAAAGTGTCTAAAAATAGCCTAATTCCTAATCTGATGGGCCGCGCGCAATGCTAGATGGAAACCTCTAGTTATAGACCTCTGCTTTTATATGGGAGTCCCCCCCCGTATGCCCCCCCTCCGGAGCTTGTGTCACTTACTGAATATGTTTCTCTTCATGCACGTGCTTCCACTAAGCTTAGAATTCACCATATTTCAATTATTTCCAATATTTGTTATTTTTCTGTTGTTCATAGACTTTCAAGCCAACATACTTCATAGAATCAAGCGCGAAGCTGATTCAATCAAGAACACGACGGGCGCTAAAAGCACAGAAGACACGATGCTTAAAATTAACAAACTAATATCAGAGGGGAGACTGCAACTCTGTCAATCAAACGGAGACAAGTGCTCGGCTGGTCCCCCAGGCCCTCCCGGTCCACCTGGACCAAGAGGAGCCCGGGGACGAAGAGGCGAGAAAGGAAGAACTGGAAACAAGGGAGATAAAGGGATTATGGGATCGCCAGGAAAGAGCGGCAAGCAAGGCATTATGGGGGCTGAAGGATTAAAGGGAGAAACTGGAACCAAAGGAATGAAAGGAGAGATAGGGCCCACAGGCATGCCGGGAACTAAAGGAGAGCCTGGTGAATCGATTTCATCTCCTGCTGTTGTTGTTTTTCCTGCGACTATGACAGTCAATGAAAATGAACCAGCCTCGTTTCAGTGTTCAGCCACCGGCAATCCTGAGCCCGCAATAGAGTGGAGTAAACTGGACAAGTCAGAAATCACTCACTCAGCGGTTTCAGCAGGAAAGTTGCAGTTAAAGAAGGTGACCGGAAATGACTCGGGTGTGTATCAGTGTTCTGCGGTAAACATCCTGGGAAGGGCTCGAGCAGTAGCGCAGTTAGTAGTCAACGGTGCGTATTTTTATGTTATGAATAAAACTTAGTTCTGTTTAATTTCCATCTGAGTGTCACTGCCAGAATCGAAAAAAATATCATTTTTTTGCCGAAACATATTTGGTATCCCCAGGACTCGAGCCCCCTGTTGTTGTTGGGTAAAATCCTTCATCTACGCATCATTGTGACCTAAAGTGTAAATATATCTCGAGTGTTGGCTCATACAGCTGAATAAGCTCCTTTCACGGTTAACTTGTCATATTTACACAACAATACAGGCAGTTGAACTTAGAAGCGAGGCAATTTCGGGCAAAAAATATTGTGATTTTAGCTCATGAAAAACACGATGTTTTGCAGCTTGTGCCCGACATTATCTCGCTTCTTCATTCAACTTTATTGTCATATAAATATGACAAAATTAAAGTTAAAGATGGACATTATGTTGCTTTGGTTTAGTTCCATGAAATATTATAATTATATTAATTTAGTGAATATACAATCCACGATTCCTTTCACTTTCACTTCTCTGTTCTCAGGATATTAAAACAATTGTTAAACTAAGTTTGATATCAGACTAAAGTATATTTACTTTATTACAGTTCGTCCTCGTGTTTCTCTTCATCCGGGACCTATTCACGCTATTGAAGGAAGTGACGTCACGCTTCCAACTTGTCACGTGACCGGCCATCCACAACCCGTAGTCACGTGGAGCAAGTCTTTTGGTCAGTTGCCTCATGGGAGGGTGCAGTTCAACAGCAGTGTCATCAAACTTCTTGACGTCCGTAAAGTTGATTCTGACAACTACCTCTGCACTGCTAGTAACCTTTTAGGAAGTGTTGTAAAGAGAACTGTGTTAGTTGTGGTGTCCCTGCCGCAGTTCACTGTTAAGCCACCTGTGAAAGTTGTTGCAGTTCCTGGCGACACTTTGACGTTAAACTGCAGCGCTACTGGTGATCCACAACCAGTCATCAGCTGGAAAAGACAAGGAGCACAACTGCCAGCCGGGCGGAGCCAGCAGATCAATGGCGCGTTAGTTATTAGCGACACAAGACTAGACGATACAGGAAATTATATTTGTGCTGCTACAAGTGCAGGAGTATTCGATGTTGAAACTGTGACCTACATTGAGGTTAAAAAACTCGTTAAAGGTGAGTAAGGTTGTAAACACTGTTTAAAGCCTGAACCAAGGGGGAATGATAGTTGTCGAGAGTTCAAACGTTAACTCGCCTGATTATGGATCTCTCATGCGCAACGCTCGTGCACGTTGCTCAAATTCTTCTTGAGAGTTGTCAAGAGTTTTCTCTCGTTTGGTCCAGGCTGATGGTAGTCGATGAGAGTTGAAGAAAACTCTCGTGAGAGCCAACTATCGGCAACTCTCGTACCGTCGTTTGGCCGGGCGTATTGCTGACATTGCAAATCAAAATCAAACTAAGTCTGAACCAGACAACGTGGCGTAAGTCTGTTCAACTACTTTCAAATTCTCCAAAACTGTTTCTCGCCAGTTAAATCAGGCTAAATAAATACGCACACCATTGTCTATTTCTTAATTTTAGAATAGCTATAGTGTTATTTTAATCAGTCACAATAGTTTGCTATACAAAACCAAAGCAATACCTCGGAGACAGCTTGAAAAAGTGATAACATTTTTATATTGTAATTTGTAACAACCTCTATTCGTTTCCATTACTTTAATTTTTTGAACAAAGTGAAATCAAGATTTGACCCTCTAGAGAGATACACTGGGAACGAGGTAGCTAGACAAACTGAATTTTGTTTCGACAGATTGTTCGAATTCAGATCTACTAAAATTAGGTTATACTCAGAAGTACTCTGTACAGTGAATTCTTTCTTATTCTCTCTCATGATCAGTCTATAACTCTTATAAGAACCGCGCCAGTTGTGAACATTTAGTACCAATGCATGAAAGCTAATAGTGTAGTGTTCGAAATTACAGTTTTATTCAAAGGATAGAAATAAGTCTTGAATTGCCTACCACAACAAAGACTAACTCGATGGAAAGTAATCGGAATAGTGAAAATTATAAAATTGTAATGTAAGAAAAGGCGTGATATTACGCTGTTGGTGTGTTCTCCACCTACGTTTTCTTTCTAAAATAGCAAGTCAAATAAAAAATGTCAACATTGCGCAAACATCTGACCAAGAAAGAAGATAAACCAATAACAATTTTGGAGTTTTTAAATGTGATGAGCGGTTTCTGTTTTATTCCAGGCAGAGATTGTTTATCTCTGTTTAAATCAGGCGAAACCCAGAGTGGATTGTATTCTGTTAACCCAGATGGTAGAGGACACTTCATTGTCTACTGTGACATGCGCACTGACGGCGGAGGCTGGACCGTGTTTCAGAGAAGACAGGATGGCTCGGTAGACTTCTATCGAGGATGGCAGGACTACAAAGCAGGCTTTGGTCAGCTGACTGCTGAGTTCTGGTTAGGAAACGACAAGATCCACAGGCTGACGGCATCTAGACCCAGCTCTCTACGAGTGGAGCTGGAGGACTGGAATGGAGTTAAAGCGTATGCCAAATATGGCAAGTTTAACATTGGTGATGAGCAGGCGAAGTATCGACTTGAAGTGGGTTCATATTCAGGGACAGCGGGAGATTCGTTGGCGTATCATAATAACATGGCGTTTAGTACAAAAGACAGAGATAATGACATACACAGTAGTAGTAACTGTGCTGTATCATGGACAGGCGCCTGGTGGTACAAGGATTGCCATGACTCCAATCTAAACGGACAGTACCTGGGAGAAAAACATGATAACCGAGGTCTCCCGTGGTACCACTTCAGAAGTAGTCTATCACTCAAATTCACTGAGATGAAACTGAGGCCGTCATCGTAGAACGAATCAGTACCAGTTACAGGTTTAATCCTGTTGTTGACGTAAATGCCAACATGCCACTGATCTTCGCTCATCATCAGACGTCATTGTGTGTTTTGCATTTCTTTCTGACGACAATAAACCAATACTTCTGATCCAATCCGGCCCTCTGGAAAATGAGTGTGGAAATATGTTGCACACTCTCTGTAAAGGAAATGTCCCAGAAACTTTGATATATCTGGTAAAAGCACATTGTACAAAACAATGTGCGAAGGAAGGTGAACTTGTTCTTTAGGTCCTGAAGAGTTTCAAAACTGCTCTGATAACCATGATGAGGGATGCATGTAAAACTGATCAGCCTCATCAATGTAGCCTGGTTTGTCACTCGGGGGACACTCCAATATCCTCATGCTTATGTTTCTGTGAACAAAACTATAAAATGGAGTTGAATGGCATGGCATCAGAAATAACACAGTTTGCAATAAGAAAGACAATGATTATTTGTTTGATCAATTTGTGTGAAACGGAATGCTTGCAATCGCATGTTTTAAAAGAACAACTGACCTTTATAATCATTTAATTTATAAAATTTAACTCGAACATAATTTGCCGAACTTTTACTTTTCTAGCGTCATCGTTGCTAAGTATTAGCATGTGGACTTGTGTTATCAGTCCTTATTGATAACTTTAGCTGTACTCACGTACGTTAGTCGGTTTAGCTTGAAGGACCTAGAATAAATTTGAAAAGTACTGGAACAAACTGTATTATTAGCCACATTAGCCACAGATCAATGTAATGAGAGAATAAATGTGATCAGTGGCTTTGGATTTCTTTGTTCTTCACCAATGCAATCATTGAATATTTCAGAGGGATGTGGCAAAACCACCGCTCGAGTCACAGCAAAAAATGAAGGCCTCCAGTGGAAACGTGCTTGTACGTATTGTACATACAGTTGTACATTGCTTGAGGTGCTTTCATAGATGATAGAAACTGCGTTTTCTCTAAGTAGTTGAATGCCTCATAATGCTGTAATGTTGTTTGTAGAACACTCAATGTTCCTTTGAACTGTATAAGAAGTACATTAAAGGCACTATGTACTGCTAATTCGTCAAACGATTCAAGGAAATGACCGAGACCCTTGTAAGAGTAGTTTATTATTTTTTTCCATTGTTCTTTCCTGCCACAACATCCACTACTGCCAAATCATCATATAGGTTATAACCCCAAATAAGTTATTTGTATATTTCTAGATTTTTTCTTTGAAATCCGAATATAAGAAAGATGGCAAGCCAATACCCGGGAAGAAAATGCGGCGATAAAGAAATACTGTCCAAAACACGAGGAATTCGTCGCTCTTTCTCAGAGAACTTTAAGCACAGAACTGTAGTGAAGTCCACACGAAACTTACACGGATCAACAAGAGAGGAAATAATCAAAGAGGACGTCTTAATGTGGTCAGTTTAAACGCCGACGAGTTCATGGACAGACCGAACGCACCAAATACACGAAGAAAAGCAATTTGTGATGAGATCGAAAAGTGTATCGTCCAGACTGGCGGGACGCTAAGATCTTTGCGAAGGGACCTTATAGTTGCTGTCAATTTATCGAACTGGCATCTTCTTTAGAACGGGCAGAGGCGAGGCTCACGGATGAAAATAAGCAAATGCTATGGCGTGGATATGGACCCGGGGGGGGGGGGGGGGGGGGGGGTACTCAAAAAAGTTTTATACGGGGAGGCTCCGCCCAGAGATCCAACCCCTTACCCTTTCATATACCATTTTTCACAGAAATGGTACCCCTTTCATATACCTTCCATAGAAATTATGAAAATGGTACCCCTTTCACATACCTACAGTAAAAGCACTGCATCCCTTTTCTATACCCTTGTAATGAACTTAATGAACAATATATATCACCAGAAATCATCAAGCAATACCAGTAGAGATGTTAACCAAACAATAATATAATTTACTCATTTACTCGTGAAATCCCTACCCTTTCATATACTTCAACTCGTGAAATCCCTACCCTTTCATATACTTCAACTCGTGAAATCCCTACCCTTTCACATACCTCGAGCCTAAAAAAGGACCCCTTTCGGGCGGAGCCTCCCCGTATAGTCCATTATAGGGAGTACCCCCCCCCCCCCCCCGGGGATATGGAGTAGATAATAGAAAAGCTTTGAGGATGATCCGCATACAGTGTGGATGGGCACATACAAAGAAAGCCAAAAAGTCTCGAACTGATGAATTAATTAAAAAGCCATTCTCTCTCTTCTCTCAAAGCACTGTCGACGTTAGCCTGCGTAGCTAGCGTTCCTGTACGAACGAAGAGCTTTTTCCGCGATCGAAGAGCTTTTTTTGAATTTTGGCCGCGCGAAAATTGGGGCGAGAGCAAAAAAGTCGCTCGGGTGGGTGGGGGAGGGGTGGGGGTTGGCGCTGAGGCAACGCTTGCAAGCCAACCCCTTCCCTACCCCCTCCCCTCCGTCTTTTTGCTCTCGCCCCAATTTTCGCGCGGCCAAAATGCAGAAAAAGCTCTTCGATCGCAGAAAAAGCTCTTCGTTCGTACAGGAACGCTTGCTACGCAGGCTATGTCGACGTTTTCATACTTGCTTCGAGTCTTTCATTTTTTTATCACTAGTTACGTCTGTACGCCGAAACACACGCAAAATGATTTGCATTCTAAAACATTTTATTTTTTACTTGAATTGATTTCAAGTTTGACAGCTTTTAAAAGAGACCTCCTCATTACAAATCCTATGTTTTTGTTTTTCATTTTTTTTTTTAATTTGGCGGGAAATGTCGTCACAAAGTGGGAGCCAAAATTTATTTATTTTTTAGTATTATAACCTGAGTATTACGTATTTAATGTACAAATCTGTTCGTAATAGTAGTCAAGAGTAGTTCAACTTTGATTCTGAATTACCGATGATTGTACAAAAATGACGAGTGATAAACATGACCGCCGACACAATACTCAACCTTTGTTGTCTCAGTTCTCATCCAGAAAAAAAAACAGAGGGGAGGGGAGGGGGCGTTTACTCGAAGGAGGCACTTCTTTCAAATTTTGGCCGAATGAAATTTCACGAGTACTTCTATCAAGATTTGTCACAAACAGTTCTTTTTTCTCAACTGTTTGACATCGAAATGACGGAAACAGGTACTTTTATATCAAACCAAAGCGTTTTAGAAGAAACAGTGCCACGCAGGAAAATGTTAAATGTGTATTTTTTATTTGGCAACTGGCGTGCTGAGCTCTATTGTATTTTTTAAAATACCTCTCTTATTATATACTACACATAAAACAGAATTACACAACTTATAATATACGTTAACCTTTTCCTATCTACATATATATATACTTTACATTTATTCCTAGTGCTCTAGCAACTGCAAAACAAACATCTTCATTTCAAAAAGGACTAGATGAGAAGACCATCTAAGTATCTAATATCATGTTTTTATCTCGTAAATGCCTAAATTCAATTAATTGGAATGACAATTTCTACTCTAATAAAATTATTCAAAATTACCAAATTCATCGCTATCTCTATCGGTTTCTTTTTTAGTACCAATGAAGATTAAAACTTTCGCCTTGTATGTTTCAAAGCTGGGTCTTTAAGAGTGGCCTTTCGTAACAGATTCTATCGCTTCTTTAAACAGTCGCAAAAACTGGTCCACATTCTCTGTGTAGGAGTTATGTCCCATGAAGCCTACACGCCACAACCTACAGAGCGAGAGAAAGCGCGTTAGTAAAAATACTTCCAATATAAAAGCAAAACTGAGAAAGTATTCTAACCAAATAACATTTACATGAAAAAAAAGAAGAGAAGAACCATGTATCGTATTCAAAATGACATGCAATTCGACTATTTTATATCCCCTTCCCGGAATCATAATACAATTCCGAGTATTTTTTTATACTGCATACACACTGTGCAATTACAACGTACAGTCAAACCTGTATTAACGCTCGCCCTTAGGGAATGGGTTGGTAGCCAGTAGAGGTTGACGTTTAATACAGGTTCACCCACCACACTCCGAGCCAGGTCAACTGGTTCAGAGAGAATTTCATTCAAAAGGACTTTGACGTAGATCGTGAATCTTCAGATCATCCACGGAACTTACAAACTTTACTTGGTTAGGTTTTGATTACACGCCATAAACAATAAAATACGCTATTCTTGTATGCACCTAAAAATCTTCCAACGCAAAATCCCTCCGATAACAAGCCCTCCCCACCGCTAACTTTGAATAGCTGTAAAAAAATGGCAATTCAAAACTTGGAAGTTTTGTTGGGCAAAATAATGTTCCATAAGGCAATTACTTTCGGGGAAAATATAGTCTGAGCAAGGGGCAAGGGTTATATGCATTTAAGCTCCAAGGTGACGCGGGTACACAAATTTATTCTTTCAATACATTTTTCATATTACAATATTACATCTGATCCCGTCAAAACGCGAAGATACAAACACTAACCTTTCCAGCTGTTGGACCAATGCCACCAACAAGCTCAACCTTATGCCTGGTAAAAAGTAAATAAAAACACAATTCTGTTAACGAAGAATGAAGACAATCTCATACCGAAACTAAAGAAGAGCGTCTACAAATTCACTATTGCTAGAAAAAGATAACCAGATGCCCTCAATGGCCAGTAAAACCCGTAAAGCTACGCCCCACTGCCAGTAGTACAGTCAAACCCCTATAAACTAAAATTGGTGGTTTGGTACCACTTAGGGTTGTTAAAATCTAAAATGACTACTGTTAGAGTTATTCCGGTACCTTTTGGGGAATTACGCCGGAAAAAAATATATGACAAGAACTAGTTTTTTCAGGTTGTCTCAATCTCGTACCCAGAGTCAACGGTCTTCTCGGTCAGCGGGTCGTCGCCAGGTTAGACTCTGGGGCGAACCGCTGACCGAGGAGACCGTTGACTCTGGTTACGAGATTGGTTTTGTCTTAGAAATGGTAACCTCTTAGGGGTGAAAATTAATTCGAGCCACACCCACAAAACGAGATTCTGGTACCTTTTAGGGGTTCTTTTAAAAATTTCCGATGATCACCCCATCACTTTTATATGGGAGTCCCCCCCCCCTGGGATAAAGCGGCCACCTATTAAACGGCCAACCCCGCCGATTAAACGGCCAGCTATGAAAGTCCCAATATCAGTATAATACTGTAAATAAACCCATATTAAGCGGCCAACCGCTATTAAGCAGCCACTTGCCATTTCCCCAAGGGTGGCCGCTTAATAGGGGTTTGACTGTAATTCTAATTCACATGACTGCAGTTTGAGAGAGAAAGAGACAGACTAGTGGAGGGGAAGGGGGGTTTCCGCTCACGGTGCTTTTCCGATGGAGAAATATAAAATATGAAATATTGCACATTTTTTTCCTATTTTTCCCAGTTCCCACCACCTTGGGTATCGCACTTTCTGCCCTTTCTTTCCTGCCTCCCGTAGACTTCCTGCCCCCATTATCCCGCGGGTTCCCATCCTCCTGTCAGTCCTGCCACCCCCTCCACAGACTAGAGAGCTGAGAGAATTTGCAGACCACGTCAACAGCTTTGTGAGTGCGGTGGCCTATTTGTTTTACCGTTAGCGTGTTGAACAGCAGATCGAGCGGTCCAGGATTGAGAGCTGTTTAAAGAAGGCTTAAAGGAGCTTAATGTCCACGGATGGCGCGTCTTGAAAAAAGGGGCAATTTTTTTTCACAAGTTTACCATTTGCAATCTATCTTAATCTTCTCCATCCTCAACCATCCTTGTTCCTGTTTGGTTTATTATAACCTCTTTGGTGTTTTTCTACCTTAGTACAGCTATTATTTTTGTTGAGGCTTTCTTCAAGGTGATTTTGCACTTCGCAAAAATGACTTAAAATATCGGGACATAGCTCCTTTAAACCCAGGCTATATGCCCCATTTGATGCGTGGGTTATATTAAAAACACAATGTTTTCCTAGCTCACTTTTTCATAAGATAATTTGGAACAGCTTTCCAATCTGGAAATCCTTCAGGGATTATAATACTTGTTACTGTTGGAAGACGATGAGCCTGTAAAAGGATGTTATAAGAATTTAATTTACATACAAAGTTCATTATAACTCGATAAAGCATGCGCCCTACTTGTTACGGTTGGATAACGTAGGGAATAGCAGGATTGGGTAGTTATTTTTAATAAATAAACAAATAAATAAATGGATAAATGAATAAATAAATTAATGTCTGATCGACTGACTGACTGACTGTGTGCATGAATGAACAAATGAATATAATTATAATTTTATTTTTAAAAGTTAGAATTAAATTTAACCCATTGACACCTGGCGTTGATTCGCGTGCTTGCGCATAAATTAAATTTGCAAGCAATGTGAAATTTAATAAATTAAATGAAAATTTTACCTTATCTTTAACAAACATCTCTAGCCCCATCTTCTCAATTCCAGCCCAGAGATGTTCAATGGTATTATGATGCCTTTTCCATGAATTCTCGAGTCCCTGATGAACAGATTGAAGACTTATTTACATGTATCAATGAAGTGGTTTACTTTTTGTTTTTATACTAGGACCACGGAGCACTGTAAGTTTCTGAATGACTTAAACACCTTATTCCAGGACACACCAAGCAGGTTTTTACCTCAGCTTGCATGGCAACCATTCTATTGTCTTGTAACTCAGGTAAATTTACAACCACCTAATTAGCATGTATGTAAACACTATAATTTGGCTAATTACTGATTATTGGCTTGTAAGGGTAATTTTCCACTGGCTGAGTGAAACAAAAAAAGTGGAAAATGTTTTTCTCACATACCGCTGGGCCTGGGTATAGGTCATGTGACCGGTGAGGCGGGCAGTTGTTTTTTGTTGCGTCCGCCATTAGTGACCTTCCCACCCACCCACCCACCCACCCAAAGAATTTCAGTAGTATTTTGTTGTATTTTTTAATTTCGGCGTTATACAATGTAACTAATGTACAAAGCTTGTAATTTTGGAAGCTTCCCAGTTTTAGCGTGATATGTGTATAGTTTTTGATTTTACAATAAAGGTCAGGCTTGCGGCGGTCGGCTTGACATGGCTACCAGTGGTGTGTGAGAAATTAGGCTTTAGGCCAGGTGCTAACTCCAGTTTTCTGTAGCATGAAGCAACTAGTATTGCTACTTCCCTAGATGGGATACTGGTCCATTTGCAGGTAACCCCCCCCCCCCCACATTTTTGACAGGTTGCCCTGACAATTTGCTGATACCCGTTTATACACCTTGGTGAAAAGAAGCACTGTGAGAGTAAAGTGTCTTGTCCAAGAACACAACATTGAACACAGTAACCCTGACCAATGCTCGGACCTGGACCACTCAATCTGCATGGTGTTCAAACGCGCTAACGATTAGGCCACCACATCTCCCACAGACACTATTAATTAGGCTTTTTACTGTAATGCGAACCCCCACGCCCAAGCACCTAGACTACGAGCAGTCCCTCTTTTCCCAGCTTAGTCCGTCGAGCGAGAGCGATAAAAATTCGCGATCAGAAAATGGCCGCTTAGCTCGCCCCCAGTTTTTCGCGCGGCCATTTTACGATTGCGAATTTTTATCGCTCTCGCTCGACGGACTAAGCTGGGAAAGAGGGACTGCTCGTAGTCTACCAAGCACCCGTCACACTGACTAGAGTCTGACAAGATCAGTGGAGAAGGAGAAACTCGCTAAACATCACTGAAATACCGCCAAGATACGAGCGCATAACACCATGCCATTATGTCCAGAGAATGTTAAATCCTGGACCTGGCAAGAGCTAAGTACTGCTGACCACTATGACAGCTGACTGCACACTCGTTTAACTTGGTTAAATGCATAACCTTGTTTAATAAATTAATTAGCTGAATCATAGGCATGCAACACATGCAGAGAGCTATATGTAAACTGTTAAAACCCCTTGCACCCATTATGTGCCTTGATGTTGAAAATATTATAAATACATTAATTACATATAAGCACCTCTTCTGCTATCTGTGCCAGGCTTTCTCTCAATGCATAAACCAGACTTATTGCTCCAGTGTGGTGGTACCTAAAGACAAACGGTAAACAAGATAATTAATTAATTTATATGAAATTTAATTAATAAATTATTTAAATAAATTATCATGAGACTTACAATGGCATTGTTTGTATTTACATGCGAACTCTGCAAAATCACCGTTTGCATTTATTTCCGCCATCAATCATCTTACATGTAGCAGACGTCTCACTTCAAATAACGGGTTCAAAAGGTCATGTCCATGGGTTGTGATTGGTAGATTTCGCTCCAATTTGTTTGTTTCTTTTTTCTGGGTCCGTTGGTTAAATAAATGCTATTACAGTGGAACCCCGTTAATCCGACCACCAACGGGCCACCAAAATCTGGTTCTTAAATAAGAAAATGACTGACAGAACTTTAGTTTGGGACAAAAGAAAGTGGTTGTATTAACGAGGTGGTCGTATTAACAAGGTGGTCGTAGCTAGGCGGGGTTCCACTGTAATAAATTAATCAGATTGAAACAAATTAGGATTCATCATCAACATCTGTTGAAAATAGCACTGAACTGAAAAGCAACAACAACAACAACAACAACAACAACAACAACAACAACAACAACAACAAATAATTTAAAGTATTTTTACCTTCTTGGGCCATCATCGCAACCCCAGTAGTTCCCCAGTTTCGTTAATGTCCAGGTAAAAATGATGGCACTTTGGTTTTCCTGCTGTTTATCTTAGCCCTTAAAACATTTAGCAACAATAGAAGTTACGTAACAGTACATATTTCATGTACATGTGCACAGTAAAATATAAATTGGACTTGTCTGGTAAATAATTATTTTCAGTCTGTTATGAGACCAACTGAATACCTAGTACATGTACTCTCCCACATAACCTACGAGTGTCCTGCATTTTTTTAAATATTAACTGCTGGTATTAACTGACCAATTTTAAATTGTTTCAACATGATCTTTTCAAATCATGCATTAGTTTTGTCATAAGGTGAAAATAACATTTTTCTGTTAGCTGTATGACGTCATTTTACTGCCAAAAACTGTTAAAATCAAAAACAAAAAACATACGTTTGTTTGGAATTGCAATGTTTGTTATGTTGCAAAGTTTGAGCTCCATCGGATTAAAAATACAAATTAAGTAGTTACTTGGTTGCACTTTCAGAGCGTCTGCTGACCCAACGTGATTTGTCACAACGCTAGAACGACTGACACTTTTAATTTTAAAATCACCGCACGATGATGGGGATTGATGTTTGGGCTTTATTGAAAACCATTCAAATGCCCCTCCGGGTGGGAAGGGAGAGAACAAAATACAGGTAAACTTGCTTCTACACGCTCGCTCGCTCGCTCGGTCGCTAACTGACAAAAGGCTATGCCTCTATACAAATATGAAGCTACTACAAAATACATGTGACAACTTATCATACCGCAAGGCCGCTCCCAGATTTTAAACTACGATAAACAGATGTTTAATCTATAACGTAAAGCATAAATTTGAATGGAATAGACTTAAAATTAAATATTATTGTAACATTCTCAATTCATTTCATCCCTTTATTTACAGAGTATTTCGCTAAAAAACCAATCACCTTATCAATAAAAATGACTATTTTGCTTGTTGGCACTTAGCGACAGGTAGAACTAGTCAATATTTTATAAAGCTACGGACAGTACAATGTATAAGCCTGTTGATTGATCAGTAAAGAGATGTCTGCTCAAACATTACATGCCATACACAGACACTTACATGGCTCTGGGGCCGAATGTGATTGGTGCAATTCCAGGATGTGCGCCAAGACACTTCTGAGAGCCTGTATAGACACAGTCCAAGCCCCAATCATCAGTGAAGAACGGCGTTCCACCAAGAGTAGCAACAGTGTCCACAATTATTAAACAGTTATGCCTACAATCAAGAAAAGTAAGTAAAAAAATAAGTTAGTATTCAGAAAGTAACATATTTACTGACTTCTGTTGACCAATTTTATCTCCTTTATCCTTCATTTTTGACTTTAGTTAATTAGTGGTTTTAAATCTAAACTGCAACGTAGAACTTGATAACTTCCATGAAATTATGGACACATACTTAATGATCTTAACCCATTGACACCCAGGCTTTTCCCAAAAAGCGGCAATCTAAACATCCCAGATGCCTATTTTCTGGCCATTATCTCGACAGTTTAATGTCAAACTGTCTAAAACTTAGTTTAAAACACGGCAACTAACATCCCCTTCTACGTAAAAGCAAACAAATTCAATATTTTTCTCGGGCATGCGCAGAAATCAAAATTTGGACATAGTTTTTGGGTTTGAAAAACTCACCTGACTTTAGGCTTTTCTTTTTCTTTTATTTTTTTTTGCCGTTCTTGCTCTCCTTTTTCTCTCATTTTATTTTGTGGTTTTGTTGGCCTTTCAGTCGCCTTTGTTCACGTTGAAAAAGTTTTAACTTAAACGTTGGGAAAAGGGAATTTTTTTGACAAAGAGTGTCAATGGTAGTGAAGGTCGCGTTTTTTGGTGATTTTGGAGGAAAAAATCCAAGTTGTTTTGTGTGTATCTCTGGTCCAATTTAACGTTTCGTGCTCGTTTAGGCATGGTTTGTTAGACATTTTTCCAACTCTATCCGTTGATTATCAAAGACATCCTCTGGCATTAAAAGTGATGACGTCACAAGTGGTACAAGTTCGTGGTCTCCTCTTGGCCGGTTATGGCCGGTATAGGCGTCATTGTGTTAAGCAAAACTCCTGAAAATCCATTTTTGTGGTCAATTCAACCCATTTCAGCTTTCTATGGATAGATCGATCAAAATTATATTAAAAGGGACCATTTTGCAATTGGGTAAAAACAAGGTTCTTTGCTTAACCATTGACACCCAGGCTTTTCCCAAAAAGCGGCAATCTAACATCCCAGATGCCTATTTCTGGCCATTATCTCGACAGTTTAATGTCAAACTGTCTAAAACTTAGTTTAAAACACGGCAACTAACATCCCCTTCTACGTAAAAGCAACAAATTCAATATTTTTCTCGGGCATGCGCAGAAATCAAAATTTGGACATAGTTTTTGGGTTTGAAAAACTCACCTGACTTTAGGCTTTTCTTTTCTTTTATTTTTTTTTGCCGTTCTTGCTCTCCTTTTTCTCTCATTTTATTTTGTGGTTTTGTTGGCCTTTCAGTCGCCTTTGTTCACGTTGAAAAAGTTTTAACTTAAACGTTGGGAAAAGGGAATTTTTTTGACAAAGAGTGTCAATGGTAGTGAAGGTCGCGTTTTTTGGTGATTTTGGAGGAAAAAATCCAAGTTGTTTTGTGTGTATCTCTGGTCCAATTTAACGTTTCGTGCTCGTTTAGGCATGGTTTGTTAGACATTTTCCAACTCTATCCGTTGATTATCAAAGACATCCTCTGGCATTAAAAGTGATGACGTCACAAGTGGTACAAGTTCGTGGTCTCCTCTTGGCCGGTTTATGGCCGGTATAGGCGTCATTGTGTTAAACTGATCTAAGTAGCTGTCACTGACTAGGTAAGAATAAAAGGAAAGATGCGAGGGCTAACTGTAAGGAAGAAAACCTACCCGTATAGATCTATGGAAATTTATCCAACATTACTCCCTGCTTGCAAAGTCTTCTTTTCTGTTATTTTGAGGCGGGAAGAAAAGGAGACTCTGCCTCTGACTCGAAACGATGTGTTTCAAGTCAGAGCAGAGTCTCCTTTTATTCCCGCCTCAAAATAACGAAAAAGGAGACTCTGCTAGCAGGGAACCAACATTACGGGTTAATTTGGGGAAAAATATATTAGGCAATGTTTCTCGAATAAATAGAAAGAAACATGCAAAAAGAAAAGAAAGAAAAAAACAGGCATTCTGAGCAAACCAAAAAATGACCCAAAAATCAACATAGGTAAATAATTATGCCCTTTTGTCCTATATTCACTCACTTGTGACATAAAGCTCCAATCCCATCTAGAGGCTGACATATTCCAGAGGAAGACTCGCTGTGGACAAGAAACAGCACTGAAGGCTTGTGTTCTTTGAGACCCTAGAGAAAATTATTGACATTTTTTTTTTTTTTTTTAAACAAATTTTATTGGAGAAGACAATAAGTAACAACAAATATTACAATAATATTACAATAAATACTACTGCAATAAGTTACGCTTACAAATAAATTACAGTAAGAGAGAAAGCAATTATGAAGTTGCAGTTACAAGACTTTACGATTTATGATTACAATAATAATTATTATACAAGTCACAATTTACGTACACTCCTGATGTTCTTTTAAATACTGATATATTTACTGCATAAAATCTTTCCATTTCATATTAAATCGAGTAAGTATATTTGCACGTATGGCAATATATTTTTTCTAAATTTATTTTTTTTCTCGCACGGAGACGACAAAATCCGCAAATTGGGTATTTTTTGTCATTTTTTTGCGGCAGATGTACAGGAAGTATTTGCTGATGAGAATAAGGTGGTTGAGGGTTTGAAGCGAAGATGAGCCTTTTAAGACACCGTATATTATTTTGTATTCTGTAAAGGCTGTCGCAATATGTTTCTTACATAGTGCGTGGTACCACTCAGCGAATTCTTTCCAGAAAGACACAGCCAATGGGGCAGTGCACAAATAAGTGGGAAATAGTTTTGTTCGGTGTCAGGGCAAAAAGGACAAAAAGGGGAATTGATCTTTTTCATTTTGTAGAGGAGGCTATTGTAGTGAGTATATTGTGTATCACTTTAAATTGAAACACGGATAATTTGACTTCTTTGTTGCACTAAAAGGAATTAAGTACACTTTACGGCATTGAGATTATTATTGACATTTAATAAAACGGATTTACAACACTTGTTGAAATTATTCTATTCATGTCTCATTTCAATAAAGGAATATTGTTCTCACCAGTTCAATTTCAGCATAAGTATGACATTCTCCTGGGGCCTTCACAAGAACTCTTACATCACATCCTTTTGAAAGAAAATACTTACATTTGTATATTTATAAAATCAAACACAATCATGATCTTTTCTTTATCAATCAATTACTGCACCTTTCAATAGCATGCGGACTCTGCTCATGCCAATCAATGGTTGCGTTTTTCGTTGCCGTCAATCATCTTAGCGACATCTCAGGAAACAGAAGTTCACTTCAATGGGTTCAAAAGGTCAAGTCCTGTGGGTTGTGATTGGTAGATTTCAAACCATGTTTGTTTTGTTTTCTTTCAAGGTCTTTTCAGTTGGTTGTCGTTGTAATAATTTACAGGCAGTGAAAAACGCAATCGTTAGTTTGGGTTTTAAGCAGGAGTTTTTTCCGAGTTTGCGTGTTATTGAAAGGCACAGTTCTCATATACCGCTGACCCAGTAGACCTGCATTGCTGTTGCTGGCAATATTTATTGTCTCTGCTATGTGACGTTCATGTCGTCAAACGTCGTCAGGACCCCAGGAAATGACTGAGAAGTTTGAACTCAAGTCAAGTTTGGAGGCATGCCGGTGTAAAGACCCGGGATAATCTGTGATTCCAGCACAGTGTTCATGTCGTCGACGTCGTCAGGACTCCAGCGAAGTTGAACTCAAGTCAAGTTTGCAGGCATGTCAGTGGTAAAGACCCTGGGGTAATCTGTGATAATTTCCGGCACATGTTCTCTTATGTTGGGGAGGTATATATCCCAGGCAGTGGTAGCAACAGCATCGCATGGAGTAGGATATGAGACCACGGAGGCTTAATTAACATTTTTTGGTACTGTTAAACAGTTTTAATAAAATATTAGGACACTGGCTTTACAAAGAGCTTTTCAATTGAATAAAAATATTATTGATATATAGTCAAAACACACAGATTTACATATCATAAACAAAATATAAAATTAAAATAAAGAAATAATTAATCAATTTGTTATGAAAAATATAACCAAGGGATTAAAAGAATTTTGACTTTGAAGACGTATTGTGGCAATTTTTCTTCATAATTTCATTAACAACCGGTTCAGGATCGTATATTATTTATTATTGAAAATATTTATTCAGTCTCACCTTGCCGTTCGGCGATTTCACGTGCTCTCGATCCCCACAAGCCATTAAACACACACTAAAATACGTTCCCCTCGTTCCACAAGGTTCATGATCGAAGCTTCCATGGCCGCATGACCGGCTCCAGTGATAGCTAGTGTGTAATCGTTATTGGTCTGGAACACGTACTTTTAGACCTGCCTTTGTCTCGTCCATTATCTTACAAAACTCTGGATGTAGATGCCCCAACAGTGGCATGGCAGAGGCGTTTATAAGTCCTCATCGATGGATTTGCCGGGCCAGGTCCAAAGAGATGAACATTTGGTACGGTTAGGGGTACAAGCAACTGTTCTGGCACGGCTACTTTTGCCTTCCATATTTCCGCCATCTTGGCAGGCGTGATTGCGCAATACTCCCCTCCAGGTCCCCTCTGGCTCTTTCCTTCGTTTTAAGGGTGGGGGTGGGGGTGTGACAACTGTTGTTTGAATGTTTAATCAGGGGGGCAGGCAGCGCCCTTTGATCTTGCCGCTTTTCTGCAATACATGATCGCACAAGTAAAGAAATCTGTCCAATCATTCGAGAAACGTACCTCTACGGGAGTTTGCTGTGGAATTTTCATCCATGGTGTCCCACAATGACCAAAGTTCAGTTAAACAGCGACCGAATCGTTCCCATAGATGTTTGGACGTGGAATCGCCAAAATATTTCTGAAACGAACACAAACGGACGTCATGTTTATTTTTGAACAAACCAGTTACTTAGTCTCGCTCGGCCAAATTTCTAAAATGTGCAATCATATATACTAGGTTCCCAGGCCTCGCTGCTAGCCCCCCCTGGTTTTAATCATTCGTACCAAACTACGTGTATTAGATTCTTGGTGACCGCAATAATCGGGGTAAAAACAAGAGGAAAGCTCATCGGGACGGCCAAAAGGTGGCCGCGGCCGTTTAATAGGGTGGCCGCTTAACAAGGGTTTTATTTACAGTATTATACTGACAATAATTTCGAGACTTTGATAGCTGGCCGCTTAAGCGGGGGTGGCCGCTTTAAAGGCCCGGCGGGAGGGGGGGGGGGGGGGGGTACTCCCAAAAAATTGGGTGGGGATGTACCGCTGGGCTATAAAAACCCTTACCCTGCACCAGACCACAAAACGCTTAATTTTGCGACCCTGTTCCAGACTAAATGTTAAAAAAGCAGGAGCCCAAAAGATACCCTGTTCCAGACTATTTTAACGATTTTTTTCTAACCCAAAAGGCTAAACTAGTAAACAGCACTGCGAACTTGTGGTTGTAAAGCTTCTTTCCTACGCGTTTTGTTTCGTCTGACTAACATAATCCTATTCCAGAGTATTAATTAGCGATCTTTGTGCCAACGTCTTGGAAACTGATACCCTGTTCCAGACCAAAAAATGCTTTTTGTTATACCCTGTTCGATACCCTGTCCAGCGGCACGTACCTATATAGCGTATATAAGGGAGTGCCCCCCCCCCCCCCCCCCCCGGGTTAAAAGGTGACCGCTTAATCGGGGTTCAACTGTAGTTCGTTTAGATTTTTGTGCTTATTGAGCTTGCACATGATTCGCGCTTTGTTAAAAATAACAATAGTTTTTGTCATATCAAGGCCTATTCACATGGAGACGAGCCATTCCAGTAAGCGTCATGTGAACTGACATGTGATTATACGTGTTTATAAAATAATGGACAATTAGTGCGTGCAATATGAAATTTGTGAATTTGCACCATTTTGCCAACCATAACCAAGTAGTTACTGGATAAAACAACACACAACCATTTCTCGGTGCATCGCGCGCGCTTACTTCTGTCGCGTGCATTCGAACGTTTAAAACGCTTTTGTGACGTGCGCGATCTCCATTGAAACGTCAGTTTTTTTTTTCTGCCTGTGGCATTCGCACAGGGGGAAGAGATTTCCTGACTTGACAGTGCGCGATTCAAAACTCGATTCAGCTTTGGATTATATTTGGAGCGGACTTTTTTTTTTTACCTTTTACTGTTTGCAGGTTTTCGTCGTGGAATGCCGAGGTCCAGGTAAGGGAATTATATTTATCCCTGAATCATGACTAATTTCCAACGGATAAATGAAAACTATGAACGAGATCTCACTGCGTTAAATGATTGCTGGCAGTGTTAGGGATTTTAGTTTCGGTTTTATCACTTAACAGAACTCTAAACATACTTTCATATCGTCATCATGTACAATTTTCTTTTGTTTTTAGTCAGTTCCGGCATTTTTCTAAGTTACATACCCCAGATAAGACTTCAGACTCGCTGTAGGAGTAGGAATTTGTTTTCTCCAATAATTTTTTCTGCAGTCATTTTCTGACAAAATCTTTCTGCATGTTTTTTATGCTTTTAATTTCCATTCATCGATTGGCTGCGACAGGATGATATTACCTAGGCCTGCGAGACTGCAGCCAGTTTTTTCGGCTCTTAATTGTTTCACCCGCCGAGAAAAAAATCTCTCCGGCGGACGAAAACAATTAAGAGCCGAAAAAACCGGCTGCTCTCGCAGGCTATCATCTGGCCGGTTAAAGTTCTTCCAAATGCTTTAAAAACACTGTTTTAGGCTGTCCGGTGTGCTTTTTAAAGATCTATAAATGAATTCTAAGCTGCGCTATAAAATTTATATCTGTTCGGTCATTCTAGGGGAACTTTAGACTTCACGAATTTATTAGAGCTTTTTTAGTCTTTCCCGAAAACCTCAGGGCTTCCTTGCTGATTTTTCCTTTCCGAAAATCCTAGCTGACCTTTTTTTGTACCCAAAACGAAATTTATAATATGGCATTAATTTTCCCATATTAAGAAAGTTCGAGATGATATTTCCCTAAAGAAAACTCCAAACTTTAATCCGAATATCTGAGGCGATTATAGGCCTTCCGAACAGATATTTCACCGAAACGATCCGTTGGGTGCCCCTGAAAGTTTTCGGTGATTTTCATTGGTCCAGGATACGTGAAAAGCAAATGCCACGTTAACTGGGTATCATCGCGTGATAATTGTCCGATAGAGGCGTCGAGTTATTTCCTTGCCGAGTTAGGTTATGTTCACACTTGGTGCCGGAGTACGATTCTCGCTGGGCACTAATGTGAACACACATTTTCAAGCACTCACGCCAGAATTCGGGCACGGGCAACATGACAATATCTTAGGTACCCAGTGTCTAAACACAGCACCATTTTGTGCCGGTGCCAAGGCACTAGTGCTTTACGTCCGGCGTGATGTTTTGAACATACGGACATTTTTTAAAATTTCATGCTATACTTTCTAATGTACCGTAATATTTGATCCCTTTAACAGGTATGCAGAGAATGAACACTGAACAGCCAAGAAAATCTTCTCTCATCGCGCGCTCATTTCCATTCTCCGCTCGTCCGAGATTCAAGCCGAAAAATTCCAAACTGATGACGTAGCTTCCTGGCCGTTGTTAGTATCCTTGTGTGTGAAATTTTTTTATAACCGCGCAACAAGTGATCGTCATCAGAAAATAGTTTTTTGGCTCGAATCTCTCTCAGAATGAAGAGAGCGTGCGAAGAGACGCAACATGTGGGCGCGACGCGTGAGAGAGGGGCACGAGTGGGAGGGGCGCGTGTGAGAGTAAGCATGCCTTCTGAATAAACTACGCCTTTGATCAATTAGTCCTCAAAACTCTAGCCATCGATCAAGACACTAAAAAAGGTAAAAATACTTCAGATGTAAGGAAGGTGTGAAGAGCAAATTAAAGGACAGCCCCGGAAAAAGCTCTTAAAAGCCTTTCAGCATTTAAAACATTAGGTGACTAATAAGTAACAAAATACGCCCAGTAAGAAGGTAAAACAATATGCCGCATGTAAGGTACATACGGCCAAAACCTGTGTCATTGTTCTTTACTTTACCCTGGTAATTCCCTTATTTAAGCTAAAAAAAAACACTGACTGTAGCCTGAATATCAGCCGCTGCGTCAAGTTGCTTGGAAGTAACCAGAAGCTGTGGCTGACAGCTAAGCTGAACGGCCAAGCAGCCAGCAAAAATAGCTCAAACGCACTGCTGGATAGGGCATGGTTCTCAGGGCCTTTCATCTTGTACTGGGTATACAATTGTCAAAATGATTAGCTGGAAGTTAATTATCATTGTTTCTCATATGACAGTTGATCAAGGGGCGTTCAGCAAAATGTCTGAGGCTCGTTGCAGGCGTTTTCCTTTCCTGCCGCACCCCTCCCCCTTTTTCTTTTTCGCACTTTTCGCCTTCGCGCTTTCGCGCGCCGGAAAGGAAACAACTACTACGCAGGCTATGACCTATAAAGTAGATTCACAACACATTCAGTGCAAGAATGTTTGAATTTTATTTCTGCTGGCAAATTGTTTTAGTAACCATAACCCTCCAACACTTCATTCACAGACTTGAGCTGTTCAGCCTTGTCCTGCTTAGCCTTCTGTTTTAGTTTCTGGAAAGAACAATGGAAATAAGTGTGAAAAATACCAAATAACAATAGCGAGAATTATCATGGACAAGGGTTGTGTTATTAGTGGAAACTGAAGTGGATAACACAAACTACCTGGTGTTTCTTGGTGAATAATCACTTACAAGTTTGGATCAGTTGTTGAGGAACAAGGTGAATTGCCACAAGTATGAGATGTGACAAGCATGTCCAATGCTCACCACGTGTTTAAGTCGTGAAAGTTAAGATTCAACTCATGCGAGTCATACAACTTGTGCGAGGCTTAAAACAAGGTTTACCATTTGTACGATTGGTACATCTGGTGAATATGATGCTTTTCATGAAAATAACATGACCAGATACAATTTCACCAGTTGTACCAATCATACAAATGGTTAACCTTGTTTTACGACTCAAACGAGTCATACGACTCGCACCTTTCATGACTCGAAAAAAGTGGTGAGTAATGGACAACCCTCAGATGTGATGTGACACTAAAAGGCTAGAACAACTGATCCAAACACAACAACATTTGTGATCATTTGCCATGAAATGCCTGTACTTCATGTACTTCATGTAACGGAAGACTCAATTAAACATGGAATAGAGGAACACAAAACACAAAGTTTATTGTTTTCAAAAGAATTTTCAATACTACACATGTTGCATGATTAATTTCTCACCTCAACTTTTTTCTTGTGTTCATAATACACAGCAGCTTTGGCCTTACGCTTCTCTTCTAGGGTCTCAAGGACATCCTAAAACACAAAATAATGTATTAAATTATGTTTCGATAATATGAAAGTGCACTTTCAGGATTCTAAACATTCTGAAAATTTCAAAGTTTATCCTGAATAGTGTCTATTCACAAACCCTTTGCAACAGATATCTGTGATAAATGCTTCCCGAAAGTAATCCGGAATTGCTTTGGTTTGCTTTACTACGCTCCGTGATTGGTTTAAAAAAACTTGCGCCACCTAGTCAACCAATCATGCAACTTGGTCACACGTGTGCTCCCACGCTTGGCGTCAGTATGTGTATTTGCTTCAGGTTTTTATTGGTTCATTGTGTTGTTTGTATTTTGTTGTGATAGGTCATTGTAATTGCTTTGGTTTTACAACACTTGAAAACTGCTCTATCACTGCAGTTAATAAAACCCACCTTGTACTTCCAGCCAACCTCATGTGACAGTCTACCCAGCACACAATACTACAAGGGGGAAAAAAATTGGCATATAAAATATTACTTGCAAAGAAAAGATTTCAAAAGAAAACAAGCACATGGTAAGGAGGTATGGTATTCTCGTTCCCATAACACACACAAACATACACGCACAAATAAACATGATCATTAATACAAAAATAAAAACCGAAAAAAGTCTTACGATATTACCTTCCTTCCTGGCTTTAAGCGAACAACTCGCAAAGCTGATGGTACAACCATTCTCTTTTCCTAGAAAAAACATGGCAAATTAAAATATAATGTGTACTCAAGCAGCAGAAGTGTGATGTGATGTCCATGACAACTTCATAGGCAGACTTAGGGGTGGGGTAGAGGAGGCTATGGAGCCCACTTCATCTGTGCATTTTTTATAAACAACTTCTGTTGAATGGTATTTTGCAATCCGGATCTTTACATTTTCTGGGTAGCATGCCCCTGCACACTCCTAGGTTGTCGCAAGGTTGTGCTCTAGCCGCGACTGCTGCGACCCTGTTTCCTAATTTCCTGCATCCATCCCTGAATTTTGTTTTCTCTTGGAGTTGCCTGTATGCAAAAATAATTTAAATTCTTCCACAAAGAGTTTCCTCTTTTTCTGTCACAGATACCTCTTGATATGGGGTCACACAAACTTGACAAATCCAGACTGATTTCAGTATAAGCATTACCATTTCACTCCCACAGTCAAACTTTGTGTGAACATTCAAATAAAAGCTATTGAGTAGTACTTTCAAGTGGTATTGTTTGTTTTTGACAATTATACAAAATGAAGTTCAAGATCTATTTTTTCCTCAGTTTTGAACTTAGAAACTCTTGGGAGTGAATGGGTTAAAGGAGCTATGTCACGATATTTTAAGTTATTTTTGCGAAGTGCAAAATCACCTTCAAATTGAAGAAAGCCTCAAAAATAGTTGTTTACTAAGGTAGAAAAACAACAAAGAGGTGATAATAAACCAAACTGGAACAAGGATGGTTAAGGATGGACAAGATTAAGACGGATTACGAACGGCGAACTTGAAATTTTTTTTTCAAGATGCGCCATCTGTGATGTAGCCCCTTTAAGACAGTTGAAAGTTTTGAATACTATTAATTTTGACACTTACTTTGTCGTAAGGTGTAGGGATACCATCATATACTTTAAGACGGTTCATTGCCTCTGTACCTCTCTTAGTCTTGTGTGGGATCATGCCTGAAAAGGTATAATGCTAGAGTGATCTACTCAGCCCAAGAACTTACTCAGGTATTTTATAACCCAGGATAAGTTAGAGTTCATGTAAGAAGCAGCTCCCACTTTGTTAAGTTGGTAAACAGTCGGCTAACTGTTGGTACACAATCTGGACACAAACAGTTTTGAGATCAAACAGTTGCCTGTTACAAAATAGTCAACATACAACTTTCAAACTATTTTTATCAAGGTGTAAACATTGTGAGGCCCATATCTATTGAATCGTTGCAATTCCTCATTGCTTTCAAAAACTTATCTGGAACCCTGACAGCCACTTTCATTTGGCTCAAAACAAATAAATCAGAAGCTCAGTTAGCCATGTTCTTATTCAAGAACATCTTATGGCCACCCCATTAATACGACCAAATTTTAATGGCATATTGGTGTTAAGATTACTGGGCTTCAACTGTATTCTAAGGGGAGAGAGGAATTCTCCAACAATTATTGGCCCAGAGAGCAAAAATTAAATTAACCAGAAATGTTTATTTACCTCTGACCGTCTTCCACACAATTCTGCTTGGAGCGCGGAAATGGAATGGGCCCCTACTGGGTTTAGTGTTGGTTCGTTTCCGCAAGTAATCAAGGTACTTTACTAAAGAAAAAAACAACGGAACATAATGTCAAAAATGTACAAATAATAAACGGCAACAACAGGCAGTAATGCTGTACTACATGTACATGTATTTCAGATTTAAATTTATTGTATTACATGTATCAAATCTACAACAATACATTTGCAAACTTAAGACGGATTCCGCTCAATGTTTGAGCAATAAGTGAAAAAATTAATTACTAAAAAACTACTAGTAGCACGGTAACATTTTGAATACCATTTGAAACATATCACTTTAATTCACTTCTCCAAGTGACCCTGCATTTAAATTCTCAAGCATTCTCGAGAAAATTAATGTCAAACCTCGTAAAAAATGATAAAAACGCACGCCATTTTGTTTTAAACTGACATGAAGCGTCTTTTTAATTAAAATATGTAATGACTTCTCTAGCGGGGTCAGCTTGGGAGCTAATTTATCAATAATTTTTTCTTAACTGTATTCAAAATGTTACCGTGCTATGAGTATTTTGTGGTAACTTAATTTGTTGCACTTTTTGCTCGAACGTCCAGTGGAAATCGTCTTAATACTTTTAGCATTGATAAAATGTTTAAAATAGGAATCTACTTCTATTTCATTCACATGTGCCTACTACAAAAAACATGGACTGCAATAAATTTTGCTGTAAAAAGTGTTGGTTATGTAATGTACACTCTGCATGCCTTGGTGTTGTTTGAGAGGCTACAAATACACATACAGTACAGTGCCATTTATTGCTTATTTTATAAAAAAGAAAAGAAAAGAGAAATGATGCAAATGCTCAAGCTGATTTGGGAGAATTCAAAACCCTTTACACAAACTTTTGAGTTCTCCTTTGCTTCCTGTGTTTGCATCAGATGTGTCCATGTTTTTTATTGCTAAAATCCATTGCTCAATTGGGGTAAAATGGTTTGCACAAATATGACAAATTCAATAAAATAGACCAAAACTACTTTAATGAGCATGACTGTATTAAAACCAGGAACAGTGGAACACCCCAGGATTTCCTTAAAAAAAGATAGCCCTAACCACTAACTACAAATACCAGTATTTATTTATTTGTAATTCATGTTTGCAAAATTTGTCATTTTGTGCGAGTCATTTTACCCTTAGTGTACTTGACGTAAAAATAAGGAAAGTCACTCAACTGAGGAGCAGTGAATTGTAACACTATTAATTGCAGACATTTGACACAAACAAAGCTTCTTTCTCTACCATTCACAAGGTATCCAGACATTTAGCCCCAAACTAGCCCTCAGACAATTAGCACCTACCCAAAATGGGCTAATCATCTGAGGGCTAATGGGCTAGATGCCTGCCATTCATTCACAACACCAATATAACTCACACTTGTTCCTGTAGAAACTTCCACTGATGTTGACTGATTCACAGCGCACAACAACTACTCTTTGCCCTGTGGAAACATTTGCGGATTATGGTCAACTGGTTAAAATGTGTGTTGAACAGAAACTCAGAAGCATCCTATACCAGGACGCATTTTAAAGGAACACGGGAGATCTTTGGTGTGGGTTTTAAAAGTGTGCGGCATACGATCTAATGATAGTCTTTGGCATACAGCTGTTTCGAGAAAGGTTGTTGTAAAAAAGCGCACACGACAATCCCGAAAGGTATTGTGGGTAGTTTTAAGTTCACGGTTCCTTGACTTCAGCATTTCAGGGAAATCTGAGAAAATGGCACGATACGCCATGGACGTACATTGTATGTTTGTGAGTGCTAAAAGAAAGCAACAAAAGTAGGTTCAACAACTACAGAGTCAGGAACGTACCTTGCTGATCATATCCCACATTACCTTTCGGGATTGTCGTGTGCGCTTTTTTCAGACAACCTTTCTCGAAACAGCTGTATACTGGCGTGGGATATATTTTGATATACATAGATAGCAGCCTGGATCCTATACTTGATAAAACCAGGGGCAACTTTATAATTTCATGGAGGTTACAAGTATAAATTATGTGACATGCAAACGATACAAAGAGTGAAAATTATTTAAGCTTATTTGTTTTTGATTGATGATCAATCTGTGTTGAATTCCCTGACTTTTTCAATTCATTTATTTGCTGACTTTTAATTCCATACTAAACTATTCTGGTTTGACTTTGGATGTTAATATTTTTTTGTCCTACACCCTTCCCAGCGTCAAAGTTGGACAGAAATTACATTTATCAAGCTATATTTTAAAAGATACAAGCTTGGCTCGAAATAACAGAACTAGTACTTGTAGTTAAGTTTCTTACCAGTTAGAATACTCTTTGCTATCGTGGATGATAAACGGCCTAACAAATGGCCCGAAGCGTCGATGACAATTGACTGCAATTATAAAGGAGAGTCTTCTTATATCACTACCAACAAGTAACGAACGGGACAGCTTAGAATACTTTAGCATTTTTTTCTGAATCGCGACATTTATTATCCCACATGTTAGCTCGAGAAGTTGTGAGAACTCAAACATCCTCAATTGTATTTAGCAATACTCGCGAATCTACGCATTATCTTGCAAATATACACGACATAATAAAGAACCAAATATTCGCCTTTAAATCTGTGATGTATTTGTTTAATTTTAGTGGCGAATAAAGACGAAAGCTGTGATATTTTGCTACACACATTTACCTTCTCAAACCCCATGTTGGAGCCGCTAAAAGAAAGAACGAGAGACACATGCGAGATGGATATCAGGGGCGGCCGAGGACGATCAGGGGCGAGCCTGGTTTACACAGCCATATTTGGTACCAGTCTCCTTGGTCCGAAAACTGGGATGAAATGAAAAGGAAAACGGGATAAGAAATGGGATAAAGTTAAAAGCTTGCTTTGTTTATAAGTCAAACCAATGCATGTTAATTTTGTTTTAGCATTGTGATGTAATCCTTTATTATGGCATAATGGGCTCTTGATTCCAATTAATTTTTCTTTTCTTTTTTCAGTTTTGCAAACCAAAATATTGGACAAAATTTATTTTAGTATTTTCTACACTTATGTTTGACATGTAACTGACTTGTTCAGTATGTTTGCTTGCCATAAGGATCAGTTGCCATTTTAAACTCACTGGTAGCCTCCTAGCTATGCAGACTTTCTCTGGGCTCGTCACAGGGAAAACTGGATGATAGACTGCAAGCAGTCTCTAATTTTCGCTAAAAAGATTGTGAGGCGAGTGCGCAAGCCCGCACTACCTGCGCCCTGCGGCTTCGCCGCTTGATTTTCGCTTGCCTCATGATCTTTTTAGGCGAAAATTAGAGACTGCTCGCAGTCTAACTGGATGACTGCACAAAATATATTTTACCAAATTCTGGCAAGCTTGTAATCTGACATGACCGGCATGGTATAAAAGTCTTATAATCCTATCTTTTATTAAGTTGAAAAATAAGACTGACAGCATTTATAAGTCTTCCTTTATTCTGTACCATTTTCCGGATATCAGTCCAATGGGTTTCAAGCCATGGTAGAGTACACCACCTCTCTTCTAGAATTAGCACAAACTAGTAGCTCTTCGAGTGGCAAACAGTGATAATTTGCAAATAATATATTAATCTACATTTGTACCTGAAATATAGTATTCTCATAATTTTTGAATATTAAAAAAAATACCAGTACCCCCATTTTCATCACAATCGTAGTATCTAGTGTCCTTTGCAGTTTGCACCCGTTATTTGGGTTTAGACTGTTCACAGCCTCTCTATTTTCTCGACGCTAACAGCGAGCGCGAAGTGCAAGCGAGCGAGCGGAAGGCGAGAGCGGGTGGGGTGGGCGTTCCAGTTCGCTCGGGGCTACAAAAAATAGAGAGGCTGTGAACAGTCTAATTTGGGTTGCCACAAAATGCTTTTCTTCTTTCTAGGTAAGAAGCATTGTATGACAACCCAAATCACAGCTTCCAAGGAGACTGGATAGCATCAGGAACAGACTACAAAGATTTAAAATTAATGCTCTGAGGTTTTGATATGACACAGTATTTTACTGTGCGAATCAAAAAAAGCGTGAACATTTTTATTTAACTTTGACATGATCAAACCGCAAGAAGAATAGTCAGGAAACTCAAATTCACACTTTGTTTTTGCAGAAAAGCTTTGCGGAAATAGCAATAAAATAAATACAGGGGAAATTAGACCAATTTTTGGCAAAGGAAAATCCAAGTGTTAAATCAAAGTGTTCACGCTTTTCTGACTCGCACAGTAAATGACAGATCCCTGTGCCTTGAATTATTTAGTTTATATATGTGGTAATAGTAAATAATATTGGGATACTCAAAGGTTGTTTTATAATAAAATTATTATTGTATCTTTTATTACTACATTATTATTTAGGTATAAACACCCCTACAGTACAGATGATCAAAATGGGAAATAAATGCATTTTAATGAATTTAAAAATCATTAAAATAAAATAATTTACTGCAGTGCCACTACTATAACCGGGGCCACTCAAACAAAATTGGCCACGAACAATTAATTCTGTCTAAAGTTGTTTGAACCAATCTCGAGAAACTGATTGGTTCAAACTTTTGTTGGAATTCATTGTTCGTGCCCTGCAATCTGATTGGTCAATTTTGTTTGCGTGACCCCAGTAATAGTAGTCACACTGTAAAATGTTTCATTTTCAAGCTGACACTTTCATTATTATAATCGTCAGTGTTTTAATTACAGAAACGTGATATCGACAGGAACTATCACACTCATACTTGTGTTATTGACTAGTAGATTTACAAAGTTATTGGTCCAGAGGCTATTTATTTAATAAAAAAACATGTATATTCTTGTATTTGCATCTCTGAGCCCAGTGGAGGATTGTTGTCTGAGGTGAAGACATACTTTACATCTTATTATACAAATATTTATTAAATAAGAATATTAGTCAAATTCTAATCTAAAAATAATACATGTTATCATTGTTGATACTTCAGTTTTCACTATTTATGGCCATGTGACAGCTACTTTCTCGAATTTCCTCTTTGCATTTCTAACTTCACTATCATTAACATCTGAACCTGATTCACTAGATGTCGAGGATGCAGCGACTTCCTGCAAAAAGAAAAAAATAATGATAATGCATGTTATTGAATACCAGTTATTTTACATGGTGTAATGGCCTAAGTAATATAAATATTGGATGTACAAAATTGGTTTTAAAGGATGCCTCTCAATACAATGATGAAAACAAGGGACCTTGGTCCGCTTAACTCAGACATTTTTGACTGTATTATTGCACACTGTGTGGTAAAGTGTGACATCACAAATTTTCAAATTATTTTTATCAAACCCCAAAATCCCATCATTAGATAAAGATTGCTGTTGTACGATCAGCCACAAAATTTCAACTTGTTAGCACTAATAGAAGAGAACATAAAGAGGTTCAAAGTTTGATACCGTCCCATACAAACCTCTCTAATTTTGCACCTGTTCTAGTGTTCTAAACTGAAGGAACAGATGCAAAATTAGAAAGGTTTGTATCAAGATCAGAAATAAAAACCTGAAGTGCCCACATCTCAGCCTAAAATTGTAATGGAGAGGTAATTTTTGGAAAGTGGATGTTTTTTGGCATGCTTGAACCTCTGAATAGCTGATCAAATTTCATAATTTTGAAAATTTCATTTTTGTGACATCATAACTTTAGTACTCTATTGGAATGACTTGTTACCTTTTGTGTTCCACCATTTAAACTTGAGCTTGACTCGTCATCCTTCAATAGGGAGTGTTCAACTGATCTGTCCACATGAAGTCCTAAAGTGCTTCTGTTCAGTTTAACCACTTTCGGTTTGATAGCTTTGTTGACTGTATTACCTTCATGAATAGTTCTAGTATCCATAGTCGGAGAAGTTGCATTAATGGAAACTGAATTTGTTCCTTTGTTAATTGAATCAAGAGAAGCAGGCTTTTTGTCAATTTTGATACTGTTGCTATGTTCTGTTCTTGCTATCTTGACAGGTCTAGTAGTTATGATTTCCTCAGATTTCCTGGAAGGAGAGAACACACACACACAAACAAATAAATAATGATCTATGGCCGAGAAATTAAACTCGGGACTGCTGGGTTACAACAGACAAGTTAGCAGTTTTTTCTGCCATTTTGAATGTGGTGCAACCATGGAATTAAAAATTAATATATACAGTGTTTGCATGGGCATCCAAATATCATGAAGGAAGCTTGTACATGTATATTTGGTTGGGAGAATGTAAGAACTTTAAAGTGAAGAGCAGCTCCCCCCAAAAAACTGTCAGTCAACTGTCTGCCATCTGTCAGTCAACTGCTTGCCGACTGTTGGTCAACTGTTGGCCATCTGTCGGTCGTCTGTTGGCTGTCTGTTTTAGGTAAAAGTGTTGGCCGATTGTCGGTCAATTTATTGTTGGCTGACAGTCGGCCAACAGTAAATTGGTGATCTGACAGTGAGTTGTCAGTTAAAATTTTCATGAGCATTTCTTTATAATTTTATCTCCTACACTACACCGGAGAGGAACATTGGATGAGATATCAGACTTCCATGCATTTGCCTAAAGCATTAGTCCAAGCATTAAATTTTTCGTTTTCCATTGCATTTGTCTGAACAGCTGTAAGATCATGTAAGGTCAATCAGGAGATCACAGACAAATTAATGGAAATCCAAAAAACGCGACTGTATACTTCCCAGCAGAGATACATGCATCAAAATTGATCACTGATATCACTATTTCAGGCCCTTTCAGTTTCAGGTAGTGATCAATGTACTGCATTTGAACTACAATGTACTACCCGCCCGCCACGCTGCCCAGACGCTGCCTCGCCATAACTTTCTTGTACCCTATTTTACGGAGTTGGATTAAAAATCAAGACAAACAGCATCATTGATTTGTCGTTTTCCATCATTAAAGAACCTCTTACCTTTTTGTTAACCGTATTACCGTAGAGGTTTTGCCTTTTGAAGGAGCGCTTTCTCTACCACAAGGTAAAACTCTTTTAGCTCGACGGAGTTGATGTAGCCTTTGAGGTAATGGCGAGACGTATTTATAAAAGAGCTGCACAAGATCGCCTTTTTCTAAATTAACAAGATCTTTCTGAAGTATGGATCTCTCGCACAAAATTTCTAAGAGCCGTTCTCTTGAAAGAACTTCAGGATGATCAAGTTCATTGCTTCCAGAAGACCTCGCCGAGTCCGCCATGTTGAATTTCGCCAATGCATTTCTAAACTGGCTTTTGATTGGCTTATTAGAATCCAAATTCTAACCAATCAAATCGACGTTAAAATCACGCTCCGGATGATCACAATTGTGATTGTCATGGCAACCGTGACGTATCGTTCCCTCCAAACAGAATCATTGGCAACGCCATGTTGTTTAGGTCGTTTTCACAACGAGAGAAATTGATCAAATGTTTTGGACATCGTAGGGTTCTCTCGAGTAATATTTCCGCATTAAATTATTCCCATCAGTTGAAATCGTAAGTTAAGTATAAAACAGATTAAAATATGGCAGCCGTTGTCGCCCAGAAAGGAGATGGCACCAGAACGTACACCTTTGCTAGCCAACCTCGACCTGTTCAACAGAGGAAAAAATTTCGGGATCCGCTAACGCAAGAGTAAGTTGTATAACAGCAGTTGAATCTTTTTTATGTATAGTATTTTATGTGTCATAAGTTTATAAGATTCTGTTGTGAGAAACATACAGAAGAAATATTGCTTATGTATTAAAATTGAGTTCAATACAAGCTTACTAATAACCTTGCATGTTTGCATCTGTGAGCTTGAAAAACGTCTTGAGCATGCATAGATTAGCTACTGTAATTTGTACATCCCATTAAGACGGAACGGCTGTTCTTTTATATCATCCAGCATTAGATGAAGGTTTACTGATAAAGGTTTTATTTGGGAAAATGTCTTATGTACATAAACGAAATGTCTACTTAAATCTGTATAAGCTTATTGTTAAACTTTTGTAAAGCAAAGGAAATTACTACATGATTTATATGAACTTTGACATGGCATATCGTATTTTGATCTTTTTTATTGTGACTTTGGAATATACAAAAACACTAATCAACATGGCAGTACAGTGATATGTGCTCTAAATTCTGACTCTGAATTACATGTAAATTTTAGCAGTCTTGTTTTAGTGCAGCCAAGATTTAATCATTTGTTTCTTTTACAGAAATGAGAGTCCTACACCTTATGGGAACATCATGTATGATCGCAGAATTGTCAGGGGTAACACCTATGCACAAAGGACTCTACCAGCGGTAAGTGTTTTTGAAGCGACAGAAAACATTGCTATTCTTCCGAACAGGCCATGACCTCAAGAATAAAACCGACATGCATTTTCTCCATTCTTTTTGGGCGGGAGGGAAAGAGATCATTCACACATGGCCACGAACATGAACAGGGGTTGAAATCCAGGAAAGTTCTGGCATTTTGTTCTGGCATCTTCCAGACCAGGACTGGAGAAGTCCTGGAAAATGAGTGATGCTTTTGACAGGTCCTGGAAATGTGGAAATTCAAACAAAAATAATTATTATAAAATGCCACAAAAAAGAACGGTCACAAAATAAACTAACTTGGGTGGAGGGAATTCCTACAAAAATTATGTGAAAATGACGTACATAAGGCTGATAATAATAAATTATTATTACCTTGTGTATTTGGAGTCCTGAAAAGTTTTGGAAAATTGTTGCTAAAAAAATATGGTGCTGACTCAAGTGTATATTTTGTGTCTTGATAGACTGCGCAACCTGATCCTATAGAAATTCAGAGAGAGCAAGAAGCAAGAAGAAGAGCTATTGCCAGAAAACGTGCAAAGGCACAATTAAAACCAAGATCACCCGAACCTGTGGAGGGAAGGAAACATATTGATGTACAAACTGAACTTTATTTGGAGGAGTTAAGTGATCGTGTTGAAGAAGCCGATGTTGAAAACACAGACAGATGCCTTTCTCGATCGACCTCCTTCTCCGCTTTTTATTCCGTCGAAGAGTGGAGTGGACGTTGCAACACAAATTTTGGAGGGAGAAGTATGTTGTCATCTTTTTTATCAGTTACAGCTTACAAACATATACATGTATCCCAGTAGTTGTGTTGCAAGTTGCAGAAATATTCTTCAATGGACCAAATGTGTAACTTTCTTAATTTCTCGATGTATTTAACAGATAACGTCATTGACTTACATTTCTTATTGTCCTTCTTCCATAGTTGTTCGACTTTGACATTGAAGTGAAACCAATCCTTGAGGTTCTTGTTGGTAAAACAGTTGAACAGGCTCTGCTTGAGGTCATGGAAGAAGAGGAACTCTCAAATCTTCGCGCTCAACAAAGGAGATTCAAAGAACTACGCAATACTGAACTTGTCGAGACACAAAGATTAGAAGAGCAAGAAAGAAGGCATAGAGAAGAGAAAGAACGACGAATGAAACAACAAGCAGAAGTACTCAGAAAGGAAAGGGAAACTGGTGAAAAGATTTCAGCTCGTGCTTTTGCCCAGGTAATAATTTTAATTTTAGGAATTACATGTACTATCTTATCTAGCGGCATACTTGTACTGCTTTGCACACATTGCGTCCCTATGGCACTAGATTTAACCCTAAAAATGATACAAATACTTCAACCCCGTCCCCAGGGCCATCTCTGCTTTCAAGATGGCGGATGGACGCAAAGAAGACCCTGGCGAAGAGCAGGTCACGTGTCTCCAAAAATATTGGAGATTTTTATTGTTTCAAAATGGCGGTGGGCTCGCGATTGGCTAATGTTGTGGTCACGTGACCTGCCCTTTGCCAGGGTCTTCTTCGTGCCCACCCACAATCTTGAAAGCGGAGATGGCCCTGGGGACGAGGTTGCAAATACTTATCACCTCAAAATCCTATAACCACGTTTGGTACCAGTATTTTACCAAACTTCCAAATATTTTTGTGATTCAGTCTTTTACCACACAAATTTAATATGCCACTGGCTGTCAGTTCTTACATGTATTACACTTGAAAAAAAAACTTCAAAAGCATACAATAAGTTCAATCAATCTTATCTAACAAATCCAATTGCTTTATCCTTGTAGAGTTACCTTGCAGACCTTGTGCCTTCAGTGTTTGGTTCATTAAACGAAAATGGATACTTCTATGATCCAGTGGAAAGAGGTAAACTATCTACAGTACATGTTACGATGTACTCATTGTTCTAACATGTACTTTTACTAACTATCTAAAACAAAGCTTCAGTTATAGTGGGGCCCGCTTATGGAATGATCTGCCCCACAAAGCGAAAACTGCTGGCTCTCTTGGGCAATTTAAAACGAAATTACTGAATATCTGATATATCAGATTCCCACACAGCAAACATGTAAAACAGTATATATTAGCATTTTTTTAAACTTTTTTTAGCTTTACTGATGTTTTGTAAACCATGTAATAAATAAAGATTCTATTCTATTCTATTCTAAATATTTAGCCGAGGTTTCAGGTGAATGCAGCTAATAAAATGTTTTTCAATTTGTTTTCTTTTCAGATGTAGAAAACATACTTTATGCCGAGGTTTCAGTTGAATGAATGTAGCTAATAAAATGTTTTTCAATTTCTTTTCAGATGTAGAAACATACTTTATGCCTTGGTTGTTGGAGAGAGTGGAGGGTGAATTGAGCCAGAGTATGATTTCAAGAACTGTCCTTGATGGTAAGCACTGTGAATGCTCTTTATTGTGCGGTTTCAAAAAATATCGGTCCCCCAACCCATGGAAGGTCATTGAAAATTGGGAGGGGGGTCTTCCTGATTTACTATCGTGGGTTTTCTTAAATCTGTCTTGTATTATACACGTAGTAATCTGTTATAAATCGCTCAAAACTGTGTGTACTCAATGAGAACTTCTAGTTTATTGACTAAATTTTGTTTTTATTCTGCAGCAATCATAAGAGATGTCGTCAAAAAACGCTTTGAAGTATATCATAAGCTTGAGGAAGCTGCAAGACTTGCTGTGGAGCAAGAGGCAGCAGCCAAGGCAGCAGAAGAAAGAAAGAAAGCTGAAGAGATTGCGGCAAAAGCAGCAGAGGAGGCCAAAGCTGAAGCAGGAGATGAACGGGAAGGTGGAGCCGAAGGTGATGGTGGAGAGACAGCCGATAAACCAGACGAAGAGAGTGTTGCTGGAGAGGATGGTGGCAGTGAACGAGCCCCCACTGCTGACACACCCGGTGAAACAGAACAGAAGGATCCCGAACCTGCGGATGATGCTGATGCTGAACAAGAATAAGCTAATAGACTGCATTTATTTGGTGATTTTCAGTCTTTTATGTACCTTTCATTTGAACATTTCAAAACAAAGAAACTGGCCTTCTCTTTTATCAAGAGAAGTTCCTATGTATATAAACTCTTTATTTACCATGACCTTTCTTACAAAGTGTCATTTAAATTTGTACTTTGCTAGTATCTTTTCCTGATAGCTGGCTGAAATATAGAAAGCTTCCATAGAAGTACTCACACAACTGCATGTATATAGATTTTCATTATTATTCAAATAAAGTTTGGGAAAATGGAATGTATGTATGATGTAATAATTTATGCAGTTAAAAATAAACTTTACTGCAAATATTTTGTGTTGTAGACTTGATTCTTTTTACTTTCTACTCTTCTAAATAGACTAAAGACAGTGATAATAGTCCATTTTACAGTTGTGTGCTTAGAATCCAGGCCTTTGAACAGAAGTGAGGCTGGAGGTGACTTTGTTGTGATACAAACCTTTCTTCTTTTCAAATGTAAATTATTCTGTTCTTATGTAAACTAGTTTTGGCTCTCTATCAACTCGTGGTCACCCCTAACCTCACTTTCATACAGAGACAGAACTGTAAAATGGTCTATTGGTGTCATTTTGTTGCTGTGACCAGACGCACAAATTCAAACCAGTTTGAATTTGTGTGACCTGTTGCGGCGACAAGACAACATTATGTTGCAGCAACAAGGATTTTACATTAAAATGTGTCACACAAAGGGAATTGTTGCTGTGACGGAACTGTCGTCTAGTGTGTCGACACCTGAAAATAATTTTCCACTCTAAGAATTTCATCAGTTTTTATAGCTCCAAAGAAACAGAATTGCTACAAAATTTGTAGCCTGCATAGCAAGCATATACAGACACTGGAGTAATATAAAGTGCAAGTTGGACATTCAAGGGGTGAGTGTGATGGAAGAAATGCACGAGGCGAGGAAAAGGGAAATTTTCTCTCCCAGCGCATTTCATCCCTAGCCTATGCCATACCAACTTGCGCCCTATATTACTCCTGATACAAAATGTACCATTACAAATTGAAGGGCTCGGGGCAAAAATGTCCCCTTGGTTTTTTGGAAACAAAAGAACTGATAACCAAGGGGACATTTTTACCCAGGGAACTTCAATTTTAAATTAATCAACAAGTAAAACTACTTCTCCAGTTTAAAAGAATCTCAGTTTATTAATTTAATATATTTGTAACTAGTCCTGTTTTACACTTAAAGAAAAAACCCAATAATTAATTTATTGATAACCCTATCTGTATTATTTTACTGTACATTTTAAATTTTGTCTTGGTCAGAAATACCACTCCCTTATTAAATTATATTATTCCTTGCAAGATATTTCACCAAAATAATTTGTAGGATATATTTTTTTAATCTCAGTAAAATATAATATATTCCAAACTTTCAATCAGTACCTATCATTACAGACCTGGTTGTGAAAGTATGTATAAAATTATAAACATTTGTACTATCAGGTGCGGATCCAGACTGGCTTACACCGTTTTACGGAAATCGGTCAAATTTTCCAAATGACTCAAAATCGTGGGAAATATAATTTTAGAGATTGAAAATCTGAAAACATTTGCGGGGGAACTTGCCTCAGGACTTCCATAAATTAGTAAACTGGTCAAGTATTTTCCTGGATCCGCGCCTGACTATTATATTCATTTCAGTGAAATAAAAATGATAATAGTAAATTGAATGGCCAAGTACAGAATGGTCCTACATGTATTTTTAATTAACCCATTGACTACTGGGCTTTTTCCAAAAAACGGCAATCTAACATTCCAGATGCCTATTTCTCATGCGCAGAAATCAAAATTTCGACATAGTTTTTGGGTTTGAAAAACACACCTGACTTTAGGCTTTTATTTTTTTGCCGTTCTTGCTCTCCTTTTTCTCTTATTTTATTTTGTGGTTTTGTTGGCCTTTCAGTCGCCTTTGTTCACGTTGAAAAAGTTTTAACCTAAACGTTGGGAAAATGGAATTTTTTTGACAAAGAGTGTCAATGGTAGTGAAGGTCGCGTTTTTTGGTGATTTTGGAGGAAAAAATCCAAGTTGTTTTGTGTGTATCTCTGGTCCAATTTAACGTTTCGTGCTCGTTTAGGCATGCTTTGTTAGACATTTTCCAACTCTATCCGTTGATTATCAAAGACATCCTCTGGCGTGAAAAGTGATGACGTCACAAGTGGTACAAGTCGGTGGTCTCTTCTTGGCCGTTTATGGCGCGGTTTAGTAGTCAATGTGTTAATCAAAAACTCCTGAAATCCATTTTTTTAATTTTAACCTTTTTGAGACAAATCACTTGAAAGATGAAATTGCCATTACTAAGGACATAAAAAACGATGGTCTATAAAATGTCTCAAAAAGGTGAAAATTAAAGGAGAGAGGGAGGGTACGTGAATAACTTCGGTTGCGAATAAATAACAAAAAAATATAAAAGTTTTACTAGTTTCCCACCATTGTCTCCCTAAGTAAAAGTATGTTTTGTAGCAAATGATATCTTCAAAATAAATAAAGTTTTTTATAGTGTCCTCTCCTTTAGTCTGCGTGGCAGGCGCAGAAAAGGGAGGGAGGGCTCCTCCCCCCCCCCCCCCCCCCCCCCCTTATACACCTGTCATGCAGGCTTAAATTTGTTGCAGCTATGCACTTCCTAATGTCCACAAAGCCAACATGATGTTCGCTGCCAGCAACAGAGTTCCAAGTGTAAGGATGACATTGCAAAGCATGTTCCTCTGATCTTCATCTGGGATAAATGAGGTGAGTGTGTGATCTACAAGAGCAAATAACGCCCACTGTCCATCCAGTGAATAGCAAGGAACCATGTTAAGCAAGGCTAAGGCGCCAGATAAAGACACTAAATATCTTGGAAATAGTCAAGGAAACAGTGTTGCATGATTGGTAGACTTGACACAAGTCAACTTCTTATTCTTTGGGTTCTTAGATAAAGTCTTCACAAGCTAGAGGCCCACAACTGCATCATGCCAGAGCTCCATAGCATGAAGCAACTAGGAATATTGCTACTCCTCCTGGATGGGATGCTAGTCCATGATCGCAGGTAACCCTGTTACATGTATGTTGGCCAACACTCTCTACCTAACTATAAAAGTTCTCTCTAAAAGGATACATTAAGAACATTTCTAACATGCTAGGAATTTCCATGGGCAAAAGTGTGCTTCGAGGTAGATAATTGATGACTCCAACTGAAACAATAAGTTTGAGAAAATAAAACGTTTAAAAATAAAATTAATATTTTATTTACACCATTCTACAATTCAAGACAAAAGTCTTGGGACACTTGATGATTTTCTGACTTCACTGCCCTTCCCCCTCCCCCCTTTGACAATGTTGTCATCCATGCCTGGTAGTCATGCATACTACTCTTCAACATTGTTTGGGGGGATGGGGAAAATCCTTTTTTGATAGCGTTAAGGAGTAACGATCATAGCCAGAATAGGTATAAACAATCAAATTTTTGTACCTAGTATTTAATAATGTACAATGTAAGTGTTCCTTTTGCAGAGGAATGTCCTTAAATACTACAGGAATAAGTTCGAATTATTTGCTTGTTACCTGTGTACTGAAGAAGTAGAGGGTCACCCACATACAGCACATCTAAGCCCTTGCTTCGTATGATCCTTAGAAGACGACTGGAGTTATCCAGAGATGGATGTACACAAGCTTTATCACCTGTGGGTCACAACACATTTTTCTATTGTAATAAAATTATATAAAAGCCATGTCAGAATTAGTTTTCATGACAGGTACAGTAATTAACATTAACTCTTTCATTCCCAGACTTCAAAAAAATAGATTTTCCTTTTACTGACTTCTATTATTTTCTTGTTTTATGATTTATTGGGACCGTAAGAAGAATTTTGAAAAGTCTAGCTTTACGGAATTGAAAGGTCAGAGACTTGACCGTTACCTGGTCCATCACAGTCTGTAGGTAGATCACATAACTGCCTTGATTGCATAGTGCTTCTAGCAGGGAGACAAGCATATCCCTGGACAAAACAGCAACATTGCATTTTAATGTTTTATTTCATGACTACCGTCACTGTCATGTTACAACAATATTTACATACTGGTGGGTTTATTTTGATAAAAATAATATAAAAACAATCATTATCTGGCTAAAAAGTAAAAAACTGTCCCAGCTTTTGACTGCCTGGTATTGTCCTGGTAACAGGCAAGAGTTATTTGTAAACCTCGTTAGTTATCGCTGTGTGCCAGGATTCAATTGTTTTTCAAAGCGAGTTTTATATATTAATTAGTGTGTAAAATATAGAAAGTCCTGAGTAAAAAAGGAAACGACTTGCAAAACTCCACAGTACAGGTTGCTAGTTTACTCCCCCTCCCCTCCCCTCGTGGTGTTTGGAAATGGCATGGTTTAATCTATAATGAACTAATAAACTACAGTTCTAATACTGTAATACAAGTACATGTAAAACAAGGAGATCAGAAATTGTAACTGTACTTACATTGTACAAGCTGTTAGGAGAACTTTCATTTAGTTGAAACTGATGCAAACAATGTGTGCGAGTGTCTAGAGTTTTGCAGTCAGTGGGATTTATGGTGCCGTTATAATTATAATATTTGTACTCTGAATACCTTTGAACGGCTTAGAGACTCGTACTTAAAGCAGAATCTTGATGATGTAGAATTCTGACAGCAGTCATACACTCCTCCACTGTAAATTGCACCTAATTATGTAAACTCAGTAATAAATTACATGTAGTATTCAATGTAATACAGGGCCCCTTTTTACCTTGGGAACAGTGGGAGGCAAGATAATTATTAGTCTAATGTCGTAATGCAGGAGCCATTCACTGAGTTCAACCCCTGGTGCTTCACTCGACCCAGCCAGGTACGTATAGCTCCGTGTGTGTGTTAATGTTTTGGGACATCTGGTAATAATGTTGTATGGTATAACTGGCTGTGATAGACTGACAATCACATCCAGGGCGAGTTAAAAAGTGAAGAACACTGCTCCCAAAAGATAAGTAACATAGTATTGTGGACAGTTTTGGTCACTGGCTGTCAATGGTTTGAAAGTACGCAAATTGCTCATTTTTCACATCAGTTGTGTGCCGGTCGACTGTCAGTAGCCTATCAGCACACTGCTGGTAGATTGTCAGCCAACACAGTCCGCCGGCTATCTAGAATTCCCAGGGAGACTAACAGTAATAATCCTCCTATAACATTTTATACTTAAAAAAAAACAGGATAAGCTCCAACTGCATAGCCCGTAAAGAAGACAACCTTCACCTCACCTTTAGAAGAGTTTTTCCTGGTGACGGTCAGCATGTCTGTACAGTAGCCATGCTGGGGTGAACCGAGTGTCTTAATAATACAATGGTTCCAATCTTGCTTATTATAAACTTGACATCCGTACAGTGACAGGACTGTGTCACCACGCTGAATGCTTCCATGCACTGGAGATTCCTTGACAAAAACAATATACCAAGTTAAGAATCCTTTATTTTATTAATACTCAATCAACTGTGACCTCTAGTAAATTGGAAAAAGCATTCAATTTGATTAATATTGATATGAAAATGTTTGCTGAAAACTGCGGAAAATGCACCTAAATTATGTATATAAACAACTCCTTATTAGGTATTCCCACATGG
Source organism: Desmophyllum pertusum (assembly GCA_029204205.1). NCBI lineage: Eukaryota > Metazoa > Cnidaria > Anthozoa > Scleractinia > Caryophylliidae > Desmophyllum > Desmophyllum pertusum. Next base: position 4,541,599 of record MU827779.1, on the reverse strand, counting down.
CATTGTGTGGTTCCAGAAAATATCCATCCCCCCTCCCCCCTCACGGAAGGTTTTTTGGTTTGAAACCCCAACCCCTGGAATTTTCAGTTTAGCTTCTTTTTTGGCTTTTGAGACCCTTCCTCCCCCTCGGAATTGACCTCCAATGATTTTCCATTGGGGGGGGGGGGGGGGGGGGGGGAGGGGAGTGGTATTACCTAGAATCACACATTACCAAAAAGTACATACTTAGAGTTAGACACTTCTATGTTGTTAAGACTAGCCCTAGGCAGATGGGTTTTCAGCTCCATATAAATTTTTGGGCACCTTTTCAAATCTTCTCACATTATTCATATCTTGCTGTCAGAGAGAGACTTTAGCTACAGTATAAAAAAAATTAGTCTTCCTCTTTGTATTCATTATTTAGGTTGTCATGGAATGCTTCTCACTGTTAGTGGAAAAGAATAGCACACTTGCATGATGTCGTCATTTGACTACAACTACCAGAATTCATTTCGTTTTTCCTTTATATTAAATTTAAAATCCCAATGGTTATAACAATGGCTCTAATTAGCATGAGAAAAAGAAAAACTGAAGGATTCTGGTAGTTGTAGTCAAATGACGCCATCATGCAAATCTCCTATTACATGATGATTCAAATAATGGCTGCGCAACAACAACAACCTTTATTTGTACTAAACTTATTTTACAGTTATGTATGAGTAGAGTACTGGCTGCCTGGAATAACCGGCATCTACTACTAACAGTACATGTATGTTCTGCAATTTACTTACTTTTAAAAACATTCACTACCACAGCACCCTGGCCAGTGACATAAATGGGAACCAACAAGTAAGGCAGAGACCACAGAATACCAAGCCTACTAAGACAAGCACGGCATTATGCCAGACACCTGCACAGTAGATCCTCAGTTGTCGCACAGGCGAGATGACAGTCAAATGTTCTGTGTACAGATCTACAAATGCACCAGGGTACACTGCCATAAAGAACATTCCAAATCCATTCACACGTACTTGTTCTCTGTAAGAATGGTCAGTAAACAGAGTTTGATTTAAACGATCGCGTAACTGTGAAATCGATGGTAAGGACTGGGGGTTGAGGGAAACAAAACAGACTGTTTTCAATAATTGAAAACAGTCTGTTTTATTACATGTTTTATTTTACACTGCAACTGCCAAAAAATATTATTACTCTGATTTCCGACTTTCATTCAACATCATTGTGACATGCACACAAATTTCCCATGGTCTTAGGTATAGCATGATGCACAACCTGACAACTCACTCAGCAGGGGAGGGGATGGTGAAAATAAACAACACTGCTTCTGAGAAAAGTTCAAGTAACATATTTACATGTGTTTTTCTAGCACTAAACAAAGTCAACGACTACTTGGAACCTGACTTCACTAGTAGAAATGGCAAGTTTGAAGAATAATTATTCTTAAATAAACTTGCGGCTACCATACAAAAATTAATGATCTGTCATACCTGACAGCAGAAATAGCATGTCCAAAATTCATGGAAAACTCCACTGACTGTCAATGTGATGAGATAGTACAACACCTGACTCCAAGGAACGTTCACTCCTGGCATCTATCAATGAAAGCAGAGTTAGCCTTGGTCAAATGGTGCTAACATCGATACAATCATTCAACATCGTGGGCCATGTTGCGACATGTTGTTGGCCAACTCTCTCCTACACAAAGGCTTCGTCCCTTGCATGATTATAGCATTGGGGAATGTACAGCATGTGGAGGGCTCAGCTGGGGAGAAAGAAATAAAGCGTCATCCCCCACGCTCCCTTTTCTCCCCTTTCCACCTCTGCGAAGGAGAGAGGTTGGCCAATGAACAAAACATGTTGTAACATTGTTGGACTGTTCTATACAGTTCCTTCTAATGATGGTTGAACGTGTTGGACGGAAGTTTTATATTCAGAACAAATGCCACTCTCACAGTGTTTCCCTCAACCCAGGAGTTTAAAATGGGTACTGGCAAATAATTGTTAGGGCAACCTGACAAATTTTATATGCTAGGGGCTAAAGTACAGTCACAGGTCAGGTCACAGGTCAGGTCACAGGTCACCCTAAGGCTAGCCGTAACCTAACTCTAAAGCTAACCCTAACCCTAATGTTAGGGTGAGGATTAGCTTTAGAGTTAGGTTAGGGCTAGCCTTAGGGTGACCTGTGACTCTGACCTGTGAAATGTGATCTGTACTTTAGCCCTGCCCGGGAAGAGGTTTTAGCATCAAGCCGTCTCTTACAGTAAGCATTCTAACTACAGTCTTCTTTCAAGGGTTGTACATGTAGGCTTGAAAACAGAATTTTTAAAACAATTTTTACACATGAAATATTTGAATGGAAAGTATCGTAACTCACACAGGAGTCAGCACTTGTTCCGGTGCATCCTGTGCAAAGGCTTTGTAGAGAGTCAAGCAAAGAATAACAACAGAGGCAACCATCAACAGGACACCCACCAGAAACTCCAACAGAAAACCACACATGAAGCAAGTAAGGATGGATCTGTCCAAACCTGACAAATGACCTGTTTGAAGCGCGTTGTATACCATCGCACTTGGCATAATGATAAGGAGATGCCATTATTTTCCAGAAACTCTTTATATCTCCTAGAGTATTTCCTATAATTCTAAAAGAAAAGAACATAAAATTATGATACTTCTACTAAATTTTAGTTCAAACAGTAACCTTTCCCTTACTATCTTGGCTCAGTGATTAGTAATAATAATTATTATAGTAATTGGACTGAGCGGAGTAGTACAATATTCAGGAAGTAATTGCATGGGCGAGTAATTTCAAAATTGGAGGGCGCATATTTGAAATTTAATTATGAGCACGATTATATGGGGTTGTATTTGAATTCAAGCTAAGTTAAACGCTCGACAATAGGGGCCAGCGGTATCCCGCACAATCGTAGGGTTGCGGGGTGGCCGGGTTTTTTTTGCAGGGCCCTTGTGGTTTTACAGCCCTCCCGTGGATGTCAAGCCATTTCGAGCGTGTTGCCCTTCGTTGTCGGCGCTCGAAGTATTTGCTGTGATAAATTGTGCGTTCGTAGTTCTTTCGCTGGCGTTCTGTGGGCAATATGGCTGCCAGGAACACCAACAATAGCTGCAAACGACGTTGTTTCCCGGAACATACGATGCGGGACCGCCGACATCTGTGCCTGCTTCAGTTGTTCCAACGCTCGGATCGCTTGTTCAAACGCCCGGTGGATCGTCGGTTCCTATCAACTCGACGGCAACCAGCCCGATGGTTACCCCAGAATTGGTGGCTCTGATCGCCCAAACGGTTCAGACGGCCATGGCCGCAGAGAGGGCTCGCGATCGCGAACAAGTTGTAGTCCCGCAAGCGGAGCAACAAGGGCTTCCTTCGAGTGAGCCGAACGTGGGTCTTGGGGGCGTTCCCAATGCATTGAACGCGTCGGCGGCGAACTTTTTTGGCCTCTGGAAGCAGTTTCACTCAGGGACAATCGCCAACAGGTAGGCCTTTATCTGCTAGTATTGTTGTGCCGTCGTTTGTGTCGACTTTCACGGCCCCTACGATGTCGCTCGGTCTGAGCGCTTCGAGTGCGGCCAGCATGGCGCCCGGGACGGATCCGCGATCTCTCCAGCGCTGTTGTTCAGTCTCCGGTGTTGGTAGACAACCGTTCGTCGTCGGGCCTGGTTTCTCCCCCGTCCCAGCTAAGCTTGTATCCCAAATCGTGGCGGGGAAGTTTATTGATCTGTGCGATTTGTCGTCTGTGAATCTGGTACACAAAGACCCCGAGCCACAACTGCTGTTGGACGGCCGTCTCGTCCTGACATCCCAGCCAAGAAAGGACGCGCCGTCGATCGAGGATATCGCGAGTTGGTCGGAGGCCTTCGCGATTTATTGCTTGATCGTGGTTTCGCACTTTCCCCAGCGGTGGAAGGACTTGATGCAGTATCAGCTACTGATCATACGCACCCACCGCCAATTTAACGGCCGAGTTTGGCTGAACTACGATCACGCTTTTCGCGAGCACGCCGCAGCTTCCCGTCTCACGGACTGGTCGGGATGAACGTTCAACTCTTTAACTTTCATGCGCAGGTGCTTCGGCGCGGAATCCTTCAACGACTCTTTCACCCGTCAACTCCAGCTCCAACTCGCGGTTCGCTGAGGACAGATGTCGACATCTGCAGGTCTTGGAACAATAAGCGTTGCACGGCACCCTTCGCCTCTTGCCGTTATGCCCATCGGTGCAGCAGATGTTCAGGCGCTCATCGCGTGGTGGGCCTGCCCCAACAACCGGGAAGATGGCAAACGGCGTGCCCTTTCACCGGCGTCGCCTGGATCAGCGTCGGGTGGCAAGACTCGACGTCATTAACTCGATCGGCGCCGGGCAGTCGTATTCGTTTCGTCGAACTTTGAGCATACTCGTTAGCTCGACAGATTAGTCTTTGCTCGTTTCTCGTTTTTGTTAGTCTAATTCGTTTAATGTCTGCTTACCTGTATACCCGTCTAGGACATAGGTAGTTTTTTCTCAGGTTATTGTTGCGGGCTATAGGGTTGGTCTTAGTATTTTTTGGTTCAGACACAATCGTTGCAGGTTTAATTGTCATCTATACCGTATGGTGACTTGTTGTTTTACTAGTTAATAAAGTGGATTCGTTCATACTTGCCTTCCTCAGTTTGTTCTTTTGTAATTTTTGTCTTAGCGGTTCCCGTATTCCACCCCGTGTCAGCAGTTAGCCCTCTCAATGTCACGGAGTTCACCAGGGAATTGGCGGGGCACCCGGACCAGAGTGCAGTCACTTACGTTCTCAGTGGCCTTCGGGATGGGTTTAGGCTCGGTTTCCAGTCTTCCCGTAGCCTTAAGTCAGCGAAAAAGAACAACTCGTCGGCGACTCAGCATCCCACAGTCATTGATGAGTACTTGGCTAATGAGGTTGCCCTTCGTAGGGTGGCGGGCCCTTTTCCCTCCCCTCCCAAACTTACACGTGAGGCAGCTTTGGGGTTATCCCAAAAAGGCCCAACCAGGCAAGTGGCGCCTCATTGTGGACCTATCATCGCCTAGCGGTTCTAGCGTTAACGATGGCATTAATCCCGACGAGTTCGCCATGCATTACATCAAGGTCGATCAAATTATCCGTATGGTGTCCAAGTACGGCCCCGGGGCTTTGATGGCTAAATTTGACGTTGAAGCCGCTTATCGTAATATCGCTGTGCATCCGGCCGATCGATATCTATTAGGGATGAAGTGGCGGGGCCAGTATTTCGTGGATCTCGCCCTCCCTTTCGGTCTTCGATCTGCCCCGTTCATCTTCAGTGCGGTGGCTGAGATGGTAGAGTGGATCCTGGTGAATGGGCATGACATTTCGGAACTCATGCATTACCTGGATGACTTTATCACCGCGGGACCGCCTAGCTCAGACCAGTGTGCTAGGAATCTGCACACCTCGCTGTCGGTCTGTCGGGTCGCTTGGCCTTCCCCTTCACCCCAACAAGTGCGTCGGTCCATCTACTCGTTTAGTCGTCTTGGGGATTCAATTAGATTCGATAGAGCAGACTGCCCGTCTTCCGGCCGAAAAACTGGAGGCGCTACGGGACTTGATTTGTTCATGGCGACCTCAACGTTGGTGTACCAGGCGTCAACTGGAGTCATTGATTGGCCATCTTCACCATGCAGCAAAAGTCGTATGGCCAGGTCGAACGTTCCTGAGGCGCATGATTGACCTGCTCTGCTGCTTTCGGAAACGTGACCACCCAATTCGCTTGAGCGCAGAATTCCATCTGGACTTGCAATGGTGGCATGAATTTCTCTCTTCTTGGCACGGAGTAAACTTCTGGCTGTTCCCCGGCATGTCTGCATCATCTGACCTGGAGGTCACGTCGGACGCGGCAGGCGCGCTGGGTTACGGGGCTTACTTCAAGCGCGAATGGTTCAGTGGATCGTGGCGGCCATCCCAAATTCAGCAGTCCATTGCGTACAAGGAGCTGTTCCCCATTGCCGTGGCCGCGTTCGTGTGGGGGCCGCAGTGGTTTAGGAGGACATATTCTCTTCCGTTCCGATAATGAAGCTGTGGTGCACATGTTGACCTCCAGAACGTCCAAGGTCCCTTGCCTAATGCATCTGTTGCGCCAGCTACTTTCCGCTGCGGCTTCGGTTTAGCTTCACTTTTACAGCTCAACACGTACCGGGTGTTCACAATAGTATCGCTGATGCTCTTTCTCGTTTTCATTGGCAGGAGTTCAGGCGTTTGGGCTCCAGAGGCCCAGCTACACCCAGTCGTAGTCCCTCTTCCTCTCCTGGACCAATTGACTCTGCAACCTTAGAGTCTCAGTGTCGGAGCTTCCTCGTCCACGGTTTGGCCTCCTCTACACGCAACTCCTATGCGTCAGGTCAGAAGAGGTTTTACGAATTTGCAGCCAGCTTGGAAAAGTACACGCTACGGGTTCCCCTGCCCAACAGAGGAATGGACGTTGTGCCTGTTTGCCACCTTTTTTGGCTCGTACGGTGCAGCATTCTACCATGCAAGGTGTATATGTCTGCGGTTCGTTCTTTGCATATCGAGCAAGGGTGTCCAGACCCTCTCCTCAATTGCCTGAGGTTGCAACGAGTGCTAAGAGGGATTAAGAGATCACAAGGGGATTCCGCCGCTCGACGCCTACCGGTCACGGATACTGTCATGTTACTAATAGTTAAAGCTCTGGATCTCACCCTCCCTGATCATTGCATGTTTTGGGCGGCATGTAACCTGGCGTACTTCGGCTTTCTGCGTTCAGCGGAATTCACAGTTCCCAACTTGGCCAGCTTTTCGTCGGACATTCACCTGGGTCTGGCTGATGTGGCAGTGGACTCTACGGTCAATCCTTCATGCCTGCGAATCAATATTAAGGCTTCAAAAACTGATCCTTTTCGTAAGGGTTGTTCAATTCATATCGGCAGGGGCAGCTCCCCGTTGTGTGCGATACAGTCTCTCTTGGCTTATTTGGCAGTCAGGGGCAACGCTGCGGGCCCGTTGTTCCTTCATCAAGATGGTCGGCCATTGACACGAGCTACATTATCAACCTGGCTTCGTCGTATTTTATCCTCTGCAGGGCTTCAAGGTAACTTTTCCAGCCATAGCTTCCGAATTGGGGCGGCGACTGTGGCTACCCGAAACGGGTCCCAGATCATCTTATCCAAGCGTTAGGGCGTTGGTCTAGTAACGCGTATCAGCTGTACATCCGGACGCCAGCTGATTCTTTAGCCAAGCTTTCACAGCAGCTCACATAGTGCGTAGGCAGGCTGTGGCGGACTCGTGCAGCAGGCCACACTCCGTCTCTGTATCCGGTCGCGAACCTGGCCCTCGGCTGGCAGGCTTTTCGTCCGCGGGCTCGTGCAGCAGCTCTTATTACGTACTGGGTTCGATCGCGAACCTGGCCATCCTATGGCAGGTTTGGGTTGTGGGCGCGTACAACAGCCCTTATCATGTTCTGTGTTCGGTCGCGAACCTGGCCATCGACTGGCAGGTTGGATGTGCGGGCTCATGCTTCAGCCCTTATCACGTACTGTGTTCAGTCGCGAACCTGGCCGTCGACTGGCAGGTTCGGTGTGCGGGCTCGTGCAACAGCCCTTATTACGTACTGTGTTCGGTCGCGAACCTGGCCATCGACTGGCAGATTGGGATGTGCGGGCTCGTGCTTCAGCCCTTATCACGTACTGTGTTCGGTCGCGAACCTGGCATCGACTGGCAGGTTGGATGTGTGGGCTCGTGCATTAGCCCTTATCGTGTAATGCTTTCGTTTGCGAACCGGGCCTTCGGCTGGCAGGTTCTCTGCTTGCGAGCGTTTACAGCAGCTCTTATTCCTCTCGGTGTTCGGACATTCTCCTGGCCATTGGTTGGTATGTTCTTTGCAGGCTCTTTCGGCAGCCCTCTCTACACACTGGATCCGGTCACTGATCTGGTCATCGGCAGGTGGACACGCTGGGTCCCATAGCATCCGTTATGACGTCTTGGCGCGACCGCCATTTGACTTTGGTTGGCGGGCTATCTCGGGCTCCCCAGCATTCGTCGCGTCTAATCGGGTGTGGTTAAGTCTTCACGGACACTCATCCTAGCTGGTCCAGTCTAGCTATGGCTACTGGACGGTGGTGACGATTGCCGTACGGTGGACTGATTTACTGTTTGGCTGTTTCCGAGTTCTCGCGTTCTTCATATGTGTGGTATGTATGGGTACAAGTGAATTCATGGCGGGGGTGGGTGCTTGGAAGGTTTGGGGAGTTCGGTCCCTTGCCCACCCTGTTCGCGGGCCCTTCGCTCTCCAAGCACCTTGGAGTTTCGGGGCTTGGGTGGTTGCCGCTCTCAGGGTTGCCATGGTTACCCTACGCGCGCGACTCGTCTTGCATGTGGCTCCACCAACCTTACAGGCACCTTCCCCAAGCTCATCTGTTGTTGATGAGTTTAAATGGGGTTGTATTTGAATTCAAGCTAAGTTTAAACGCTCGACAATAGGGGCCAGCGGTATCCCGCACAATCGTAGGGTTGCGGGGTGGCTGGGTTTTTTTTGCAGGGCCCTTGTGGTTTTTACAGCCCTCCCGTGGATGTCAAGCCATTTCGAGCGTGTTGCCCTTCGTTGTCGGCGCTCGAAGTATTTGCTCCCGGCCCATCCCTCCCGTTAGGTAAGTATTGGGTGAGTATGTAGTTGTTTCCACTGACTATCAGTGTGACGGTGTCTGGTGGTTGCCGCTCTCAGGGTTGCCATGGTTACCCTACGCGCGCGACTCGTCTTGCATGTGGCTCCACCAACCTTACAGGCACCTTCCCCAAGCTCATCTGTTGTTGATGAGTTTAATTTACAGTAATACTCAAATTGTACGACACAAAGTCCAGTGTGACCATATTATGTCGAGTGCGGCAGACTGATCGAGGCAAGCAAAACTAGCCGAGCGCAGACTAGGCTACCTCCCCCCCCCCCGCCCAAAAAAGAACCCATTAAACTTGCACATAATTGACACGTGGATGGTGTATAGTACGTAGGTGTCCAGTTACAGTAGGTTCAAATTGGACACCCAGGGAGACGTGGTGGCCAAATAGTTAGCGCGTTGGACTCCGGATCAAGTAGTCTGGGTTCGAGCCCTGGCCTGGGTCATTGTGTTGTGTTCTTGGGCAAAATTGCCTCTCTCCACACCCAGGAGTATAAATGGGTTACCAGCGACAAAATGCTGGGCGGTAACCTGCGATGGACTAGCATCCCATCCAGGGGAGAAGCAATACTCCTAGTCGGCTTCATGCTAAGGAAACCGGGATAAGCTCCGGCAGTGTCGGCCAGTTTTAATATTAATTTTGCGAGTTTTAATAAGAAGTTGATGAGTTTCCTTATTCTCATCACATGACTGCTTGAAGACGTACTGGTATTATTAAGAGAATTTAGACATTGACCACTTTATTAGGGAGTAACATGTAAATTGAGGCTTAAAATTAACTGACTGACGACAAAATATTAATAAGCTGGGTCAACTTACCTTCAACAAGGCATTAGAAATGAATAAAATGGTCCAAAAACCAATGATCAGGGCAACGCTCGACATATGAACCGAATGGCCTCCGTCTTGGTTCAGTCTGTGAGTGCGTCTTTGTGCAAATCAGTGCAATGTCACACTCACTAAGTCCCCTTTTCATGAACCGAAAATAGTGATTTGAATTGAATATCTGTTAAAATGGCTGGCTTGTCTTGCTTCCCTTTGGCAAGGTCAATTTATCCTGTTTTTTCTAGCTAATTCTCTTCAAAGCTTGGCAGTCATCCATGAGGTTTTATCCTGAAGAAAATTATTGTCACGAGGCCGAGGTCCTTGTTCAAAACATCTTGGAAAACGTCGAAATCAAAAGAAGAAAAACAGCCATTCACAGAGGAATATAGCAAACCCATTCACAAAACATTGCTGTCGATGTTCTCCTCCATAAAGCCTTTCAAAATTGCACCGTACAAAAGATTTGTAAAACAATCCTTGAAGCCATTGTAATCAACTAAATATAACATCAAGGTCCCAGGTTCCCGTATCACGGCCGTGTGCAGCATGTTGTGGGAGGAGTGGGTGGGGGATGACCAGATAAGAAGGATTGCGTGACGAGACATTGACAAAGAGCGTTGCCAGGGAGGGGGGGAAGCTCAGCCCGAATTTCAGGCTGGACTCGAGGTATATAAAAGAGTAGGAATTTCACGAGTTGAACTATAGAAAAGGGTAGGGAAAACTGTCTTAAAAGGGCACGAACCAAAAGCGGTCAAAAATGGTATATAAAAGGGTACTAAGGGTTTGCACCTCGCCAGGGGGGTACTCAACAAAGTTTTATACAAGGGGGGGGGGGGGGGGGGGGGGGGGGGTAGCGTTACGTTTGGTCAATAAATTTTCACTTCCTTCACAAGACTAACCCGTATTCATGAGCACTGACACTTCTATTACAGTGCAATGCGGCCAGCTAACAATTTCACTATCCAATCAAGATTACGGTACAAAATTTCAGGTAGACTACGAGTAGTCCCTAATTTTTCTCAGATCGAGCGGGTGAGCACGCGCGGTTACATCACTAAAACGGAACAAGAATTGGGTTATATCACCGTCTTACAAATGCAATGCCGGTTATTTATACCCCAACTCAACAATACTTCTGGAAAGTAATACCACGTTTCAATACAAAGTGACTGAAACACCAGAAAATATTGCTGAAACGTCATTTACAGTGTATGCCTGAAAAAACAATTTACCGGTAGATGCTATATTTAACAATTATTCCACGAAATCGAGTCGTACATTAACTCATAGCCAACGAGGCGTAGCCTTGTTGGCTATGAGTTCATGTACGACGAGATTGAGTGGAATAATAATTGTTTTTATAATATACTCACCACAGGATGTTGTAATTTAAAATTACTGGGGAAAGAACGGAAGGGAAAAACAGAGTTAAATGGGTTATTTATCGTAATTAGCGGGTTTCCCAAATAAGGTAGTCATGGTACATTGCCTCGTATGCCTTGAGGAGGGAACCAATCAGATTGTCCAAAATTGCAATATCCTGTGGTGAGTATATTATAATATTATTGGTATTTTACCCTGACCTCCAACGAGGTCTGCTCATTACAAAATCTGACTTCCAAAGGGGGAGCTTATTAAAGAGGGGGGCTAACAAGAGCTTTTACAGTATTAGAAAACATCAGATTTGATGTTTGCACGAATCGAGAGATGGCAACTCTCGGATGACAAAATAATTTCATGGCTGATATTACACTGATGGAAACAAGAACAGTCCCACGGGTCATCGCGCAATGCCGTTGTTTGAGTCGTCACGCAGCGTTTCTGCGTGACGAATCAAACAACGGCTGCGAAGGAGACTAAGTCCCATTCCAAATGAAAGGAAAAGTCGAGTCACATTGGGAGATAGATATTGATTTTATTCAAATTGATTACTTTTATCACAATGTCAAAAGACTTTGGTACTCCAACTTCAGCCCACTGAAGTCGGGGCTTTACTTGGTATTAATGCAGAAAAATAGCTACATATTTACTAACAAAAGGTGATTGATTATATTATATTTGCCTGTAAAATAGCACAGGTCATTATCTAACATCTGTCAACTTGTCTTTTACAAACTGAATCAATGACTACTTGTACTCAAGATGTTTGGCATACAGCGAAATCTTACATTGTACAGCGAGAGTGAGTTTGAATAAAATAATGTTAACAACAGCAACACGGTCTGAGAATTTTAATGAAAGATACCTCAAAATCATAAACAAAGTAGACCTTCCTAAGAGTTACACTCAAAATATATTTAAAAGCGGTAATATAATATGCCTTCTACTTTCACAATAAATTATTTGGAATAATAAATTATTATTTCCAAAATTCTCGATTGATCTAGGGCAATGCAAGAAAACACAAAAAAATTCCAAAACATCCCTGCAACGAGGCCCTGCTAGACTAAAATCTGACAAGAGACATGATATGAAAATCTGTGATGGATGGCACCTAAAATACAACAGTTATTGCAAATTTCCGATTTAAGCACCAAAAAGCATTCACCATTGGCAGGGCACTGTAATTCAGACAAGCAATATACGGACGCCCCCCCCCCCCACCCCTCCCCTGATACCCCCGCTAGGGTCTCTGATAGCCTCAGCGCAAGCAGGAAAACTATTTTCTACCAATACAAAAGAAAACAAACACCATTCACCATATTATGATATCTCTAAAGATCTAACATTACAAAAGTTAATTAATACACTATCAAATTTCTTGCATGTGCAAAATAATCATTATTCCATAGATTAAAGTTGTAGTGAGTTGGTTCATGTAAAACTGTGTGGGACTTCTTTTGAAAGTACTGTCAGCTGCATCTAAAAAGAAAAAAAATGTATTACTAGAACGATAACCATTGTCATATAGTTTATTACTAGTAATACGTGACTCGCAGGTCCTCGCGAAGCTTTTGTTGCCTAGTAACGGGCACGCTGCGATTTGATCTGCAAGGTTTCCAAGAATCGCTGCAAGGTTTCTGAGAATCGCCGGAACGAACGTCGTGTTTTTGCATATGGCCACCACTGTCATATAGTTTTATTATTAAAAGTCATCATTATGAGGATGTTTGTTTTTCTATTCTCTTCTAAAATTCAAATTTAAGAGAGACCACCCATGAGTTAGTGGGATACGCCGTGGCCTAATGGTTAGTGCGTTGGTCTAAGGATCAAGCAGTCTGGGTTTGAGCCCTGGCCAGGGTCACTGTGTTTGTTCTTGGGCAAGACACTGAACTCTCACTAGTGCCTCTCTCTACCCAGAAGTATAAAATGGGTACCAGCGACAAAATGCTGGGGGGTAACCTGGCATTGGCTTGGATTGCACAATAAACTAATCCAGGAAAAGCGTGAATTTTGATTACAGTTTTGTAACTTTTCAGAGAGGTTTTCTGTGTACAGTCAAACCTGTATTTTTTTTTATTATTATTATTAAGCAGAGATCCTACACTAAGCAGACAGTAGCAAAAATCCCAAAATTTATCAGTTCCCTTATGTACTGGACACCCTGTATTAAGCGGATCTAGAGAATTCCCCGAGGATGTCCACTTAATGCAGGTTTGACTTCATAATTATATTGTCTTTCAGTTTTGACTTTGACTAAATTCAAAACTATACAAAACATTAGCAGTGAAAATCGGCTTTCAAACAACAAGGCTCATGTATTATCATAGCATTTTAGAGTGCGAATACGCACCAAGACGAGTGCAAATATGAGACCGTATTACACAGGTCTTAGTCCCCCCTGACTGCGCGCTACGGAAAACACTGTTAAAAGCCTATATTTTAGGAAAGATATTATGTCGTATGATAAACAATTTATTCAGCGGAAAGTTGTGTAATACGGCTGGGCATTTTTACTCGTCAAAACACTGACTTATAAAAATACCCAGCCATATTACACAACTTTCCGCTGAATAACCTCTTTGTATTGCTTAAAGGTAAAGGTAAATTAAATAAAAAGTTATTAATTTACCTTTACCTAATGATATTAAATGAATTATCTTAAAGGGACACTGTCCTGATTTTTAGCATGATTTTGGGAAGCTCAGAAACATATCTAGATCATAGGAAGTTTGAAACAATAATGGTTTGATTCTGTAGAATAGCACTCGACAAATGACAGGAACCCATTAGGAAGTGAGGATGACAAAAGACAGTGAGGGATGGAAATGGATTGCAATATGGATTTTTGAAAAACTGTCCAGGATGTCAGTTTTCAAAGTTTCAAATATGGCTCGGAAATCTTTGAAATTTTGCAAACGTTTTGTTGCAGTATGGAATTTCTTGAAGAAATTGCTTTTTATCACTTAGTTAGAGTTTATTAAGTTCTTATTTCATAGATTTAGGGACCATTTCGTGCGTTTATCACAGTTTTGAGCAAATACGCCGGGACAGTGTCCCTTTAATTGAACAGTCCAGCTTTTTTTTTTTTTACAAGAGAGGTGGACACTGTACCATGCAAGTCCTACCATAGATGGCCATGGCTGTTGCATCATTTTGGCCCTGACTCTACATGGCTTCAAACTCGTCAACCCTCTGTCTAGTGTTTCCTTGCCTGATCTGCTTCAGAGTCTTGTACTTATCTCTCCCTTCCTTTTGGTTTTGCATGTGTAGTTTGTCATAACTGGAGTACTCCTTGCCTTCATTTTGAAGATCGGCTTGAAGTTGCTACAACACAACAACAATCAAATTACAGTCAAACTTGTATTATGCGGATACCCTTTACTGAGCGGACCAAAATTTATTTCCCTCATTTACTGAAATAATACCTCTATTAAGCGGACGTGGACACCTAAATGCTGAAATGGTCATTTCTATTGTTAAAAACCTGTATTAAACGGACACATAATAATATATTTCATAATCAAAATGTTTTTGTATATTAATATTTTATTAAAAGTGTTGCTGTTGGGCATTTTTTACATGAGCCCAGGACACTGGGCGACCACTCCCTATTTCCATCCTGGAAAATTTGTTTTCTTTGCACCCTGGATATAGAATAATAAATTAAGCATGCAATGACAGAGGTCTGTTTACTCAGCATAGGATGCACATAAAAGTAAACAAATAGAACGTTAATCTTTGATCATGATTTAATTCAAAACTTGACATCCATACATGAAGCATTAGCCGCTGCCGCTCATTCTTTTCAGCCTCTGTTTGTCGATCTTCTTCAGATCTGTCTCCTTCTATATCAGGTGAAAACTCAAACTCAGCTTCAAGAGATGTCGGTGCTTCTTCTTACTTCTACCGTTTCTTGTACCACAACTTTTTCTTGTGCTGCTAAGAGAGCTTCTTCTTGTAACTGGAACGCTTTTTCTTGAAGCTTTTTGTTCTCTTCTATTTGGCTATCAAGCTTAAAACACAAGCAAATAGGGAGAGAAGCATTAAGAAAGCTGTGGATGAGGGATACATGTTGATCTATCATTGCAGCCTACCGATTTCCAAGTTGATCAGGAGTAGTCTGTCTCAATAAAAATAATTATTTTGAGGTTTCAATAATAATTATGTACATTGTAATTGTAAAAATAACTTGAGATAGCACAACACACAGCCCCTATAAGTGCAACAAAGAGTTGCGTAGAGGACAGAATCTCATGAACATAGCACCTTTTTTAATGTTAAAGGAGCAATATATTTTACGTCATTTTTTGCGATGAGCAAAGTCACCTTCAAATTGAAGAAAGCCTCAAAATAACAGTTTACTAAGGTAGAAAAACTTCAAAGAGGTAATAATAAACCAAACAGAACAAGGGTGGTCGAGGATGGAGAAGATTAAGATGGATTGCGAACAGCGAACTTGAAAAATGGCTATTTTTTTTAGATGCGCCATCCCGGACACAGCTCCTTTAAGCAAAATAATACTGTACTGTGTAATTTTTACCTCTTCTTTAATTTGAGCTTGTCGTTCTTTTGCTGCTCTCTCCTCCTCTTGTAACTCCTCAAACCGCTTCTCCCTCTCTTCCAATTCCTTGGCCTGATTGAAAAACATAGAAGAAAATGGTCATTTTTATAATGCATAATTTGTCCAGGACAAATTGTGTGTCTACTGTTTTACGCATCCTGAGATGCATAAGACAAACTAAAAAATTTTGCCCAATTTCATCCAGATGGATTATGCATCTATAGTATAAAAACAGCCAATGTTTCAGTGGTAGGTAGGATGACGAATTGAATACAGCCACCAAGGGATGTTACTTGCGAGAGTAATTTAGAAACAACCCTGTATCGCTGCTAATCATAACTATACAAAATGCTCGAAAGTGATTGGTTCTTAGCACACTCTATTTTTCACCAAATTGGAGCGCGAGCAGCTAAGGTGTCCAATAACTAAATGCACATCTCATGCACTTGACTGGGTTCCTTCTTGTGACTGAATAATTAATTCCTTTTTCATATTCCAAAAACAGTTTCAAACTTAACTTTTGTCTTTCAAATTTTGTCATAGAGTTGATTTATTTGTTAGCAGGTTTGCTTTGTCTAAAATTCTTCTCAAATTTTGTTATAGATATGATTAATAATATTGGTAACAGAACTTTGTGTCGTCCAATTCAGTCGATCTGTAATCATAACTCGTGTTTAAACAAATCGGACCCCCGCTACATGGTCATCAAATTTTGTTAATCACTTCTGTGATTATATAGACCAAATTGGACTCCACTCAGTGCTATTACCATTATAGATATTTTTTATTCGTTATTTGCATGTATTTTGATGAGCCCCGCAGGGCAACTCATAAAAATATCCAGTGATACTACACATCTAAAATGGCTAACAAGATATATGTAATTTTTCACGTTGTTATTGTAAAATGGCTGTGCGTTGGTTGGTATGTAGATTATGTAATCTTTTCTATTTTCCGCTGATATGCAGGTTACGTAATCATGTTACAAATTGAATATTTAAGCAGTTTGTCAGTTAGGAGTTGTCATTCGATGGCATCTCCGTTTTTGATCGTTTCTCTTACGAAAATTTACTTTATTACATTAGTTTATATGTGCTGTATTACTAATGATATTAGTAAAAATACTGTTTATGTCTGATCAATAAACGAGATGCCTCCTCCTATACCATGGTCTGGTTTTGTTACTTATACTAAGTTAGAAATTATTTTGTTGTTGTTTCACTGCAGAGTGATTAGACAACAAAATAATTGTGTTGTCGTACGTGTGCATGTGTAGAGAGGGGGGGGGGGGGGGGGGGGGGGGGGTATTTTCTGATGTTTAGATGTTCGTTACACAGTATTTACTTTTCACATTACCAACTTATCCTTCTCCTCTTCATCTTCATGTTGTTTCCTTTTAATTTCCTCAATTTCTTCTTTCTGTCTTCGGGTCTGTTCCTCTTGTAAGCGAGTCTCTACCTCAAGCTCAGCCTTTTTCCTTGCCAATTCCGCAGCTTTTTCCTCAGCCTCTCTCTTTTCTATAATAATGACAAAACCACACTAATGTGTAAATTATTGGACAAACAGCACAAAGCCAAACAGAAGAAACTTACAGTCAAACATGGCTACAGCGGATTCAGGTTGAGCGTTTAACGGTCTTAGTTGTCGCGTTCGTTGTCTCGGTTGATTGATTGCGTTGCAAGGCAAAATGACAGCAGTTGCTAGGTGGGAATGACGACGTTCTTTCTGGGAAAAAGTGATTAGTTTCTAAAGAAACTGTGGTGCTGGGTCAGCGGGCAAGTGAAACACTGTGTTGATTATCAACTCGGAGTTGATAAGGTAAATTAACTGCCGCAGCGAATTTCTAGAAGCTTTCTGGGAAAAGGCGCGAATCGTTAGACGAGCGACACGTGCTTTTTCCCAGACAGAACGCCGTCATTCCTGCCTAGCAACGGCTGTCATTTTGCCTCGCAACGCAATCAATCAACCGTGACAACGAACGCGACAACTAGGACCGTTAAACGTTCAACCTGAATCCGCTGTAAAGCTTAAAGAAATGATTACCATAAATACTTGCAGATAAGCCACACCCTGAGTTTAGATTTGGGAAAGAAGTTTTAAGAAAGAATACAGAAGATCGAGCCTTGACATAGACCTTATTCATAAATGGCGGCCGATTGATTATTCTTTTATATTCATGCTAATCAGCCTACCTAACCTCGTCAGCATGTGCAAAATTCAAAATAATTTTTACTCTAAAATGAGGCTAGGTAGGCTGATTAGCATGAATATAAAAGAATAATTAATTGGCCGCCATTTATGAATATGGTTTATAGCTGTGTTTCAATTCTTGCTACCTCATGCATGATCAAGCGCAAACTCTTAAACACTGAAACCAAAGAATACCCCATAATCCTATGAATGTCACATGCCTACCTCTTTCTATTGTGCAAAACTAAAGCGCATATTAGATACAGTCGAACCTCCCGTAAAGCTGACACCCTTGGGACAGAAAAAGTGTCCCGTTTAAGAGAGGCGTCCGCTTATGGGAGGTTAGAAATGTAGTGTTTGTATGTAGCTGGGAACATGACCAAGTGTCCGCTTACGAGAGATGTCCATTAGCGGAGGTTCGACTGTAATGTGGAAAGTAGAAGGAGCCAAGTCCCTTTTAGAGTGCATTAAACATAATTCCAGGTTATACCTCTTGCTTGAGTCTCCTGATGAAAGCTTCCAGTTAGCTATCTCCTCCTCCAACCTTTTTCTCTCGCCCTCTGCTTTTTCACGAGCAACCTTCTCAGTTTCCAGCTTTTGCCTGAAATGAGTACCAGGAAACTTGAAAATTAGTTTCCCGAACACAAAACCACATTGACATGTTGTTGTTTTTACCTGATTCATCTATGATAAAAGTTTCAAAATTAAATGTTTTCTCAGCTGACTACATTATCTTTTTTATTTTTTATTTGAATAATGCTCTGGAACAAAACCATGCAATGGGTAAACCAGGCAGAGAACCACAAAAAATAGGAAAAGTGTTTGTCTCGGCTAGAGTGCATAACGGAATAAACATCAAACATAAGTAAAAGAGTCGCCATATCAAAATGAAAGTCACATCCATCAGGTAACCTGGCCATGAGGCGTAGTTACCTGAAGGTTCTTTACACACATTCTCGTTTCCAGAGTCCACGATCCTTTTGGTCAGCACCAAGAATCTCGGACTCTGGCGGGGACAGATAGAACAAATGTTTTGATTGGCTGTTAAAACAAAGAACAGACAAAAGACAAGAGAAAACGAGTACTCTGCGCAAGCTCAGAAAATCGGTACCGGTATTTTTATAATCCTTTGTACTTTGCAATACATTGCAACGTTTTTGTATCGTAGTCGTACATCAGGTGATCAAACCTCATCTTTTAGTGGCCCTGGTCAGTTTTTAAATCGCCACTGGCAACCGAGTGACCGCCAATTTTTAGCCCTGTATGTTTTCCATTTTATTTGTCAGGTCAGGTTTTTGACCTGTGACCTGTAAAATTATCTTGGAACCACAGTGATAAAAAAATACCAACCTTTCCTTGAGTCTTGACTGTCTCTCTTCCATAGCTTGTGCTTTCATTTGCTGAACTTCAATTGTGTCAGGCTTCCTGCGTCTCATGTAGAGTTTCATGGTTTCCCATACAGAGAGCCAAAATTCGCTTGTTTATTCTCAAGCGAGATGCGTAGAAAACAAAATCCTTAAATTAAGAATCAATCCCAATTATTATCATTAATAATTATTATTATTATTCATTAGGTAAACAGGGCTAAAAATTAACTCCAGTGCTTGGTGCCAGTCGGGCCAGTTTCCTTGAATTCTTAGTGGCCCAGGCCAAATTAAAGTGGCCCTTATTTTCCTCAAGTTGATTAAAAAAACCATATTTACTTGAATAAACGGTTTAATACTGCCGCCTCTTTACAAAGGGAGCAAAACGCGTTATCTTGGACAACAAACCATGGCCTCCCCTGAGTCCAGCTTTTCTGAAATTCCTGTTTCCTTTTCGTCTTTTCGTAGTTTTTGCTACTTTCTACGGCATCTTCCTTGGTTTTAGGTTTATTTGGACGGCAGCGGCTCACATCCTTGGAGAAATCTCCACATTCTGTGGGTTTTACATCAGAATTTCTATGCCAAAACCTCGCGAGAAGTATGTTGACGATAAACATGCGAGACTCGAAAACGTGCCGCATAGAACTCTGGGTAAGACTGGAGTCACGTGGCAATAACAAATCAAAATGGCGTCCAGACATATTTGCGGATCGATCTAAATACTCGTGAAACTGTTAAATCGGCTCGTTAAGAATTAAAAATCCACTAAAGTCAATGAACTTAGAGTTGAGGAAAAGAAAGGAAAGGTAGTCCAATTTAACGCTAGAACGATATCTCACCGAGATATCGCGGAGATAGCGGCGATATCTCGGCGATATTTCGTTTTAAACGCGATGCCAATCCGTCCGATATTTCGCCGAGATATCGGCGATATATCGCAAGGACAAAGCGCGATATTCGACAAAAATCGTTTGCATTACTTTTGCACAATACTGTACCGGTACATATTTTATTTTTATTTTAACTTCGTACTTTGCAACTTTTCTAAGCTTATATCGTAGTCGCCCTTGCGGGCGATCAAACCTCAACTTTTAGTCGCCCTGGTCAGTTTTAAATCGCCACTGGCGACCTGGCGACCGTTAATTTTTAGCCCTGGTAAAGCCGTACCTGGACCAAACTGGCCCACACTGCCGGAGCTTATCCCGGTTTTCGTAGCATGAAGCCGACTAGGGGTATTGCTGCAGTAACTCCCCTGGATGGGATGCTAGTCCATCGCAGGTTACCCCCCAGCATTTTGTTTGCCAGTACCCATTTTATACTCCTGGGTGGAGAGAGGCACTATGAGAGAGAACACAACACAATGACCCAGGGTAGGGCCGCTCGATCCGGAGTCCAACGCGCTAACCATTAGGCCACCATGTCTCCCACATCAAATAGGCTAGAATGTAGAATACTCTGTTACAGTAAGCATGCACAAAGTAATTTTATGATTGCATGGCAGCCAAAATGGCCTCATTTGCATATGTTTCAATGGGCACAAATCAGTAGCAGGAAACTCCCAGCCTTATGTCAGGTTGCCCTGACAATTCACCAGTACTGAACTTATACAGTTATACTCCTGGGTGGAGAGAAGTACTGCGAGAGTAAAGTGTCTCGTACAAAAACACAACAAAATAACCTGGCTGGCGCTCGAACCTGGACCGCTCGATCCAGAGTCCGACATGCTAACCATTGGGTCACAAAAGGCACACATCCCTTACTGGATGAAAGGAAACTCTGGTGCAGAAAGAAAGCTACACATACTTACCGGTGCCTTTTGTCAATAGGTTTGATGATAAATTTCTTGTCATTAAAGGAGATGTTTCGGATCTCACTCCAAGGAAATCCAATCTTCGGAGTCAGCCTGGATACAAAAGTATGAAATGTGACTTTTCTGGCATGACATCAATGAAAGGTTTCTGTTTTCTTTTTTTAATAGTAAGAATAAATTTCACAGCACGTAATACAGAAAGGGAAACAAACCTTTGAATGACAAGGTTTAAACTGGAATAAACAGGTCTGGATTATTTTCACCCTTTTTCAAACACTCATACAGTGCTGGAAATAATTTTTCTTGTTTAGCAGGACATGTGCAGTCCTTCCATACCTTTATTTTGAATGGACAAAATGCAAAATTGGTCGAACATTGATGCCTTGATCAACTTTTTAATCACTATAACTAGGAACAGGGCCCCGGTTGTTCAAAGAGTGGACAACGCTATCCACCGGATAAATCACTATCCAGTGGATAGCGTAGTTAATTGTTCTGTTAACACTTATCCACTGCATAGCGATTTATTTGGTGGTTAGCATTATCCAATCTTTGAACAACCGGGCCCAGGTGGGTAATAGGAACAAGGAACAAAATACAGCACAAACATGTGAACAAATATTTCTGACTAGCTGAAGAATCTCACTTGTCTTCTTTTTCATAAATATTCAAACCCAACGCGTCCACCCCAAGGTGCAGGTCAGTCCCTCTCTTGTTCTTGATTTCAAAGTAGTTCACTCCATACATTTCTAAATCCTGTGCAGCTTTAAGATACTCAATCATTGCATCCTCTCTGTAAAAGAACCAAGTGGTGACATCAAAAATGATCAAATAAAGAATGTCTAGTTAAACAGCAAAGTCAGCTGGTCAATTACAGGTAACACTGGCATCTCATCTATGGGAAGTACAATACAGTGGAACCCGGTTAAATAATACGGACACCAAAGGGACATGAAAAAGTGTCCGTATTATCCGGGTGTCCGTATTAAGCGGGCTGATATAAGAGAAAATAAGTGTCGTCGGGACGAACAAAAATGTCCGTAACAAGCGGGTGTCCATATTAACGAGTGTCTGTAAAGCGGGTTTCCACTGTAATTGAATCTCGCCATCTCAAACTCGGTTATCTCGAACTCAAACCCATTCCCCCTGTTTTTCAGTCACTTACTATCGGCTATCTCAAACGCCCCGCTATCTCAAACTGTTTTTTGTTCCCCTTGAGTGTTTGAGATAGCGGGATTCAACTGTAGCTAAACTCTAGGTCACTTCATGCTACAGAAACCAGAGATATAAAGTTTCTGCAATCACGCAGGACCAGGAGAACTCAAAGTGGTGCAAGTAGGGATTAAAGTTTTGTCTGTTTGATCTGATGGAGCTCAAACTTTGCAGGTTGACAATCAATCATTGCATGTTTTTTCTTTTTATGTCACAAATTTAATGACAAAGTTTAATTTTCACGTTATTGCAAAAAGACAATAATGTCTTTCAAAACCAATTATGGTTTTGAATGATCTTATCAAGACAAATTCAATTGTGAAAAAATAATAATTGAAACATCTTGAATAGTTCAAAAAAATATATCGTTATCTGAAATTTGTATTTTCTTGTTACTACAGGTATATCAATGCCATATCTTTTGAACGGCTAAATTTTTTTTTTCCCCCAAGATGATGGTTTTCTTTATTCCCCTCACGTGATTGTTGGAAAATGTATTTTAAAAGGAGAAATTAGCAGTTAATCAATAAAGCAGCACAAGTTCCGTACCTTGAACAAGATTCATGTTCAGACCACCAAACAGTGGCTCTGCCAGCAACATCATCTATTAATTTATGGGTTATAAATCTGAAAATAAAATATTACAACTTCATTACTGTTCTGTGTATTAAGCAGAGACAAAACAAAGCCAAGTGAAAAATCCCCAAGATATATATATTAAATACAAAGACAGACCACTTTCAGGAAAAGGCTTTTGGGTGGGCTTTAATTATTGTTTATTTAGTGTCCGTCCGTCCGTTTGTCCGTCCGTCCGTCCGTCCGTCCGTCCGTCCGTCCGTCCGTCCGTCCGTCCGTCCGTCCGTCCGTCCGTCCGTCCGTCCATCCGTCCATCCGTCTGGTGCCCATGATCTCTGGGCACGGAACCAAAAAAGTGTTTTCCATGCAATTTGAAATCCTAGGGCTTGTAGCATTAATTCTTAATTTCAAACTAATCATTGGAATACGTCAATAATATTATACTCTCCACTTATTTAGAATTTTTATAATACCAGGATGTAAATATTTTAATTTATTCTATAGTTATTTTGTGGCGTACCTGAAAACTAGCTGGTGCGTCCCTGCAGACTTTACTTGTCAAGTCTGTAGGACGCACCATCACCATAGCTAAGAGTATCGACCACGTTAAATAAATATTCTATTCTATTCTATTCTATGCCCAGAAATGTACGCAATGCTCTCTCACCTTTCAGGCACTAGTCTTTCACCCTTCAACATTTCTGCAGTGTGAATATCCGCATTGCGTTGCCCATGTTTAGCTTGTAGCTTGAACATGAAAAAAATATTCTAAGTTTAGAGTATACACACAGAGAAACATCATGCATTAATTTTATGAGTGAATGTTAAAGTCAGGACGGAACATGCATTCTATCAATGAATTAAGCCAGGGAAGAACACCAAACACAGCACAAAATGGTGGCAAGAGAGGTGGTACATCACACACACAAGACAAAGCCGATGAATGGCATTATAATCTATCCACTACCAATATACATTAATCACTTTGGCTGACTTACAGCATAAGAGCACAACAAAACAGCAGTTTCTGCAGGGCAAAAGGTTGTCTCTGTGAGGATGTCCTCCTTAACTTGCAAGAAGAAAAGTCGCTGAAAAAGGACAAAGTAAGAAGTTAAGAGTTATATTTACCATTCAGGATATTCTTCACAACCAAGTTACCATGTGCATTGCACTTGCAGATAGAAGTGTTTGCTCTCAATAATAATATTATTACTGGTCAAAATTGGCATTTAATTTTTCATCTAGCACAGAAAATAATAGGTTTATTGTTAACATTAAAATATTATATAATCCCCAGGACTAATTAATATTCCAAACTTCTTTTTATCTGATTAATAAATTCACCACTTTCTTTCTTACCCTTGTGACTTCTTGGATGAGTTCCTCAGACACATCTTCAGGGTAAAATTTTGATCGGAACTTGAACTGAAGTGGCGACTCCTTCTTGACATCCTGGCTTTGAACCTAAACAAATAAAAATCAGTAAGCAAATGGAAGACAGTTAACAAGTAGCTCACACTGATATATCATTGTTACCATACAATCACAGTGTTCGACACTAACTTTCCTCACTGGTAATTTGCCCTTTGGGCAACCAGGTCTGTATTTTAAGTTGCCCAGTGTATTTTTTGATTGCCCACCTAGTGACACCCGCTTCGCTTGCCATTCACTCACCATTCATTGAAAGGTGCAATAATATTAACACAGTAGTCAGACCAACAAATCTACAAAAATGTGTGGGCTTACAGCATACAGGGACCAAAACCATTGAACAAACCAAAGAATCAACTCGAAGCAAATACACGTAACCGGCGCCAAGCACAGGAAAACGTGTGTAACCAAGTAGCAAATGGTTTTATATCTGATTGGTTGAGTAGGTGGCGGGAGTTTTCTAAGCTAATGCCAGAGCATAGTAAAACAAAGCCCAACCTCGTTCCCAGGGTCTCTCTTCTTCTTGCCCGCGAGAGGGAAGAAGCGAGACCCTGGGAACCAAGTTGACGTATTGCAGGGTATACATGGACATCAATCAAAAGAATGACAGAGCACTCCATTTCTGAGATCCAAAAGTTGTGTCTGAGAATTTTTTGCTCAACAAACAAGTTGTTTGCTGTGGCCATTAAATCAACACTAACATAACCAGGGCCTGATCTGCACTAAATAACTGGGCCCAGTTGTTCAAAGGATGGATAACGCTATCCACTGGATAAATCACTACCTAGTGGATAGGGTAGTTTGTTTTGTTAACACTTATCCACTGGATGGTGATTTATCTGGTGGATAGCGCTATCCATCCTTTGAACAACCAGGCCCTGAAGATATCTGTAATGGTTTGACTGCAGTCGTAATATGTCTCTGGAATGAAATAACTGTTGGAAGGACGCATCCTAATGAATGACTAAAGTTCTTTCAACTCCGGGGTTTCTTTACAGCACAGCTTTGGTTCAGATTTTTATTTTCTTTAATAATATTTACACAGGTAACATATTCCCTCTATCTGAGGTATGATAAAAAAGCAAACATTAACATGACATTCACTGTTTGTTTATATTGGAATGCATGAAAGCTTGTATTGTATATGCGGGTAATTAAAGCATGACATGTGTACTGTGACTTGGAAATATTCAATAAGCCCCCACCCCTTTGTGAGACCTAAGAGGAAATATGGTACAGGTGATAAAAATAAGAAAAGCAAAAGAATTAACCAGTTGTAGACATAACAATTTTTAATTTGACAGAAAGGGCAGTTGTTTGTGGCTGTATAGCGGGCAAAGTATCAAATCTTACAAGTTAAAAGGTTGAAAAGAACTAAAATAGCCAATTATCTGTGAATTCTTCAAACTAAACAACAATAGAATCAACAACTACCTACCTATTTTGTGAACTAAATAACGCAACAAGTAGTACTTAGTTATTTAGTACTTACTTATAAGTTATTCCATTCGAGTTTGAATTGAAATCAAGCATGCATATTATTTCTATAATTTTTTTATCTTATTAATTAGTGGAGTATTGATACTTTTTTAGGTTTAATTACAAAAGGACAAAAGTGATAGGCATAGCTCTAATTAAGCTGAACTGTCTAGTTACAAGTAAAAACTGAACCAAGTTTTGTGGACGGCATTATGGATGGATACAGCAGGTGGCCGAGTATGTATTTGTTTTGAACATGTCTCCTTTCAAGTGTGCAGTAATAATCAGCTACCGTGTGAATAAATAGCTCCAGTCACTTCAGCATTTGAATAATGAAGTCCACACAGCAACCACGCATTTTTTGATGCAGCAATATGTGCTGGCAAGAAAATGCGTGTATATGTGTGCCTTTCATTTGTACCTGCAGATTTCTGTGACCAAAATAGCTCCTGGCTTTCAGAGACTTCAGAGCTTTCTACTGCCATATGATATACATATTGAGAGTAAATGTGTGTGTATGACCCTGCCAGAACCAATTTAATGGTCTACTTCATTTTCATGTAGTGGCAGTCATATTATATTAAAAGCACAATAATCTTGAATTATAAAATATATTTGCCAAAGATGAAAGGAATAAACCTTAGTGTTTACTACTTTCAATAAAATAAGTTATTATTCAAGGGTAAAGAAGTTTATAGAGACAAACCTTTTTGTTTAGTTTGAGCCAAGTGGGGTAGCCTTTGGTATCAGTGTACTGCAGCCCAAAGAACCAGATCTCACGCAAACCGATTGTCTTCACAACCTGAAGGGAGGATAAAACAGGTAGGCTAAATTACACAGGTGTAAATTATCTGCTAGTGGAAATGAATTGAACACTGATTTGCAAATAGTTATTAAACTATGCAAGCTGAGTTATTTTGAAGCTGTAAGCTTATATAAAATATACTCGCCTGGTCGAACAGTTGCTTTCCAGTTGTGCTTGGCTGAATAGCAAACTCTAATTCTGCGTCCATGGTCGTGACGCGAACATTCAGCTAACGAAATCAACAATCATGTCTTTAATCGATGAATTGAAAATGAATGTACACAAATATGTACTTTCAAATTCCAAGCAAACTAGTGTTATAATTGCACGAGGACGAGGACGAAAATTCAAAATCTCCACATCTATAAACTGCCCTTGCAAATTGACTTACCATTTTAGGCATCTTGAATTTTTTTCTTTTTTCGCCACAAATAAACTCAAACTGTTGAAGATATTCTTGACCGGTAAAGGTTAAGCTTGCCGCTATCAAAATTAAAAGAACACAAATTTAGCACACAAAGTATTAACAGTCACGCTCTTTATGGACTTTCGTAAGCCATCGCTGCGGACAGCGAGTTAACCCGTAAGAAAACTGCAAGACAAAGGCACGCTGAGACACTAAAATCCGTGACTTTGTTGTAATAGTCTAGTAAGCTTATCTATGCAGGAACAATGTTCAACTGCAGTGAATTGTAATTACAAGTTTAGCTTTGCCCGCGACCAGTATCCATTAAGTAACACGTAGAACTCCGTCGGTAATCAAACAGCAGCCGGCAAAACGATTAACAGAGTTCACTAAGGTTGTCTCTTCAGTCTTACTAACCTCTGGTGAAATATGGAGGTAGAATACGAGAGAATCAAGCTGGAATTTCGCCGTGAAAGTCGCCACTTCAGCTCATATAGAATGGGCGTAACTCGGACAAGCGCAGCGAGAAGCAATATATTGAGTCCCCCTCTGGGACATAAACAGGATTTACAAGAGAGAGACTGGGATCCATTTCCGGGGATTCCATGATTTCGGGGACGGCTTTTCCGGGGGTAAGTCGGAAAATCAATGCAAGGAATTTTACAAGAGTATAAATGATTGCACCAAATTTAATGATGACGAAAACGAACGCGTAAGTGAGTGGGTTATTTCTGTCTTTCTCAGACATTTGCTACCAGACAGCAAATTTCTAGAATTTTCCACGGTATATTAAAAAACAAATGTGGTTCAATTCCAGGATAGGATTAAAATCATTTATCTTTCACAGAAGTCTTTGTTCCTCGACGATCAGGGATGCGATGAGTCAAAGTTCTTGCCAATCGGTTTGCGCAAGCGCGTAATTTATTCGCTTGGCATGATAAAACACATATTAAATTTTGATTGAAAATAATCATCATCTCCTACAGCTACCGTAAAAGTACGGTGAGTTACTGGAGTTTTATTTTTAAAATGTGAAAATCTCGATTAGCATAAGCTCGAGCTACTCTTTATAAATTCTCGCAAGTTAATAATAGATTTCAATACGCTTTGCTTTATGGTCGGCCATTTGTGTAAACTTATTTTAAGTTTCTGAACCATTGTGTGACCAATTATGGTCAAAAGTTGGGAACTTATAATACATGATATAGGGTATTTTGGCATATTTTAACAGGTTAGTTCAAGTTTTAATTTAACGATTCTCTTTTAGAATATTAAAATACTGAACTCTGAACTTCTGAGATAAAATATCAACAGTACCGGTACTACATGAAAAATTATATATGCAAAACTTTACTTGAAAAACATTCACGCATAAATCAAAGTACGAGGGGTTTTATATATCGACCTAAAAATTATTCGCGATTTGTCAGAATAGCGAAAATCGATAACGTGGCGATCAAATACCAAATCGCAGCCTTCATTGTCCGCAAGAATATATCTCGTGTCAAAGTTTCCATTAAAACAAATTTGTTTTTTTTTAAATACAATATTGCAAACAAATGTAGTGAGAAAACTTACCCTTCGGAAAGGTCAAAATCGTATTGAGAATGCGGCGAAAGCTTCTGAAGCAAGCTGGAACTTTTGAAATCAACAGGAATCGATCGGGATAATAGTTCAGTTGATATTAAAATCCAGAATACTTGCCACACGCGAGTGTTTTGCGGCCGAGTATAATTTGGGTATGACGTCATGCACATGAATCTGCATGAGAAAGGAGTGTAAACAAACTCGTCAGAAACCATGGCAGCAACAGATCAAGCTAGAATCCGACAACTTTGTGGGCGACAATTATAACCATAGTTTAGATAGTTTTCTTTTGAAGTCATTTCGCATTTTTTGTGACTCGGATGAATAGTTAAGTTTGATCTACTAGCTGCACATTCCTGTGCATAAAATTCCGTCTTAGTTACACGGAAAATTGGAAAACAAATTCAGTGATATTCAATATATTTTCAACGTCTTCTAGTACAGCTGTGCAAGGTAATTTAACCTATCATAAACGTTAGATCATTTTTGAAAAGTTATATTTTCAGAGAAAAACAGCTGTTTGACAGAAACTTAAACCACTCTTTTCGAAAATATATTTTTGTAAACACTTGAATTGAATCGTTTGGACCAGATGTTTGCCGAAATTTCGGGATTTTTTTTATTCGTTTTTTTTTACGTGGGCGTAATTGCAAACAATCGAAAAAGACAGGAGCCCATTAATGGGCTCTGAAAAAGATTGTTAAGCCGTTATAATACTTATTTCTCCCCGCTAAATTAGAAGCGTTGCGTGACTGACGACCCAAACTGAACGGCAGCGAAGGAGACTGTATACTAGCCTGAATTCCAGCCGTCTCCTCTGTCGCTTACTTCCAAGTAGACAGCTGAAATTTCAGGCTACATGTACCGTTAAAGCTCTATTTAGCCCCCCTATCTATTACAGTGCGACTACTGTAACCGGGGCCACTTTGGCAATGAAAACTAATCACATATTGTAGAGCAGAATAGAGAATTTCAACTTAATTCCACGTTGAAACGTTTTATTGAACTGAAAACTTACTGGCTCGAACAACTGAAGTTGAAATTCTTCGTTTCCATTCTGTAAGACTCACCGGTTTGGTTTTCTTTGTCTGAGTGGCCCAGGTTATAGTAGTCGCACTGTAAGCCCCCTCTCTAATAAGCCCCCCCCCCCCCCTTTGGAAGTCAGATTTTGTAATAAGCCCCCCCCCCCCCCCCCAGCCCCTTCCGTCAGGTTGATGTAAATGACTTTTTCATCAATATTTTCTGCATTTGTAAGACGGTCATACCTTTAGCCTCTGTTTCGAGTCTTGGTGCGAAACCATTCAAATATAGATTAGTTTGATTTGCACGAAAATGAACATGCATGGGAGTAAACTAGCTAAAACTCATTTTCCGGACGAAAGGTTTTGCACCAAAATGGGCTCCTGGTCACCAGGACTAGTTTGAAACAGAGGCGAAAGGCAACTCGGGAATAGCAGCTTTTGAAATGGCCTGATTGATTAAGTGAGCAGTGACAAAATGGAAATGAGGGGAGTGGAGTAGGGTAGTAATAAATGGTTGATATGGGTTCCCTACATGTGATTTGTTGCAATATCCGCACTCGGGACCATACAGTGCTGTCTTATCAGCAAGCTCTGAAGAGGATGAGAATGTTGCATTATGGACACTTCGCTAGTCCGTCAATCACAATTATCAGGATGCAAAGACAAAATAAGAAAATGAATTCGATGAAAGGATCGGAAGATATGTTAGCCAATACCGGAAGTTTGCCTGTGTTTATGCATTCTCGTCCCCAGAGGCCACGATCCTTTTGGTCAGTACCAAGAATCGCATTCTCGTCCCCAGAGCTACGCGGTTTTTTAAAATGTTGTGACCAGTCGTGACCAGTACGTTTCGGCAACCACGTGACCAAAAGAAACGGAGGATCTGGGAACGAGAATGCAAGAATCGAGACCTCTGGCCGGAACCAATTTGTTGAACATGCGCAGAGTACTCGTTGTATATTCTCAGCCAATCAGATTTGTCAGATTTGACGGTTAGTCCGAGATTCGCGGACTTCCGGTGTTGGAACCGGCCAGAGGTCTCGATTCTTGGTGCTGACCAAAAGGATCGTGGCCTCTGGGGACGGGAATGGTGTTTACGACTTTTTTTTACCAGCATATGGGAGGGGTCGGTGGGGACTGAGTTTTTACGAAGAAAATAATCGTACCGTGTAACTGAACCAGCATGTTGGTCTCTAATTAATAAAACCCTTCCTGGCTTGTTCATCATTCTTTTAGGGTAGTGGCTGGGCAAAGAAAACAACATGATTTTAGCGAGAAAATAGGAATAGGCGTGATGATATTGAAGTACCGGTCACGCGAAACTTACTATTCTTAGAATCGCCCTTGGTTTTCCGAGAAAAGTCGTGACATCGTTTTCTGAGTAAATTATTTAACTCGTTCAATAACCCAAAACGTTCGTCTAAAAGGTTCTTTTAACAATTTATCTTCCAAAAATAGTTCCAAAAAGCGCTCAATTCCTGCTGGATCGAGTTCGAATTTATTGTGCCCTTATTCAGCTTGAATACGGCGAATCCGTCGAGTTTACACGATGGCAACAGGAGGTATGTTTCAATACTTCGAGGGCAACAAAATAGCAGTATCTTGTCAGGGAAAAGTCGCTGTGGTAAAGAAGCATGAAAATTGCATTGAACTTTACGGCAAAGGTGTGGAGGATGGTATTGACTGGATGGCCAGAAAGATTACAGCCGGTCTATCGAGGCCTTTCGATGTCTGCTTTGCGCCAAACGACAACCTGGTTGTGTCGGACATTGGGGATAACAAGGTAAAGATTTATAAATTGACAGGAGATCCACGACAAGTGAATCAAATTTTCATTGGCATTGATTCTTGGAACAGGTTGATTGTACTGGATTCTTTTGCGAACATCATGGAATTTGCTCGAAGAGGAGGAATTTTTAGAGGCAGTTCGAATCCCTCAAAACGTAGTTATTGGCCCGGGGCCTTTATCTCAATTATTTGTCACAAGTGAAGCAGACATACTCCTCATCAACATGGACTGGAATAAGCTAAGCATCGTAAGCTACTTTTTAATTTGTTCCCCCGTTCATTGGCGCTTTATACAATTCGACAAGAGTTTGGTCTGCGATAATGTAAGCGCAGTTCAAGATCACCAAGCGAATCACAAGGTTGGAGGATTCAATCCTTTAGCAATCACCAAAGCTCAGTTCTGTGGGATGTTTTACCATGTAACTGAAACAAGCCACTGCGGATTTTCTTGTCTTGAAAGATCGAAGTGCAACGTTGGCAAGCGAGGGGACAGAAAGAAATTTGCTGAAACGGTCGTGATTTATGTACGATTAATAGAAAAAAACGGTCGGCTTTTATTTCACTCCAGATATGGCAATTGCTACGAAGGTGCTTATGAAAATACTACTCATGCAGAGTATTTTATGTTGATGGACGAAGAATTCAGACAAGCTATCAAGCTCCTTCGAGATCAGAGAGGAGGGGACATTAACATCTTCATGAACAAACAGCCTTGCTTCAGATCCACAGGACACCGCAAAAAAACCGACCTCAAAATAAAGGACTGTGGCACAAGATTTGATCAATTTCTACAATCTTCAATGCTCGCCTCACGGTATAAAATTGATTATTAATCTCTGCCAGTTGTATAAAGTCGACATGTTACCTGGTCCACAAGATATATCTCTCGCAAAGGATATCATGAATGCTAAGATGGGGGTGAAAATAATGTTTTTCTTCCGGCATTGAGCTGAAGGCGATGACACAAGACAGTTGGGATAAACTTGCTAACTTTGCAAACTTTGATTTACCGCCATACCACGAGAGCCACCGACATAAATTAGACCAACATATTCACGGAATTCTTTCAGAAATAAAAAGATTGCCGATTACGCTGCTAAATCGAATTTGTTCCTGAAAATCGTGAGTAAAGATAACACAACAGGGATGTTATAAGCATTATTGTGTTCGTTTCCATGCCTTGGCTTCACTGGCTGATGTCTAAGCATCTGACCATACGTTATACGTTATTAAATTGTAATATAATGTATTTTTTAGACGCAGGGCCCCTATGGATACCAGCCTAGAGCTGATGGGCCACCCTGCCTAAATAAAGATTTACCCTACTCTACAAGGTTCTGCTCTTGAGTATCACGAGGCCTGCCTCAGGCTTACTTTCCCTTGGTCTTGTCTTTACAGATCTTTTGTACACTCTCTTATGCCTCAATAAAGTTGATTGGCACACTCAACCTTATACATGGGTAAAACTGAGTTATGAAAGAAAATTATCCGTATGGACACGTCGTACTGTAATCGCCACTAATAATATCATTGTCCTAATTTGCCTGTCATAATAGCGATACGGTTTATTGAGATCAGAAAATGAACACAGATACATGCAGAAGAACTCAGTATTTAGAATTACAATTACCTCGTTTTCTGAAGGTTCTATCTTTCTATTGCCAATAAAAATAACCCTGCGAACTATATTGGGTAACGGCATAATGATTGACAGTAATTATTATTTCTGAACAATTATGTCATAAGACTCGATGAGTGCCATTTTATTTTCAGTGAATTACATCATTTTTTTCTTAGAAATGATTGATTTTCAATTCCGAGAAAGTCTCCCAGTTGCTATTATAAAAACAAAGTGAGATTTTTGCTGAAACAGTATTTACAGTGTCAGCGCTGCCACGTAGTTAATTGGTTTCTTTAAAAACCAAGCTAAATTGTATACTTTGAGTTTGCCAATTAATCACAACGATGGCGGAAAGATTTGAAGTGTGCCGTGCGAGGTAGGGCTGACAATCTCCGAACATGGACGGGTGGCAGTAGCCAAGAGAACTGAAGGTCGTGTCGAGCGATATCGCGGCTCAGGCGATGCTGGTGCCCAAACAATAACGGACAATCTTGTGAGGACCTTATGATATTTGTTTCGCCCCGAACAACCACCTGGTCATACACCGACAGCGGCGACAATAGCATCAAGGTTTACAACTTGGACAGAAAACCTACGGCTAGTCAGCAAATTTATTTGTCATATCAATAGAATGAACGGAAAAACGGTCATCGAAAATTCGGAAAGTACTTTTCAGATAGCTCAGTTCCACCTAGGAATCTTACCCCTCAAAATATAATCGCCCGACCGAGTCCTTTATCGCAAATTTTTGTCGTTTTCGCTAATCATATTTTTGTGATAACCATGGATTGGAACACAGTGGAGTTGATCGATTTCCGACAACTGTCCTCTCCACGAGACTGGGCCTCTGTCCAGTTGAAAGCGAGCAGGGAGTGTAACAAGGTCAGTATTGTGCACGATCATGGAGAAAACCATAAAGTTGGAGGACGTAATCCACTGGCAGTTACGGAAGGTCAGTTTTGCGCCATGTTTTACCACGTCTCAGAGAGAAAGAGAGATCAAATCAATACAAATGTCTACAGAGGCCCAAGTGTCGTGTAGGAAAAATGGCGAGACAAATGAACCCAAGGGCTGACTATGCCGCATCGGTCGTCGTCCTATGTACGCTTGACAGACCTAGGTGACAGGTTGATTTTCCACGCCAGATATGGAAATTGCTTCGAGCACGAGGGTGAGCGCAGAAATACAACTCATGCGGAGTATTTTATGTTGATGATGAAGAATTCAGACGTAGCTATCAAGTTCCTTCGGGATCAGAAAGGAGGGAACATCACCATCTTCATGAACAACAGCTTGCTATAGATCAACTAGACACCACGATAAAAGGTGTGATCTCAAGAGGAAAGAATGCGCCACAAGATTTGATCAATTTCTACAATCTTCATTGCTCGCGTCACGGTATAAAAGTTTACCATCAATCTCTGCCAGTTGTATAAAAGTCGACATGGTGAAATCACCGCCATTTGGGGAAGATATTCAGAACGCTCAAGACGGAATGCGAATCCTGATTTCTGCCGGCATTGAGCTGAAGGCCATGACCGAGGAAAACTGGGGACAACTTGCTGAGTACGCCAGCATTGAATTGCCTGAATATCGAGATAGCGAACGACAAAAGTTGGATCAGCATATCGCCAAAATTTCTGGCGGACATGATAAAACCGAGAATTACCCGACGTAGAGGGCGTCGGCCGCGTAGAGTCCGCAGTGGAGTCATGAAATAGAAGCGAGTACTGTGATCCCTAAAAAATCCAAATCCGGAAGATCGCTAATTTTGCCTAAAGTACCTCGCGTCGACACCAAATCTGACGGACGACCCAAAAAAAGCCCCTTGCACATTCCACCAAAAATAGTCGATAACCATCCAACATCCCCCATCTACCGAAAAAATCCCCAAATTTGACCAAGATAAAGCGAAACTACAGTGATTTCCTGCATATCCGGGATATTTGACAACCCTTCCGGGACAATCCCCGGATTATCCAGGAGAATGAATAGTTGACACGCAAACTTCACCATCCTATGATGTTGGTATAAACGTACCAAAGAAATGCGTGTGCATGACTGGATTTTTGAATTTAAACACAATCTAGAATATATTGACGATAGAGAGGCATTTTCCAGTACAAAGAAAGAATATCACGTAGATAAAAAATGCCGTGATGACCCGTGATACGAATAGATTATTTTTAATGATCAGAACTTATGTTTATAATTCCTCTATCAATTTTCTATTCTAATCAGTAGAAGTTTTAGAAATTACCATGCATTAGAAGTATGTAACAGCTAGACAGTAAAAAATATCAATAAATGGTTTTAATTTGTAGCCGAACATCGTGAATTCATAATCGATTCAGT
The DNA here is from genome assembly GCA_029204205.1 of Desmophyllum pertusum. NCBI lineage: Eukaryota > Metazoa > Cnidaria > Anthozoa > Scleractinia > Caryophylliidae > Desmophyllum > Desmophyllum pertusum. Next base: position 4,506,527 of record MU827779.1, on the reverse strand, counting down.
ATGGTCGACAGACTTTCTTATTTTTCGGATTCCATTGAATATAATTCCCTTCAGGAGCGGTTTTCAATTGAGTGTCGTAAAACCAAAACCAAAGCAATTACAAACTCGGACCAATCACAAGAAACATAACAACGCAATGAACCAATGAGAACTCGACGCAGACTATTACACGTAACCGGTGCCAAGCACGGGAAAACGATTGCGACAACGCCGCCGATTGGTTTTGGTTTTGGCATCTGATTGGTTGAGTAGGTGGACGCGAGAGTTCATAGTTTTTATAATTCATAAATTGGGTGAACATTTAATTCTGGTGTTTGTTTTTATAGTTCTAAGCTACTGCTACGTACTCCCTGCTTTGAATGTCCAGTTTACTGTTGTAGCAGCCAGTTTATCAGCCAGGAGCGATCACATCTCCTATCAAAGAAAAACCATATGCAGTTTACTTTTATTGACTCCATATTTAACCCTCAGTGTCGAAAGTAATCCGTAATTGATTTGGTTTGCTTTACTACGCTCTGTAATTGGTTTAAAAATTAACTCGCGCTACTTACTCAACCAATCAGGTACAAAACCAAATCGCTACTTGGTTAGTATGGTTACTCGCGTTTTCCTGCGCTTGGCATCAATCAGATGCAAAACTAGTAAAGCCAGTCGCGAAACGAATTTTTTTCATGAGAAAAGCTATTAATTTTCAGTCGTAATTATAATAAAGCCCTTAACTGCGCATTATTGGAAATCCACTTACCTTATTTATAAACTTTTCGCACAGTAAAATCCGTGAGTATCTCTCGCAAAATTGAGCACAACTGATTTTCGCGCTGCTCGTATAAACATTTCCAGTTGCTATAGTGATGTTTCATGACTCAAACTGAGACGCTAGCTGGTTGCGTCATTCGAATTCTACTGAGCCTGGGGACGAGAATGAAGTACAGTAGGGACTACATGTGTAAATAATAAATATTTTAAAATAACTCCTGAAATAACTATTAGTATTTATTACAGTATCTATTATTATATTGTGGAAAGCGTGCGAAGGCAAACTTTTATATTCGCGCGTTTTCGTGCCCGAGGCTCTGGGGAGGCTCTGGGTACTAGTAAGTTGACGACTCCGAGAAACTGGTACCGAACTTAGTACCAAACATGGCGGACGCAGAAGAAGAAGTTGAGGTATCTTGGAGAGTGTATTTTTATTGCTAGTTCACTTTAAAGTCTCTTTCTGGACGATCGACAGTTCAGATATATTATTTAAATCCAGGGAAACGTTTGTAGCGTAGATTACTATCGAAATTTGTTCATTTTGATAGCTTTTTTGATCGAAGACTCGGCGCCATGTTGGACCATGTTGACTCTGTGCTTTAGTATACCTGCCAACTCACACGCATTATGCGTGTGTCACACGCCTCCGGATCGAAAACATCGATCACACGCATACAGGACAATTTCACACGCCTGACTCACAATTCCGGACTACTTGTTCATTAACCATTAACGTGAAAAATTGGATTCAATTTCCACCCAAAATAGTCCAATGAACGGCGCTAAATGTCGCGTTTGAGATAAGCGTGATCTTGGCAAGATGGCGCCGAGATTTTTAGCTTCGCACCGCGACATTCGGCAGCCTTCGGAAATCATCGGAACATCTTCGGGAATCTTTGGCAATGTTCGGAAGTCGTCGGAAAATCTTCGGCAATGTCCGGAAGTCGTCGGAACATCTTCGGCATGTTCGGAAGTCGTTGGAACATCTTCGGCAATGTTCGGAAGTCGTCGGAAATTCGGGTAATATGGTACGAAAATCACACGCAGTCGACTTAGGAAAAGTTGGCAGGTATACTTTAGCCGTTTTATACGTTGAAGTCTTTCAATTCTGTTTGTATTTGCTTAGGAGGAATCCGAGTCAAGCCAGTCAGAAACAGCAGGAAAACGAAAAAGGCTGTTCCACAAGGAATGTAAGTTAGAAGTGAAATGTTCATTATCGTTGACAACTTTGGTGGCTTTATTTGATAAGCTGATACTTTTGCTTTCAGTAAGATGTATGATGTTTGGCTTTGGTGATGATCAGGTACCATTCACCGAATCTGTGGATTTACTGGAAGATCTTGTTGTGGAATATATCACAGAAATGGTAAGAAGACAGACTTTGTATTTTAATTAGTCCCCAGGCCTTCTCGGCTCAGAGGATTCTGGACGGTGACGTCACTGAATAAGAAAGAACATCTAGGGACCAGGCTGTGGCACTGGGAGAGATGTCTTGCCCACTATCTGCAGAGTATGTTGGAACTTGACAAAATCTTGCGTGTACAGAGGCATTGTTACTGGTGTTGATCACATGCAACTTACGACGCTCTAAGAGCTACAGGGCTGTTTTTCTCAACTCTCAAGTACCTAAAGTGGACTCTGTTTGGCGTGCGGCAAAGAGATTCTGGCATGCACGCACAAAAATTTAGAAACAAAACTTACCCGTATGCGTGCATATGACATGACACACTGCAGACTCACCGGTGTCTTGCCTAGCCATTGACTGCACACATGCTCATTTCACAATTTCTGACAAACAACCTCCAGACAGATCACTGCTCAAAACAGAAGTCCCTGAAAACCATACCTTGTCCAGCAGCATGTCCATGTTTGGGCCAAATAAGCGAGTACCCCCCCCCCCCCCCCCATTTATTGACTAGTACAAAAAAAAATTGAAGCATCCTTATCTGACTTTCATCAGAGGTAAATGTAGTACTAGCTAGCTGTAATCACAGATAATAGGGAAGTGCATTCACCTCTCAAAATGATTATTAGAATAATGGCTGTGATGCCGAGTCTTGTTTAAAACATAAGAATATTTCCTTTTTTCTTAATCCAGACACTAAAGGCAATGGAAGTTGGTAAAAAAGGAAAGGTGCATGTAGAGGATATCGTCTTCTTGATAAGAAAGGATCCAAAGAAATATGCAAGAGTCAAGGTAAGCAATAGTTCTGTGATCATAACAGAACTACTTCACTGCACTTTCAGGATTGATCAGGAAAATGTCTTGTTTCTCATTTATGAATTTATTGGAGAAGAAAATTGAATGAAAATTTATCCAAGTACATGTACAGTCACAAGTCAGAATAATCGACCGTTTATCCATGAATTTGTGAGAGACGCAATAACCCAATGGTTAATGCATTGTGCTCCATATCAGTAGGTAAGTTGCTTCATGCTACAGAAACCCGTTTTTAAGTGCCTGCACCGATGGGCTCCCCAGATTCTTAGAATTGGAACAGTCTGACTTATGATTATCTTTTCGTACACTCTTGTAGCTACACTGTAAGCTCTTTACCATCAATATTCCTTGTTTATTGTATTTCTTTTAGGATCTGTTGACAATGAATGAAGAACTTAAGAAAGCAAGGAAGGCCTTTGATGCTGAAAGTTATGGGGAAATGGTGTAAAGTTTACATGGATTTTAAGAGAAGCTACACTGAAATTGCCTCAAGATTGTTTTAACCAAATCAATTTGTTTGTCACGGTTAAATACAGTCAAACCTCTACGCTATCTCCTGCAAGCAGACACTCACTGTAGGTCATAGTCATTTCTTTTAGAATACTTTGTATATGGAACAGAACTCCTTGTGAATGCAGACAGTGACATATAGCAGATATAGGGAACCAGGCAAGGGTCAATCATTGATCATGTTGCAAAAATTATTTTTTCCAGTGAAATTTTAACATCAGTTTCCATTTTGTAAGTTTTCTGCAAAATCTAATAATAATGTTTGAAAATAAAAGGCATTAGGTTATCCTGCATCTTCAGTGGTTTAGAAAGTTAAGTTATTACTGGTTGGACAGTATCAACTTTATTTGTTGAAAGATTATAAGCTAAGAAAATTTTCATATGTATATAGAGATCTTTCATGATAAAATAACCTACTAAGCTTGTACTACAGTCAACTCTCTCTTAATGGACACCTCTATAAGACGGACACCTCTGTAAGATGGACACCTGTTGTTAGTCCCTGCGTACCATTTTTCAGTCATTTTACTGTATCTAATCTCTCTATAAGCCGGACACCTCTCTAAGACGGACAGTTGGTGCCGGTCCGATGGTGTCCATCTTAGAGAGTTGACTGTATTTTGAATTTTTTGCATAGTCACGTGTCATATAATTATATGTATCATTTTGTGTAATACCTTTGATTGAAATTTTCTCAATAAAGTAAATTTCAGATCTCTTAAAATGTTGGATGTTGTGCAGTTGTCTCTTGTGACAATGATTAGTTTTATGATTATTGAAACCCCACTTAAGGCCTGATCAAAATTAATGGTCACAAAATTTGTCACAACATTCTCACAACATTTTGTGTGACATGTTGTGACCATGCCCGGTCAAACGGTCTCAACAACCTCTCGCCATCTTGAAAGCGGAGATGGCCCTGGGGTGTTTGCTGATTATTGTAGGTTTCGACTCCCTCAACATTTCAAGAACAAAATAAATGTTGTGAAGATGTCGAGACAAAGTTTAAATGAATTCAAACATGTCACAACACCTCACAACATTGTTGAGAGGGGTGGTCAAACGGTCTCAACATCGGCTCTCAACAAAATTGTTGTGACCATTTGATTGGGGCTTTAGTGGGGTTGTTTATTTTGTTTGTGGCTATAAATTAATTAAATTTGATTGGATAGCTATAATGCTGAAAACACAGTGATGACTGTATGTTATTATTGTCTTGTTAACAGAAAATAACTGAAATTTGAGTTTGGGAGAGCTTGATAGCCCTGGAAAATCACCTGCCTGTGGCTTATATTCCCATAAACTTTCACTTCAAGTTCTCCATTACCCATCAACTTTTGCATCAGGTTATACAGCTGTTTCGAGAATGGTTGTCGGGAAAAAGCGCGGCGCAACAATCCCGAAAGGTAATCTGGTAAACTACCCACAATACCTTTCGGGATTGTCGCGTGCGCTTTTATTGACAACCTTTCTCGAAACAGCTGTATGTAAACATGCCCAATATTTTTCCATTTCTTAAATAATAATGTAAACAACAAGTGACACACTTATGAAGGTGTAACACACAATTAATTTTTATTGTGCAAAAGTTTATATGCATACTTGTGACTTCTTGTAAATATTATTTTTATATACAGTTTTTACTCAATTCAATTTTCCTCATAAATATCTTTTGTACAAGTTTGAAATAATTTATTCTTGTAAAAAGCATCTCTGTTTGTTGTTTGCCTTCACTTGGTTCTCTTTTCTCTTTCCTTTTTGCCCAAATCGATGACGTCACTTGTGTTGATGCTCTGCCACAGTTTTCTGATAAGACAGGAAAAACACACAATTAAAGGGGCTCTGTCACGCTATTTTCAGCAATTCTGTTACACACAAATTAGATTGAAACCACTAATAATGGTTTCAAACCATAGAAGAAGAAAAAAAAAATACTAGGAAGCCGCAATGAAGTGCGGATGGTCTAAATTGAAACGGACTGTGAAAAGATGAACTTGAAAAAACGACGGCCCGACCATTTGTATGAAGTAGTAAATGATGTTGAAGTGATAAATAATACTCATAAATCATCTGTGTTTGTTATGCAAGTGAGATTCCATCTTTGGAATATAGTTCATTGCATTTGCGTTCATTAAATCCCCCGCAGCTCTTATTTTCGCTCGCGCTTGCTCTGGATGATCATAAGAGAAAAAAGGTCTGTGAACAGACTATGGTCTGTGAACAGACTATGAGTACATGTACCTTCTACTTAATAAGAAATTTAATTCAGAGAGGAAAATGCGGTGGAATTAACAATTATTATTGGATGAGGTTTTTGTGATATCCAGAATAATCAAGGTCGAGGTAAGAGTTATCAGCCGAAGCCGAATCTAATAATAAATTGTTTTATTATACATTCAACAAAAAAGAATAACGCTTCTGCCACCAATGTTACTTAGTGGCTAAGCAAAGCAAAGCGCGCAAACTTGACATGATTACCCTTAGAAATCATGCACCGCAGTCATAGATGACATGATTACCCGTGACCTTGAGTGTCCTTGACATGATTATTGTAATAATCTGCAGGTTATTTCCCGTGATCCTCTCGCTAATCTGTAGTAGATGAGGTAGATGCTTTCAAAGGCGTTGATTTCGAAAATTCACTGTACGCTTTCGGCCAATCAGAAAAGAGATAGTGGGTTGAATGTATAATAATAACAATCACATGCAGTGATAAACGTCATACCTAGCATCTATTTCTTTGACTTTTGTCCTGTCTAGTAGTGCCTGTAGTTCTTGCTCGAGCTCCTGAGAAAAGTGGGAAAGAATCAAACAGCAGTTTAAAAACTGAATGGGAGGGATATATCCCTTAACAAGTATACCCTAAAACATACATAGTAGCCCGGAGGGGGTACATTATATTGTCCAATTTATTATAATGGCAAACTGGTCCACGATGAAAGGAAACATTCTGATTGGTTTCCCTGAGCGGTGCCGAATTTTGCAATACGGGGACCGCAATAGATGGACCGATCAAAAACTGCATTTCCGCAAATTCCTTTTATGAAACATTGAACAAAAGAAAACACTGTTTTCTATTAAGAAGAACATTTTTTCCTCATGTCTGGCGGACAATTTTGGTTAAACTTTTCCAGCAAAGTGGCCTGAAAAATGCAAGAATATGCTTAGCTTTGGCGCGCTGCGCAGTTGAGCCGAGAATGGTTGGCACATAATTTCTGCAGAAAATTTTTTAAAAAGCCATTATAATAAAAACTTTATTGAACTAGCTTGTTTGGGATCCGGTATTGGGATAATATTGGTCTCGTTCTTTTTTCGCAAGTTTTATGGACAGGTTATTTTTTTAGTTTTTTGTGTTTTTTTATTTTGTCTCGCCTTCGGCTCGGTCCATAACTTGCCAAAAAAGAACTCGACCAAATATTTTTCCAAATACGGACCTCACGCTAGTTCAAATACCATATATATATTTTTTTTCTGGCTTCAATACTCCTAAAAGGTACCAAAATAAACTCCAATGTTATGTCATGTTCTGATTTTTAACAACCCCGAGCATTAGCGCGTAACCACAAACTTTAAACCCGTAAGAACGTACAACCGAATTCGCTCCCGTCACTTTTATAAATCTTTAACCCCGGCCCCCAGTTCATGTACATGTACCAAGCCCTAACGCCTAGAGGCTTAGACGACACACCATCAAGGTGCATTGAGACCAGCTCAATATAATAATATCAACATTTTTTTAATCATCAGAATTTATAGTTAAAAACCCAGCTTTGTAAAATACCAGGTTACTGTCTTGTTCTCACCTCTATTGTTTGCTCCAGAAATTCATTTTGCTTGAGCAATTTCTGTATGTCCACCTAATAATAATAAAATTATTAATGTTGGAATTGGATTATTATTATTATGCTGTGTATGATATC
>MU827779.1:4469505-4498620 GCA_029204205.1 Desmophyllum pertusum | reverse complement strand
GAGTTATACTGCGACTTTCACTGCGAGTTATACTGTGAGTTATAATCCATCAAATATTTTTCTCGCGCGCGATTGGTCTAAACACGTCACGTGACGCAGCCAAAACTGGGGAATATCCGGGTGATATTCCCCAAGTGATATTCCCCAGTTTGGAAAATTTGCGTTTCACGTTCGCAGGTTCAGTTTTCGTCTCAAATAAATTGCTAAATTAAATAAAACTGATTGTTTTGAATAGACTAGAAATATTTTTGAACGCCAACAGAATTATTTTGATGTTTAACAGCTTGGCCGACCGAGATCTTCCACGGCAAACAGAGCGGCCTAGTGAAAAAATATTTGAAGGATAATAACTACAATAGCCTCCATTTGGCTTCAAAAATATGCTCGGATATTTGTCCTTGGACATTATCTGTTTCCTCGAAGCTCACAGTTTTCCTCGAGCTTCGCTCTCGGAAAACTGTTCGCTTCTCGGAACAGATAATGTCCGCGGACAAATATCCGAGCATATTTCCTCGCCAAATGGAGGCAATTGTTTATTTATACTGCGACATTCACTGCGAGTTATACATAGAGGTTATTCAGCGAAAAGTTGTGAAATACGGCTGGGTATCTTTACGAGTCAGTTTTTATTTTTTCGAGCCGTATTACACAACTTTCCGCTGAATAAATTGTTTATTATACGACATAATATCTTTCCTAAAATATAGGCTTTCAACAGTGTTTTCCGTAGCGCGCGGTCAGCACTCTAAAATGCCATGTCGTATAATAATGCGAGTTATTCTGCGAGTTATTCTGCGAGTTATACTTTTACAAGTATTCCATGAGTCCGCGTTGGATATGAGAGGATATATAGCCAACTATAATCCTCTCATATCCAACAAGGGCGAATGGGGCTTAGCTCCTTTTACTCTCCTCCTACTTTCCATCTAATTTGCATTTTTGGAATTTCTGCTACACTCTCGCATTTTCCGTTTAGAAATGTTAGCTTCGCTAAAGCCAATTTCTCAAAGCTTGCTCGATTGACCATATGAACACTTGAATTAGAAGCCTATGAATAGACTCCGAGGTGGGGATGGGGTAAAAAGAAACTGCGAGCGAAGCGAGCCCTACCCTGGGTGCCAGAGGCTTTTCTTGCGCGGTTTCCGGTTTCAAATCTCTCATATGGCCCGCCGCTCGCCGGGGCGTCGTCGGCCTTCGGCCGACTTCGGATCTCGACGCGACGGAGAAATAAACCTCTGGTACCCAGGGTAAGCGAGCCCACCCCCACCGCGGAAACAGTGTCATGCTGAACCAATGGTGACTCTTAATATATCTGACCATATCTGAGTTGCCTAGTAAGCAGCGAACACTGGATATCAGAAATAAAGTTCTAATGTGAGATCGTATCATGTGAAGTGGTCGCTTACCAGAGGTTAAAAACAATAGAACATTTCAAACCAAAAGTGATTTGACTGGGGAAATTTTGGTATTTTGGAAATGTGGTCGCTTATGAGAGGTGGTAGCACAGGGAGTAATTAGTAACAGAATGCTGAATGGGTGATATATCCTTGATATGCAAAATCAATCTAATGGGTTGGTTTGTTTGGTTCAGTGACTTCTAAGAAATCTCTGACACAGGTCATAAACTTCTATGGATATTCCCACACACAGAGAGAAGTATCCAGAAAGCTTATTTCTCATTGATTTATATAGGGTATCAATCTATCTTTGTTATGTTCAGTAGACAGTATGGCGCTAAGATGAATTTATCATTGAAGGCATTTCTCACGACTTCCTTTTCCTTTTCAGTACTCGTAAGAGGAGCGGTAAAGAGAAATTAATCTTCGTACACATTTAGTTGAATACATTGCTCAAACACAGGAACAGACAAGAAGAGAAAGCCAACGGGGAACTTGAGTGTTCACCTGGAAAAATAATGCTAGACATATAAAATCATGAAATAGCAGACGCAGAGTAGCCTAGGGCCCACACGCGAGAGGTGAAAGGTGCAAGAACGAGCTGGTGAGGAAAGCAAACAAAGTGAGCCAGTGCTCATTCTCACGGCTCCGCCGTTCACGGCATGAGGACCAGGCTAAATGCAATTAACTATCAATCCGAGTTCATCCCGCCAGTTAGTGACTGCACATTATAGCAATATAGTTTAAAGTATTTATGGTCGTTATCCTTTCTTCTCATATCAAAATTAATTCAAGCAGTATGGGCAGATAATTATTATAAGAATGAAATAAGTTTGTCATAAGATGCGGATGCAGGTATATTCCCTTATTCAGTCCAGCTAAAATATATGAAAAGCAATCACACAGCTTCTGGCACAGCATGTAGATGTCCTGCCACTTCAAGCTTTGATTTTTTTTGATTTTTTTTGTACTGTTCAAACAATAACTGAACTGGTCTCTTGCAAAAGCGTTATCGTCATGCCACTTTTCATGACTGGGCATGTTCCTTAAAATCTTGATGTTTCCTATTTAGTTCACATGACGTTCCATAACTGGAGTCATGGACTTGCTATCAACAGAGTTGAGATACAGGTACTTTGTGGAGCTCATTTTGCCAGGTGGATTGCAGATGAAATTTCTTGCAAGGTAAGTCGACCACGTGACAGCATCATTTTGATAACAATCTAAAAAATAATCCAATCAGTTGTTATATTTGAAGGGCTGGGGGCATAACCATCCTATATTGACTTTTCGGATCATTTTAATGTTTTTTGCTCAGATTTGGGCTAATTTTTTTGCATGTGGTCCTTAATTTATTCGACAAACATCGCCTCGCATTTTTTGCGCTAATTTCCTCTTCGTTTTCGAGAAATAACGTATTGTAAAAAACACGTCGGCGCGCTTTGCAAAGAAACCTTTTGTTTCTCTGAACAATGAAAACTCAGCCAAGCGCTAAAACAGCCGCCGTACATTAAAATGACCCAAAAAGTCAATATAGGATGGTTATACCACCAGCCCTTCATTTGTTATGTTATGTTTATGTTGTTATATTTGTTATAGTTGTAATGTTATATTAGTACAGTTGCAATCACTTCTGACACTTCTAATGGCCAGGAATAGCATGATAATTAGAAAAAATTGTGACCTAGAGATATGGCAAAATGTCGTCATTTCGAATCAAGGAAGCATTAGACACATGTACACTCTGAGTACCTATTTTTAATCCCGGCCCTGTTTGATGTTGACTCTGCCATATTTACTTCCTATTGTTACGTACTTTTCAAGTAAGTTACCTCGTCTTTTTCGTGTTTGTTTTTCTTGAATTCTGATCTTGCCCAGTCTGCAAGTTCTTTTCTGTGATCTTTATTGGAAACTTCCCGCAAGGCTCGTAGAATTTCTCGGTACAGACTTAAAACTTGCTTTCTGATAAAGAACTATGACGAGGAAAAACACAATCACCATGGATTACAGAACTCGGATAAATTAACTACAATATGGAAAACAATTTCCCTCTTAAGAAAAATATACAAGATTGTTTTTACCTGCTTCAAGGAAAGTGCACTTTGAGGCAACTTTCCAGCCGCCATTTTGATTGCTTAGGAACCAGGCCTGTGTAAATTCGGGATCTGGGGCGAGTCCTCCAAGGAGACGACAGCTAGCTACAACAAACATGGCGGACGAGAAAAGGAAAACTTCGTCTTTGAAAGATCTACTTGAAACTATCTACGAAGTACACAGGAAGGATATCAAAACCTATACAAGTGGTCATCTTAATTCTAGCAAGCTTTTGAAACCTCCAGAAGAACGGCACTCAAGATGGGAGACGTCAGAAAAACCTCCAATTCGGTAACTTACGTAAAATAAACCTCCATTAATTAAGGGGACACCCTCGCGACAAGGAGAAGTGTCGCCATAATAGAGGTGTCCCTTTAATCGAGGTAAAAGATGATATGAGCGTTAATTATGCGGAGACAAAAGTTTGTGTCCCCTATACCACAGGTAATTTGCCTGAAGAATCACACGATTGATTCTTGCGTTTGGTTACACAGAGTTGAATAATCACACATATTATTCCTTATGATTCTCAACCATTGGAGAATATGTCATTGTATTCGGAAAGTAATTTGTTAGTTTGTAAAATCATACATATATTATCCAGTGTATTTCACAGGTCTGGAGAATCATGCACGTTGAATTCTACAACAGATTATTCTCTTGTAAAATTAAAAGCTTGTTACATATTATTCCTCAGAAGTCAAGAATATTATATATCTAAAGGCAGTTAAATAATCTTAGAAATCGCATTCAGTATAGCGATATTTGTTGTAAGTTCCAAAACATTCCGCAACCGTTTAACAAAAAACCCACTTGGTGAAAAAAAAAAAAGTAATCACGATCCACGAGTACACGAGACTATGCAGTGTATATTTTACATATCTCAAAAATCACACTCAGCTGCGCTTTGAATCCATTTTGTTGTGTAACTTATTCTCTGAAGAATCAGGCGTGCTGAATGGGGGCTGGATGCTGTCTTTATTCTACAAATTATTTTTTTGAGAATCAAACCCTTGATTACGTATTATTTCTCAGGATTTATAAACTCCTGTGAATCCATTTTGTTGTGCAACTTATTCTCTTCTGTATTTCACAGGTCTGAAGAATCAAGCGTGATGTCAATGATTTATTTATTCTTATTTCTACGATATATTTTCGTGGAGAATCCAACGTTTGGTTTCATATTTATTTATTTCTCCCCATACAGCTTTCCGCTTTCAATTCAATTTGTTGTGTAACTTATTCTTCAAATGAGCAATCGATTTAAAATAGAATTCCTTAGCATCAGATTAATGTTTGATTCTGCAGCTACCTTTCACGATTCAAAAAAAAAAAAACGACAACGCACGAGCATCAAGTGAGAAAACGGGTCGGCCACCAGGAGATCTAGCCTGCATGGCGTATCGCCCACCTCCGAGAGGTAGTTTGAAGCGAACGCCATACACCCTTACCGCCGATTGCTCTTGATCCGTCCTTGTGGCATATGACCTTCACTGTCTCCCCGCACTCGCGCATGCACAGTCCTGGAACGACCCCAACTTCCAGTTGAACCAGTGCTATTTCACCATTCGTGCCTCCGAGACAGAGTAATATTGAGGATAAATAAGACTTTTAATGCCAGGAGAAGAAAAAATGTAAGTTTAAAATGCAAACTGCTTCAAACTAAATCAGCAATGTATTACACAGGTATGAAGAATCAAACAGGCTAAATCATTCATTTGTTATACAATTTATTTACAATCCTATGTGGAATCACACAATGTATAAAGTTTAGAACCACGTGTAGAATCATCTGGTTTTGATTCAGCCATACAATTAATTGTATAATCAATATCATTCATGGAACTAACAGAATGGTAACTTTGCTTTGAATAAATGATGTGCTTATGAATGCTCAGTGGCTATATCATGCTTTTTGAGGAAATATATTTTTAATATGCACGCATGCTCAGTGATGCCATGTACAGTGATGTACAGTAACAACAACAACAACCATTTATTTGTACCCAGAAAGGACAGTATAGTTGGTACCACAAGTGTTGCGTGTTTGTGGTCCTTATAGATGGCAGGAATTATCTCACAGTTCATCTCAACGTTGAAGGATCTTCCAAACGAGCACTCTCCTCTGGAAAGTATCCACTGACCACTGCTGCGTCTGCTGTATGAGTGGTTCGTTCGAAGCACAGGGGAAAATTATTTTTTGTTGTTTCTATGAACCTAACAGCAATCAAAGCATCATGCTGCATGATTCTACAAATAGCGCATGAAAGCACGAAATAGCACATGATTCTACAAATTTAAACGCACGATAGCGCTTGTTTGTAGTGTATGATTCTACCAGAAGCGCATTCATTTGATTTTCCAAAGGATTACGCCTGATTCTTCAGATGGTTTTTCAAATGAACATTTGATTCCTCGCATGACAAATTAAATATTCCATGATTCACTGACACCTTAATGTATGATTCGACAGATGAACGTTTGATTCTTTCAATATGCTTAATAATTCGCTTGATTAATCAGGTGATTTCTTGCTGAATCAAGCGATGTGACTCCACAAAGGATTCTGAAAAATCTGACGAATAGTTTGTGGAATCAGACGATAGATTACTCAGGCAAATTACCTGTGCTAATGGACAGGAGATAGGAGGTTCCACTGTATAATTAAGACTGTACACCAAATCAGCCAAGAATTAAGCCTGATTAAGCACAGCCAATAATTAACTTTTTGCATGTAAAATGATGAAGTCAAGATAGAGAACCCTTCTATCGTGGCATTCCATTTCTTATCTGCACCCCCCCCCCCCCCCCCCCCCCCTCTAAAGATGGTAGGAATCCGCCCCTAAATTTTTATCTGCACCCTTTGAAGAAAAAAAATCTGAGGGCTTGATTTTTTGGTGGCTCTTTGACGAAAAAATCCGAACCCTCTTGTAGTGAAATCCGCCATCTTTTTGAGGGGGGAGGAGAGGGGGGGGGGGGGGTGTGCGTAAAAAATGGAATGACCCATCTAATGTGCTGTATGTTGAGCTTACACATGTTTATTGCAGACTCAAGTCCCCAGCCAGCTTGTCAATCTTCCAGTGAGAAAAGGTGAATTAAGCTCAACAGAGCTCAGACACAAGGCCATGGCAGATCGCCTTGTAGAGTTCAGTCTGGGACCCATTAGAAATATTGCGCCTTTCAGTAAGTAACATTTAAAGTCTTTGCAAACTGGTAAAAAATCATAGACATAATTTATACAATGAGAGAAAGGTAACGCATGTTATAACTTTAGACCACCAATGGACAGTATAATGTTTTTCACTAGTTTTTCTCGTATTATTTTAATACTGCTTGTTTGGCTTGACAGAATCAGAATTAAGGTCAGACTCAGGAGAAGATGTTGCAAAAGAAGAAACAGCTACCTCAGACAAGCCTACTAAAGACAAAGTACATGTCGAGGAGTTGCGTCTGCCTGAGATAATGATACCAATGGCAAAAACTAAAGGTAATGATAGAAACACGTTCTTTTTCTCCCCTCTCTTGCTCTCCTAAAGTATGTATTGTGTCAAGTGTAGCAGTACATGTACAGTGTACATGTAATAATAGTAATGTACAGGGCCCAGTTGTTCAAAGGGTGGATAACTCTATCCAACTCTATCCACCGGATAAATCACTATCCAGTGGATAGCGTAGTATGTTTTTGTTGACACTTATCCACTGGATAGCGATTTATCCGGTGGATAGCGTTATCCACCCTTTGAACAACTGGGACCAGTAATATAACACAAGACCCTGTAATTGGCAGATACTATACAGTGGTGGATCTAGACCTCATTACTCTCAGTCATCCTCATTACTCTCAGTTACCCTCATTACTCTCAGTCACCCTCATTGCTCTCAGTTACCCTCATTACTCTCAGTCACCCTCATTACCCCCAGTTACCCTCAGTTACCCTCATTACTTGCAGTTACCCTCATTACCATCAGTTACACTCATTACCCTCAGTTACCCTCATTACTCTCAGTTACCCTTCATTACCTTCATTAACCTCAGTTACCCTCATTACCCTCAGTTACCCTCATTACTCTCAGTTACACTCATTACCCTCAGTTACCTACATTACTCTCAGTTACCCTTCATTACCCTCAGTTTCCCTCATTACTCTCAGTTACCCACATTAGCCTCATTACCCTCAGTTACCCTCATAAACTTGCCAAAAAGAACTCGACCAATATTTTCCCAATACGGACCTCACCTCGGGTCACGGCTAGTTCAATAACATCTATATATTTACATACCTGAAGATCTCGCTCGTAGTCATCGACGGTAAAGTGTTACAAAACAGTTGTTGCCTGTCAGGGCTTTGGTAAATTTCCCTCGCGCCATGCGTCATTACCCCTAAATCCCTTTCGTGTTTCTGCAGGTATTATAACAGCCAACGGCAAGACAGTGAACATTGCAGGACCATACTTTATTATTTCTCACATAAATCTTCTTTCGCATCGATCGCAAATGCGAGTTTGTTTGTTGTACAAGCATGTCACGGCACACATGTCCTTGACTAATTCAATGTCATAGCCTCGATTCCATTCATAACTTCCAAGATGGCGGTAGGCTAGTGTCAAAAGGGGTGATTTTGAAGCGCTGTACAAAAGGCAGCCCAAAACTAAATTTTCCAAATTTGGATTTTCCAAATCCTGAGCACATGGACTTTCATTTGAGGTAAAATTTTTCTATACCCTTGTTCCCTTTAATTTGCAATTCCAAATTCTCTCATTGATAAACAAAACAACAAAATTTGAGTGATTATAATCAGTTACATGATTATGTGTACATTTTCTTTAGCTGTAAGCTCTCGAGAGAAATCAAAGCCAGAAGACTTTCGTCATACATTTGTTGAGACTTACTTGAGTTACCCAACCAAAGCAGACCAGTTTGCAAGCTTCAAGAGGTTTGGTGACCAGGTCATGAACCTTGGAGATGCTCATGACCGAGGAGTACTCACAGGAGAAAGGAATGTACGAAACTTGGAACAGCAGCTTGCAAAGGTATTTAAACCAATAATAGCAGGGAAAAAATGAAACCACTGAGTTTGCATGCGCAGTAACGGTATGTTCCTTCCCCAATCTAGCAACTATCTTCCTGGAAGCTGCAAGTCAGAGGGGACCAAACTTTCACAGACTTCAGATATACAACAGATGTTTTGCCGAGATCATTGCAGAGTCCAAGACGTTTGGTCCTCTTTTAACAAAAATTAAAGTGAGTACTTGTGATTATTATATGGCTGGCTCTATGAGCGGGAAAGATGAAGCAAATCCTGTGCTGTGATTGGCTACCCACGTGGTCAAGATGGAGCCATCTTGACCGATCAGGATTGCCCGCTCTGTTCCTGCAAGAAGACTATTTTCCCGCGCCCTCTTAGTCATATAATAAATCCTTTATTGACCAAGCCTGTTCGGTCAAGATGGCGAGATATTGGCCTCGTTCTTTTTTTACGTGTTAATGGACTGAGACGAAGTCAAGGTCCATAAACACGCAAAAAAAGAACAAGGCCAATATCCCGCCATCTTGACCGAACAACCCATATAGATTAAAAGATTTAACAAGGGAAAAATACCCGGGTTAGGTGACTTTGATATAAAAGTGACGGGGTGATCGTCGTACCTTTTAGGGGTTAAAATTTGTGGTTTGGTACCACTTAGGCCCGGGTGTTAAAATTTAAAATGACTACCGTTAGAGTTATTCCAGTACCTTCTAGGGTAGGGGTGAAAATTAATTCGAGCCACGCCCACAAAATGAGATTCTGGTACCTTTTAGGGGTATTTTCCAAAATTCTGACAATCATCCTCATCACTGTTATGTGGGAGACCCCCCAGGAAAAACATAATTTTTTTATGTTAGTTGTCCTTAGCAGTATTTAACTCCCTCTTATCTGAGTGTTCAGGTAAAGTGAACAGACTGATATGTTTTTTTAACAGGATGAGTACGACAGTTACATGTCTTATTTGTTAGACACACAAAAGCCATCACAACACAAAGTACTTTACCATCACATCGACAACCTGTCAGAAAATCCTTCCACCTCAGATAAACTGAAATCCGAAGAGAAGAGAGTTGAAACTCTGGAAAGGGAAGCACGGCATCTCTTAGACGAAAATGCAAGGTACTGTTTTTACTACACTACATCTTGCTTGAAACCTTCTGAAAATTGAAATTTCAAGATCTCTCTGTCTGTAGTTTCTAAAGATACTCAATTAACCTGGCTTTTTCTTCAACGTTCCTTGAAATTTTGGGGTTAAAAAGGGTATAAATGACACCCCAGCCCAACAGGGCACTCCTTGTGTTTTCTTTAAGAAATATACTCTACAAGTTACACCTGCCATGGAAATTTATTTACCAGCCTCAACATATTGGATATGGAATCACAGTTGGGAAGACCTAAAATTAAAAACAATAAATTATTTTTCCAAATGTGTCCAGAAGTTCTCCCCATTTACTGTACAGCATTTTTGCAGTGAAGGGCATCCTGACGTTGCCACTCGACAAAGACAGTTTTTGATTAATTTTTGATATGCGAAGATAAATAAATTGTCAAGCTTGACAACTCCGCCTATAAAGTTGACTGTCAAAAAGTAATCAAACAATAGAGTACTAAAGTCATGACGGCACAAAAATTAAATTTGCGAAATTATGAAATTTGATCAGCTATTCAGAGGAAGCATGCCAAAAAATGTCCACTTGCCACAAATTAGCTCTCCATTGCAATTTGCAGCCGAGATATGGGCACTTCAGGTTTTAATTCTCCATACAAACCCTTCTAATTTTACGTCTGTTCCTTCAGTGTAGAACAGGCGCAAAATTAGAGAGGTTTGTATGGGACAGTACCAAACTTTGAACCTCTATATCTCGGCCGCAAATTGTAATGGAGAGCTAAGTTTTGGCAAGTGGACGTTTTTTGGCATGCTTCCTATGAATAGCTGATCAAATTTCATAATTTCGCAAATTTGTGACATGACACTTTACCACTCTATTTACATTGTCGAGTGGCAACGGTAGGGTGCTCTTCGCTGTACATTCTGTGATTTCTACCATTTTTTAATAGCTTTAACTAATTCATTACTTTAAAATACTGTTTATTTATCCAAGATAAACTGTACTTCTTAGACTTCTTTCTAAAGGGGAGAAGTAAATCCTAAAGAATTCTACATTTTACCATTTTATTTGAAAATGATTAATTAAAATACAATAATATTGCAATCAAAGTTACCTTTTGTTTTTGTGTGACTTAATTTATCAACAGATTGACAGAACTACTTCGAGAAGAAGAGCTAAGAGCTGCTGAAGAGTTGGAAGCCAACATTACAGTTGGTTAGAATCTTTAATTTAACTTATTAATTTATTTTAATGTACCTGCCAACTCTCTGGTGCGAGTCTCATGCCTGTGAATCGAAAACTTAGATCTCATGCCAGCTCACGCTTATGGACCAATTTCTCACGCCTGGCTGAAAAACGAGTTAGCCTGTTCAAGGCATTCGGATAGTGGGGAGCGAGGCGAAGAGTGGCAAGATTAAAAAAAGCAATCCCCTCACCTTTTTTTTCTTGCTTCTCTTCACGCCTCTTTGCTTTGCTCTCTGCTATCCAAATGCTGATGTGGCCGATTACCGATAATATTGTCACCACTCAGGATTTATCTCTGTCATGTAGGATCTAGTCAGATATTTACAATTTAATATTATTATTCCTCGCGAAGCGAGGCCGAAGGCCTCGCATAGCGGGGTTTATAATTCTGTCCCCCAAGAGCTGACGCGAGAGCAATTCTCGTGTGGCCTTTACGGTCATATTTATTTATTTATTTATTTATTTATTTATTTAATTGTTTGTTTGTGGAGTTGGGGGTTGACATGACGTCACACGGCGCGCTCGTGGCCTAATGGCTTAAGGCGCTAACTTTTAAATCTGATCTTCGGGATTGAGGGCGTGAGTTCAAATCCGACATGGTCCTTCTTTTTTTTTTTCTTTTTTTTTTTTCGGTTCAAATCCAGGCCGTTCTTTTTTTTAACCCCCTTTTCTTTGCTTTGCTTAATAACATTGACTTCGACGTAATCTTTGTACACGTAAATGTAGAAACAGGAACGTCTGCTGAAGAATAACAATTTTTACTCGATCCAAGTTTGTTTATCGAACAAATTTATATACGGGTCATTTGTGAAAAAAACCCGGCTTTATTAAATCCATTATCAACAACAGGAAAAGGAAAGACGACTCAGGCATTTCTCAAAGTACGATCAACATATGGCTTAGTTTTCATTGTAGACGCGAAGACTTGTGTCTGAAAATAATTCGCCGATCCGATATTGCGAAGAAGATTTTACCAACAAAAGCGAGGTGGTTTCAGATCATTCGGACGGAAAAGTGGGGAAAACAGTACAAGAGCGCTACAATTTATTACAGATATCGAGAGACGAGCGAACTCCAATCGAAACCAAAATCCGGTGGCATAGCAAAAACACGGCGTTCGTCCGGCGATTCTCAGAAACCTTGCAGCGATTCTTGGAAACCTTGCCGAGAATCAGGCTAAACAGACAGTCGCCGAACTGCAGTATGGGAGGCGATTGTGCACGTTTCGCGATTCGAAGGCGAATGATATCGTGTTGTTTTTCGCCTATTTTGTCACATTTCATAGCAGCATTGAAAAAGCACAGGGCATCAGAAGAAAGGTAAGTGATTAAAGATACAGTCTGGGGTGTTTGTTTCTATATTTTGGTGACATAACTAGCAATGATTTTGGCTTACATGTAAACTGTCTAAACTGCTGGCTCCCAAAATGGCGTCGTAATTTTCTGTAATTTTATAGTCGGGTGATACGATTTATGCATCGAGGTTTGAAGGATCGAAGCCAGAATTCCCTTGATTTTAAAGTTCAATTCATGAGGTATGGGGTCGCACCTCGTACGGTTTTTTCCCTACTTGAGTTTAAAGATGGTTGAATTTTGAAGGAAATAACATACAAACAACACCTTGCATTGTGGATGTCACAGATAACCAGCAATGAAACAAAGCGATTGCATTGTAGGAGCTTATTTAGCTCCAAATTTATTTTCTGTCGGCCATCAATCAAGGAGATGGCTGTATAATTGTAAATAATAGCTTTATTTGCATGACTATATATATTACAGTATATCTGGAGATGTGTAGAGTAAATTTTTGTGTCAGGACTGTTTGGCATTGAAGTTGTCTTTATAATCCTTGCAAACTAGCAGCATGATTTTTACATGTTATTTTCCTCTTATGTTTTGAAGGAAAATCAATGTTAAATCACCTATCCAGCTATATTCTAGCAATTTCCATCTTATTGTTGTGTTCTTTATCTTTTGACCAGTATATGACTGTTGCCAAAATTCAGTCAATATTCCATGTACAAGTAGGTCAATATTTCTTTTAATTTTTTTCTCAACAGGGAACTGAGTATATGCAGTAATTGATTGAAGAAGTGATAATTTCCATGACTGAAGAAACACATTCCTTGTTTATATCCAGTCTGAGTTTGCTTGTAGTTGCTCAATAAGCTGCTAGTGTCTTTGTGAGGATAAAACAGCTTCCATGTAACTGATTTACATTTATGTTTTGGAATAATATACCGGTACCCCAATGAACATACAAAGTTGTTAACTGTTATGGCCAATTTCTATAATATATAGTATTGACAAATGAATATATTACTGAACAATATAATTATTATAGGTTTCTTTATTAATATAGGGCTTTTTAAGTACTATTTGGTCCATGTGTTCATTTTACCTGTGCTCAAAATAAATGTGCAGTTCCAGAAAATAACCATACCCACCCCAAGAAAGGTCATTGGAAATTCCGAGGGGGAGGGGGATCTCAAAAGCCGAAACTGTTAAAGGAAAGTATGAAGCTAAACTGGAATTTCCAGGGGTTGGTTCAAACCAAAAAAACTACCGCGAGGGGGTATGGATATTTTCTGGAACCACACAATATTCATTCCAGTTTCGGATTCAGAAGTGCACAAAGGTGGAGGGAGGGGGGTGGTTAAGTGAAGATGGGCATTTCCTTGCTCTAATTAATAGGGAGGGTTAAGGTAAGACTTTCAGTTCCTCATTCCTCATATAAGGGGGGGGGGGGGGGGGAGCTAATGTTTTGCACTTCACTATAAGGGGGGTGATGATGTCCAGGCCCCTCCCCTAAATTCCCCACTGCTCCACAATCACAGACTGGCCAAAAAGAAAAATCAGTCCTCTTCTCCATCCCGGCCTACATGATACATAGTTAGACAGAGATTTTGACTCATTATAACAACCCCCCTCCATCTCCCCAATCCACAACCACCTATCCAATAGTATCCCCCCTCCAAACAATCTCTTCAAATTTGTCAACACTCTCTTCGCCCTTATTCAAGCCAAGCAATCCACTCTTGTAAAATTCTTATTTATAAAATAAAATTGTCTCTAAAAAAGATATCCCTATTCAGGACAATTTAATATATACAATTCAATTTAAGTCCAACTTCAAGTAATCCAGCCAAATTATTATATATGACCCTTTACCATCCTCCCCCCCCCCCCCCCCCCCACACACACACCAAAAAAGGCACTTCCCCGAGCTTCGCGAGGACCTGCGAGTCACGTATTACTAGTAGTTATTGTAGTAGAACATTTTGCCCATTTAGCATAGTTTTTGACCCAACCCTTCAATTAATTTGATATTTCTTTTGACAGAGCCCCAAGCCAAAGTGTCAGTTCATATTGAAGAAGTCCCAAAAGACCTTGAAGAACAAGTAGAAGAGTTACATGCACAGGTGTGTGGGTGTTTCTTGTTGGTTGGTCGCTAAATTTGTTGGATGGGTGTTTTTGGATCAGCGTGACCTGTTTGCCGAAAATGAAGTGATTTTGAGCAAAAATAGAAAAATCAACAAAATAATTTATTCATATTCTTGAACCATGCCTAGCTTCAATACATTGCTTCAATGAAAGATAAATACTGAGAAGAGATGTACATACCAATACCCCAGGGGACTCCCATATAAAAGTGACTGGGGTGATCATCCAAAACACCGGGAAGATTTCCGACAAAAACACAAACAATAACGGGAGAAATTTGTCGATATACTTGAAGAGAAGACAGCTGTGGAATTCGTTCCCGTCCGCCATGACACATGTTGAGCGATGAATCTGATTGGTTGAAAATTAGCACGTGACTGCTGTCCACCCTCCTCTGGTGATCATTGGAAATTTTGAAAAGAACCCCTAATTGAGGTATCAGAATCGTTTTGAGGGTGTGGCTTGAATTCATTTTCACCCCTAAAACAAAACTGACGTATTTCTTTTCAGCTTCAGTACCCTGAAAGGTACAATGTACCAGCATAACTCTAACGGCATTAATTTTACTAGAACACTCTAAGCCGTACCAAACCATAAAATTTCACCCCTAAAAGGTACAATGAGCACCCCCGTCACTTTTATATCGGAGTCCCCCTCGGCACCAATAATGCATAGAATTACAAATATGTACATGTTTTAGAGACTTGTTTTGGTGTCTTGTTTTATGAATAGATTTTAGCTCAGCTGGATTGTATTGACGACATTAAAAGACATCAGAAGGAGTACTGTGTACCCATCACTGTCTGTCAACATCTTGAACAGTGTATCAAGGAAACAGAGGTACCGTGAAATTGGATCTGTTTGTACAGAGTACATCCTAGAGTATATAAAATGTAGTTCCAAGGCTGAGTTATTAAAATTCTACTTTTGTTTCATACAAATGTTGTAGATTGTAAGATTGTTTCCAGGTTTTAAGTCAAAATGTTTTTCTTGAGCTGATCTCAGGTCCTTCATTTTCATGACCTGCTTGTTAGGAATTATAATTAACTGCTGCTGAAGATAAATTAAATGATTTTTAAATGGTATTTAAATCAAATCAATTTGATTTTTGTTAAATACAGTCTTATTGCTTTGATAAGGTTTGTGAACAGCGACTACAAAGCATGCATTTCTCTACTAGGGCATATATATCATATATACCTGGCTCGTTTTTGGACACTCAAATTGGCGTAGAAATTTTCGTAGAGCGCTACGCCTCTACGTTTTTACCTCGTAAGTTCATCATTTCTGTGCTTGCTCGAAGCAATGAGGCACTTTTAAAGAAAATACCGCCAATATTACTCTTCACAATCATTCCACTAATTTGAAAGTTGTTGCTATGGTTACCTTCATCAACTGCCCAAAGTAATGTGGCTGTGGCTATTGCCATCTATTAGTAGTAACGTTATCTACATTATATACTGTACGCTTCTACGACTCTACGTTTTAGTAATAACGTTATCTACATTATAAACTGTACGCTTCTACGACTCTACGTTTTAGTGATAACGTTATCTACATTATAAACTGTACGCTTCTACGACTCTACGTTTTAGTAATAACGTTATCTACATTATAAACTGTACGCTTCTACGGCTCTACGTTTTAGTTTTTGTTTTATTTTAACGACTCTACGTTTTAGTAATAACGTTATCTACATTATAAACTGTACGCTTCTACGACTCTACGTTTTAGTAATAACGTTATCTACATTACAAACTGTACGCTTCTACGACTCTACGTTTTAGTAATAACGTTATCTACATTATAAAATGTACGCTTCTACGGCTCTACGTTTTAGTAATAACGTTATCTACATTATAAAATGTACGCTTCTACGGTTCTACGGTTCTACGGTTTCACTCTAAAACCCTGATTTCTTAATTTGAGAACGAGTTTTAATTTTTTTCTAAAACTAGAAACTGGCGCTTCTTATTTTAAAGTTGAGTACTTAAAATAAGAAACGGGCGCTTACTACCGGAAAAAAATTAAAACTCGTTCTCAAATTAAGAAATCAGGGTTTTAGAGTGTTTAGTAATAACGTTATCTGCATTATAAAATGTACGCTTCTACGGCTCTACGTTTTAGTAATAACGTTATCTGCATTATAAAATGTACGCTTCTACGACTCTACGTTTTAGTAATAACGTTATCTGCATCAGTTATAAAATGTACGCTTCTACGGCTCTACGTTTTAGTTATAACGTTATCTACATGATAAAATGTACGCTTCTACGGCTCTACGTTTTAGTTATAACGTTATCTACATGATAAAATGTACGCTTCTACGACTCTACGTTTTAGTAATAACGTTATCTGCATTATAAAATGTTAGGGGTCTACGTTTTAGTAATAACACTATCTAGTCTTTCCTCTGGCGAAATCGGCTGGCTCTTCAGTCACTGTGTCTCTCTCTAGTCGGTCCCGAATACGGCTTAAAATAAAACAAAAAGTTTCTCGATACACCCGAAGAGTTTTCTTAAAGCGTGCATCAGAATACGTACTTTCTGCCACCAGCCAGTATTTCAGCTCAAATCAAATGTCGAATTTAATAATTTGAGTCAACCCAAATAGGTATTAAATTCGGCACATGTGAAATGCGACGTTTAAACCGGGCCTAAGTTTTAGTAACAATGTTATCTGCATTATACTAGGAATAGTTCTCACTACAGCTGCCCCCGCTGTAGACTGAACAAGCTGTGAATCTGATTCAGCAACTTTTAATATCCCATTTGTTCGGCTGATTTGAGATCTCTTTACTAGTAATTTGTTTGTTGAACAAGTGAAAATATAAATGCTTGTGATCTTGGAAGATATTGTTGTTGTGCGGGTCTCAGCTCTTTTCCTACAGAACTTCATGCTTTAATGCTTTAATGAAGTACTCCTAATAAACAGCTTACGCTATACTAGGAGGTGTAGTTAACTATAAACTCTAGCTAAACTCTATGTACAATTACTTAAAATATTTAAAATATTTACTTAAAATGTTAACAGCAAGTAATAAATAAAAGTAAATAAATAACTCGATTAATCAATACACAATTCGGTAAGTGATATACTGAGTCATTGGAAATAAGTGATCGATCAAAAGTAATAGTAATAAATAGATAGTCGGTTTAGAGTATTCGTACATGTATAATACATATATACAATGTCCTTGTTAAAAAGTCAGTGGGACCTGACAGAGGACATGGCTGCTTCCTTAAAGGCACTAACACTAGTAGTAGTGTAGTTGGTAAAGGGGACATAGTTCCATAGTTCCATTCATCGTGGAATACGAGCATTCTTTTTTTCTGTTTTCATTTAGCCTGCGTGGCAGGCGTAGAAAGGGAAGGGATGAGGGAGTTCGAGCAGGAGCACGAGCGCAAAAAGCGAGGAGAGCGCG
Source organism: Desmophyllum pertusum (assembly GCA_029204205.1). Lineage (NCBI taxonomy): Eukaryota > Metazoa > Cnidaria > Anthozoa > Scleractinia > Caryophylliidae > Desmophyllum > Desmophyllum pertusum. The sequence continues at coordinate 4,480,881 of MU827779.1, read as the reverse complement.
CGCAAGAAACCGGCGTATCAATGGCGTATATATCAAAGGTTTCTGCTCTGCGATCCGTTGTCAAATCGATGTCACCGAACTTCAAGGTCCAATGTATCAATGGAAAAAACTTACCGACAAGTACAAAAAACGATCCGCGTTTATCTATCATTCCCTTATGTTATCGAAGGTTTGATTCATTGCGTATCTTATCAAAGGCTTGATTTATTTTGTAACATCGAAGGCTTGATTTATTGCGTATCTTAAAATGTGTATCATATATCGAAGGCTTGATTTATTGTGTACGGTTCATCGCAATCGTATCGAAGGCCGGCTTGATTCATCAGTTGCGTATCTTATCGAAGGCTTGATTCATCAGTTGCGCATCTTATCGAAGGCTTGATTAATCAGTTGCGTATCTTATCGAAGGCTTAATTAATTGCGTATCGACCCTACGTCATCATTTCCCGATACACCCCCACGATCCCAGTTTTGACAAATCGATATTTTATCCAGTACACGAACTATATTTTCAAAAAATCAAACTATTACGCGGGGACTCCAATGATGCCTCCTCGGGCTTTGGCCCAGAGGCCAAAGCCCTGCGGCGGGGGCAAAAAATTGTTACTGATTGTTACGTCTTGTTACTGATTGTTACGTCTTGTTACTGATTGTTACGTCTTGTTACTGATTGTTACGTCTTGTTACTGATTGTTACGTCTTGTTACTGATTGTTACGTCTTGTTACTGATTGTTACGTCTTGTTACTGATTGTTACGTCTTGTTACTGATTGTTATGTCTTGTTACTGATTGTTACGTCTTGTTACTGATTGTTACGTCTTGTTACTGATTGTTACGTCTTGTTACTGATTGTTACTGATTGTTACGTCTTGTTACTGATTGTTACGTCTTGTTACTGATTGTTACGTCTTGTTACTGATTGTTACGTCTTGTTACTGATTGTTACGTCTTGTTACTGATTGTTACGTCTTGTTACTGATTGTTACGTCTTGTTACTGATTGTTTATGCTACGCCGGTCTTGTTACTGATTGTTACGTCTTGTTACTGATTGGTTACATCTTGTTAATGTTTCGTTACGTCTTGTTACTGATTGTTACGTCTTGTTACTGATTTTTACTGATTTTTACGTCCTGTTACTGAGTGTTACGTCTTGTTACTTATTGTTTGGTCTTTGGTCTCTGATTTTTTTAGACTGCAAGCAGTCCCTCTTTCCGATTAGCAGTCTAATTAACAATTCCAGATTGTGACTACACCATATAGAATACTACAGATTGTGACTACACCTTCTTGAAAATTCCAGATTGCGACTACACCATATAGAAAACTACAGATTGTGACTACACCATATTGAAAATTCCAGATTGTGACTACACCATATTGAAAATTCCAGATTGTGACTACACCATATTGAAAATTCCAGATTGTGACTACACCATATTGAAAATTCCAGATTGTGACTACACCATATTGAAAATTCCAGGTTGTGACTACACCATATTGAAAATTCCAGGTTGTGACTACACCATATTGAAAATTCCAGGTTGTGACTACACCATATTGAAAATTCCAGATTGTGACTACACCATATTGAAAATTCCAGGTTGTGACTACACCACATTGAAAATTCCAGATTGTGACTGCACCATATTGAAAATTAAAAATTAAAAAATAGGGAAGATCGTTTTTGTGTTGTGTTACACAAACACAACACCTTAGTTTATGTGGAGCTTTTGTCATGGCTCACTCGATACTCTCTCCTAAGATGTTGACTTTTGGAAATTTTAAAGAAATGTATGGAAAATTAAATTACGAGAGTTTGCTTCTAACAACGCTTCAAATACTACTGCAACAGCGCAAGGTATATATATTTTTCTTTTGTGTCGCGGTTTCCCTTATGGTACATGTGCATATGGCTTAGTTTTCATTATAGACGTGAAGACTTGCATCTAAAAATAATTCGCCGATCGATACATGTATTGCGATTTTGCCAGGCGCCTGAATGCAAAAATGAGTAAGAGAATATTTTAGCTACAAAAGCGAGTTCAGTGGTTTCAGATCATTTGACGGAAAAGCGGGGAAAACAGTGCATCATTTTCCGAAACTAAGAGCACTACGATTTATTACACACACATTGTGTTGACATTGTACATTTACCGGTATTTGCGCTGCAATTTGACATCTGATATAATACCGAAGTTTGAAAGTTACATTTTATAGAATCGCTGGGAGGTACAAAATTGATTCACTCTCAGATGACCGGAACCGATTCAGTATTAAAGGCAACTGCATTGCCATATAAAAGTGACAGTTTTAATATAAGGCCATACATTGGGAGGGACATTTGACCGTCAAATCCGGCACTTGGGTAGGGCATTTAAACGCAATTTGAACGGGAATTTGAACAAGCAAATCTTCAAAAATTCAAATGCCCGGGGGTTGCCCGGGATGGTGAAGCTTCGAATAGCCCTTTTCACAGTTAACCTGAAATATTTGCATAACAATACAGCTAAACATAGAAGCGAGGCAATTTCGGGCACAAGCTGCAAAACATCGTGATTTTCTTGAGCTCCTTGAACTATGTTAGTATAAAAATAGTTTTAAAACGGAGAAGAACTAAATGTACAACTCTTTTAGTTAAAATTTGCCGTAAAGATCGTAATCCAATCTCCCTGTTGCTTATGCGAATCTACTATTTATTAATAGAGACAAGTCGTTTTACAATTTTTTCTAAAAACAACGTAAACTAAAAGAATTGTAGTTCTTCTGCATTTTAAAACTGTTTTTATACTAAAAGAGTTGAAGGAGCTCAAGAAAAACACGATGTTTTGTAGCTTGTGCCCGAAATTGCCTCGCTTCTATGTTCAAGTGTATTGTTATGCAAATATCACAAGTTAACCGTGAAAAGGGCTATTGATCGGCGCATAACACCTTCAATTCGATTCGATATGCTTCCCAGACTTCACAGTAAAAAAATATATTCGCGGCTTATTCACGGCATTGAAAAAAGGAAATATGTTGTTAAATGTTTCCTTAACAAGAAAAGGAAAGGTTCTTTGCATGAAATAATTATAATTGATGCAAATCTGTAGTCGGAAATTCAGGACATATTCTAAGCAGTGTCACGCAAGTTACTCGTCCAGTCAGTAGTTCGTCGAAAACAAGACCGTCAACTGGAAAGGGCAGATGTTGGGAGACCAGCGAACTCCAGTCGATCTCTAAAGCCTGATTATCACCCTCACACCCCAACAATAATTAATCTCCATCACAGATTTGTGAGGACCCATGCGAGTCACATATTACTACTAATAATATAATTTAATATTTGTAATGCGTAGGTTCCATACCTACATGCTCACCGGCGCATAACAGAACTATCTGTAAAACTTACTAGATGAACCCTACATAATTATTATTATCTATATATAAAAAAAACCCTAATACTTACAAAATACTAATTAAACTAATAAAACGCTTTTTTATTGGTATAAAAGGTTTCACGGATGCCGCGCAATTACAAAACTGTCATTAGCTATAAATTAAATAAAGTTTAATTGCTTTCCTGGTTAACAATAGCTAATTAAATAAGCTGTCTGTCAACAAATTAAATTACAATTCCATTGCTTTTTATAGTCTATTATATTTTATTTTATTTTATTTTATTATGCAGTTAAATGCAATTTATCTAAGTTAACAACAGGAGCGGTTTGCAGCACCTTCTAGCGGTCAGCGGTACCTTCGTCCAGCGCATGCTCAGGCAGGTCAGTGAAGCACATGGTAGCGTTTTGTAGTGCCACTGAACGTTTTACTTGGTTTCCTTTTGCACACCCCTTCCCTTCCCCTTTCCACTGCTTAGCCAGTGTGACGAGTGCCTGGAGGTCCTGCGTGGGGGCTCATGGCTGGGTTGCGGGGATTGCCAGTCATGGGAGCGGTATTCGGTCTAGGGGCTGGCTGGCTTCCAGTGGAAGCCCCTGGACATCCTAGGCACCCAACCTCCATTTAGCGATACAGTTGTTAATTAATGACAAAAACTAACCATACCTAAAAAATTTCATATCTGATGCTTGATCCGGGGTGAGTCACTACCAAAAATTACGGGGAAAAACCCTCAAGCGTTTCATGAACCGGGCTAGCCACCAGGCTGCCCAGTTAACAAGCCGTAACAATTCGGTAAGAAGAGGTAACGATTAGTGACAAGAAGTAACAACCAGTAAGTAAAGAAGACATAACAATCAGTAACAAGACGTACAATCAGTAAGAAGCCGTAACAATCGGTAACAAGACGTAACAATCAGTAACAAGATGTAAAAATCAGTTTGAAGCCGTAACAATACAATAACAATGTAGAGTTGTAGAAGCGTAGAAGCGTACAGTTATAATGCAGATAACGTTATTACTAAAACGTAGAGCCGTAGAAGCGTACGTTTTATAATGCAGATAACGTAATGTTATTACTAAAACGTAGAGCCGCAGAAGCGTACAGTTAAACGTAGCGCCGTAGAAGCGTACAGTTTTATATAATGTATAACGTAATTACTAGTCTCGTTTCAAAGTCACGACATCCTCCCCTCTTGATCAGTCAGGAGCTGATCAACCTGAAGTCCGCATTAATAGCCGAAGCTCTTCTTGGGACCCTTCTCGTAGGTATTGATTCCTCTGCTACTTGCTCGCCATCGGTCACTGTCTGCCTGGTCTGCACTGGTCCTCTAACTTCTAGTACAGCTTTTGCACTGGCCTGTTGAGGTACGTTGGTCTTCCTTTCTTCGTCAACACCTTTACCTTTGCACCTCTGGTCTCGCCATCGTTGCCAGTTATCAATTCTTTGACCTTTCCTAGTCTCCACTTCCCATGTGACACTCCTTCCTCGGCTACAGTCACAACGTCTTCCATTTCAATGACTGTACCACCTCTTGGCAAGTTTCTCTTGTGGTGTTCTCTCAATTCTGTCAAATATTCTTTCCTCCATCGTTTCCAGAAATGTTCTCTACTCCGCTTTCAAGATGGACAGAATTGAGAGAACACCACAAGAGAAACTTGCGTGCAGTCGGGGGAGCACAATTTTTTTTACATTTGTGTAATTGGTATGCCAATAAATTATCCGCTTTTCGTAATAACGTGCTATTTTCACAGCAGTAAGCTTGCCTAGCCTGCGAGAGCAGCCGGTTTTCTCGGGCTCTTGTTTCCATCCGAAAAATTTTCGGCGGGGAAACTCGAGCCGGAAATTACGTCTGCGTTCGCAGGCAAAAGTTTGAACTGAGGGGTAAGGCGGTAGCAGTCAATCGTCTTCAATACATCAGATGTGCCGGGGGTAATGTTTCTTCTGGATCACCTTCTTCGTAGACATACGTCAAGGGTCTCACATTCAATGTACTTTCAACTTCAATCACTAGAGTAAGAAGTTCATCGTGCGACACCCTTGCATTTCCTAGGGTCTTTCGAAGACATCTTTTTACTCCCTTCACCATTCTTTCGTAGAAACCTCCCCACCACGGGGCCTTCTTCAAATTGAACCTCCTGGTAATTCTCTTATCCTATAAAAAGGCTTGGACATCTGGATGTTTGTAGAGTGCCGGCGCCAACTCTTTCGCGGCTGCTTTAAAAGTCTTCGCATTAATTATCTGATATTATCAGCTGTGGGACACCTCTTCTTGCTGTGAACTTCCTTAGCCATCTGAGAAAGGTTCCTGTCTACAAATCCTCTGTGAGATCCACATGTATATAGCTCTAGTCACTGCACATGAAAATAATGCAATGTACACTTTCTGCATTTGCGTGCCATCTGTTTTCATGTATAACGGTCCTTCTAAGTCTATGCCAACCTTCGAAAATGGAGGAGCTTCTTGTGTTCTAAAGCTTGGTAATTGAGCAGTCATTGGAGCTGGATAAGCAGTTCCTTCATATCGTTTACAAACAACGCATTTCCCGATACTCTTCTTCACTGCCTGTCTTCCCTTGCTCACCCAAAACCGTCTTCTTAACTCTGTTAAGGTGTCTCTTACTACATTATGGTGACCTTTCTTGTGACATTGATCAATAAAGAGATTGGTTAGATGGTGATCTTTAGGCAGTAGTGCTGGATGCTTCGATTGGCATTCCATGTTTCGGTAATTCTGCCACGGCATCGAATCACACCTTCTCCATCTGTGTAAAGTCCGAGATCTCTTTCAAGCTGTTTAAAGTTCTTTTGATCTTTAAAGTGCCCCTACGATCAAATTGTTGATATTCAATTTTTTACATTTTCGTGTACAATATGACTTTCTTACTCATCTTGCCAAATTTCAATCCATTACGAACATTAAAAGTCATTGTTTTTGGACTTTTATTTCCGAGAATTTACGGCCGCCATTACTTGACCTTGTTCCAAGGCTTGGTTGCGAATTTGAGAAAATGACGTCAGATGCTCAAAAATACCTCACGGGTTGAAATTATAATAACAATAAGTATAGAAAATTGCACGAAGAGCAACAAAAACTTTGGACTTTTTCTTCGTGCAATTTTCTATACTTGTTGTTATTATAATTTCAACCCATAAGGTATTTTTGAGCATTTTTTTTGGAAATAAAAGTCCAAAAAAACGGATTTCTAATGTTCGTAATGGATTGAAATTTGGCAAGATATGTAAGACAGTCATATTGTACACGAAAATGTAAAACAAATGAATATCAACAATTTGATCGTAGGGGCACTTTAAGGCTGGACTGTGCTCCTTTCACCTATGAATTCTCTGTTCTTCCTACCTCTGTGGTCGTCAAGTTTCCAATCTCAAGACTCTTTGCTTTCGCCGGCTACCTTTAACTTGAGGTTTCTTACAAATCTATACACGTTGGCAGTCACTCTGAACAACTTCTCACAACTGCTGTATTAGCGTTCACGTGAATGATCCTTGCTATGCCTGGCTCATTCCTCTCCGCTGTTAGCAGAGTGTTCTCCCGGCGCGATGCCTTGATTTCCACTTGACTTTCTGACGTTGACTCTACACTCATTGAAGGCCATTCTTCATGCATTCTGCTCAAATACTCAGGTCCTTGCCACCACAGTTTGCTAGTCTTGATTGTCGTTGCTGTCACACCCCGCGATCCAAGGTCTGCTGGATTTTCTATGCCTGGGCAGTGGTTCCATTGCTCACTAGTGGTCAGTCTCAAAATTTCGTTTACTCTGTTCTGTACAAATTGGCTCCACTCCTTTTCTCCTTTAATCCAATTCAAGGCGGTAATGCTATCTAACCACAAGTGCGCACTGTTTATCGTTATTCTTGATTTCAGGGACCTTTCTACGGCTTCCTTCAACGGCGCTGTGATTCTTCCTGCCATTAGCTCTAGACGTGCTTGGATAGCGGTGCTACTCTCGTTTTTGAGGTCATCAGACGTACATGTCATCCGTTGTTTGTCACACGCACCAAGTACACCATAGCACAATATGCTCGATCACTAGTATCTCCAAAGCCATGCAACTCATATGACACAACCTTCTCGCTAATTCCACTGTAAATGCAGCGTGGCATATGAACAGGCTGGGCTTCCTTCAATGAAACCATCCATTTTTTCTATCTTTCTTGAAGGGTTTCTGGCAAGTAGGGCTCGTCCCACTCAAGCTTGCTTTGACAAACCTCTTGAAAAAGGACTTTCATTCCAATTGTCAATGGACTCAGCATCCTAAGAGAATCAAAGAACTTCGCAATTATCTTGAGGAGATTTCTCTTGGTCAATTCTAAGTGTTCACTCCGTTCAATTAGCGCATCAAATTTAAAGACAATTGTGTCTTCAACACGATTCCAGATCTCTCCCAGGACTTTCTGTTCCTTCTCTTCTAACTCATCGAGACCTCGCACGGTGGCCTTGTACTTACGATAGTCTGTGCTGTTTGCAGAACAACTTGTGCTCTTGAATTTACATGGAGCGTTGAACCAGGCTCTGGTTTCTGCAATTCACTTAGCTGATGCATTTTCCGAGGCAAACAAAACAATGGCCAAATCTCTTAGCAATCTGTTTCCTTTCACCAGGACTGACTACCCTTCTACAATCAACATCATTGCGTCGCCCCATGCAGAAAGCGCACCTATTTTCAGACTCGCCCTTGTCAGGTGTTAGGAATGTACTAGTCGTTGGTCCGGCAGGTTTCTTAGGACCAATGGGAACGAAAGGATTTATGGGCGTGGTTTTACACCTCTCTCTCTAGCAGTGATCATCAAGTTTCCACTTATCATCTTCACCTCCGTGGGAGATTTCGAGTTTCATGTCATCAGGTAGTTTCGAAAGGAGAACAGGTACTAACAGTGTCCCATATGAGTCAGCTTCAATCCCCATACTTTGCAACCCTCTGATCTGTACTTCGATTCCATCGTAGAGCTTTCGGAGTTTACCGGTTTCTTTCCCGTTGTATACCGGAGGTAACTTCAGTAACATTTCCAAGTGGGTGCAGATAATTTTCTGCTTATCGCTGAAACGCTTCTTCAATATTTCAATCGCGGCGCCATAATTCCCTTGTGCTAATGACAAACCAGCAATGGCCGTACCAGCTTCTCCTCTCAACAAACCTTTCAAATATGTAAATTTATCTATCTCCGAGTACTGCATTCCTAAAGGCGTCCCAAAAGCTCTGCCACTCAGCAATGGATCCATACAGGGGGGAGGGGGAGGGGGGATAGAAACTCCTTATAAATGGTTTGCATAATTAGTTGGTGTGATATCTGTAAAGATTTTACTAACTAAATAAATGTAGATGTAGATAATTACGGACATAGCGGTGCCGGGCAACCGAGTGTGCGCAGAAGCACTCAACTAGTTGCTAAGAGGATTGTCCAACGGGAACTTATTAACAATAAAAAAGCTAGTCAGGCAAGAAATTCACACCTAAAATTAGTATGCATGATAACAAAAATGTGTTTTTCCTTGGTTGTTTTCGCTAAAAAACGAAGACGTGTTCTTTTCGCTGTTGTCTGATTTCGCTTCGCCTCGTGTATTACAATAAACATTTTCATCCGACTTCGTTTCCCGTTCCAGTAGTAGCACTACTAACCGTATGCGAAAGACTCTCGCTGTAGCCTGCAAATGCAGCTCAGACGGATTTTTCGCTTGTTGTTTCACGCTGCCGAGATATGTTCTCGGCGGCGTGAAAGATCAGGCCAAAAATCCGCCAGCGATGCGTTTGCAGGCAACACGCTTACAGCTCTTCGCTGGGCGCTTGAAAAGGTTTCCCGAATGAAACAATGAAGTTTTGGTTGACGTCATTCTTAGCAACGGCTTGATTGACACAGGATTCGCTTTGTTGGTCTGTTGCACGTGGGTGGGTGCACGTGGTCTGTGGCATCACAAGCGCCTGAGTGATGCCGTCAAAGGATTTGAGCTTTGCTCACCAATGTTTCCACTTGTGGTCATTGCTTAGTATTGCGCTGCACATCCTTTCTGATTTCGCACATAATTAGCGTGCGCACATTAAAAAATGACGGCTTTTCTCGTAAACGAGCGTGGTGACCTATCCTTTTTTCGCATATTTAAGTCTAGTATTAAATCATCTTCTTTCTATAAAAGGAGTATAGACCAATTCTCAGTGCAGACAAATTAATAATCACTGGAAACGTGAAAAAAATACGTGTTTTGGGTTGATTTTGTAAGGAATTATGAGGGTTTTTTTATTGTATCTCTTTCATGGGGCTGGTGACAATAATAATAATGATAATGATAATGTGACCAATTCTTTGTATTCTATATTTTGAAATATTACATCGCAATGTTCAACAAGGGAAAGTTTCAGAAACTTTCTAGTGCAGCTTTTATTTCGATGGAATTTATACCTTAAATAATCTTCAATCTTTTGGATACCCTTTCTGATGTCTCTTCGGAATTTATTCCTGTCGGCTATTTTGTGTTCAATGTCCTTTTCCTTCTCTAGCAAACCCAGTATTTCTTCATTCAATTTCGACAACATCTTCATCGTTTCTGTCAAATTCTCTCTTATATCTTGTAACTGTGTTTCTCGATAGCAATTATAGTTTCAATCGTTTGAAGTTCCTTTGTAGCATATCCCCGATGTCCGTTGCAAATTCTTTGTTTCTTTGGCAAATCTCCCATCGTCGAAACTTTCACTCTTCTAAGTAAACAAACCGCACGCACTCTGAACACAAACAGGCGATCAAACCTTCTCTTGGAGCAAATTCACCTTGTTGTCTCTTTCTTCACGTCCGTCTCGAAGGACCAGCTGTTGAGGACTGTATTAAACACTCTACAGTAAACGCGACCAAACTAGAACACAACGGATTTAATTCTCAACTTTCGCGTCGCTACACATCCTCCGCATCTCGCATCTTCTCGCATCTCCACTCGACTAATCTCAAAAGCTTGCATAAAAATGTAAACAAATTGTTTGTTTCCAAGTCACGAGCCGTAGAAGCATACATTTCATCATGTAGATAACGTTATTACTAAAAACGTAGAGCCGTAGAAATGTACAGTTTATCATGTAGAACGTTATTACTAAAACGTAGAGCCGAAGAAGCGTACATTTTATAATGCAGATAACGTTATTACTAAAACGTAGAGTCGTAGAAGCATACATTTTATAATACAGATAACGTTATTACTAAAACGTAGAGTCATAGAAGCGTACATTTTATAATGCAGATAACGTTATTACTAAAACGTAGAGTCGTAGAAGCGTACATTTTATAATGCAGATAACGTTATTACTAAAACGTAGAGCCGTAGAAGCGTACAGTTTATAATACAGATAACGTTATTACTAAAACGTAGAGCCGTAGAAGCGTACAGTTTATAATGGAGATAACGTTATTACTAAAACGTAGAGCCGTAGAAGCGTACAGTATATAATACAGATAACGTTATCACTAAAACGTAGAGCCGTAGAAGCGTACAGTATATAATGCAGATAACGTTATCACTAAAACGTAGAGCCGTAGAAGCGTACAGTATATAATACAGATAACGTTATTACTAAAACGTAGAGCCGTAGAAGCGTACAGTTAAACGTAGCGGCGTAGAAGCGTACAGTTTATAATGTATAACGTAATTACTAAAATGTAGCGCCGTAGAAGCGTACGGTTTATAATTTAGATAACATTATTACTAAAACATAGAACCATAGAAGCGTACGCATCATACTGGAATAGTTTTGTTTTTCTAGTCTTTCTAATGCATGACAGCCACATTACTTTGAGCAGTTGATGGAGATAACCATGGCAACATTTAAAATTCGAATTAGCAAAATTGACACGCTGTATGAGCTTGGTCGTTTCTACACCTCTACGACCTAAAACATGCCGGGTATAAATAGATATATTGCCGTACAGTTGTAGAGCTCTACGAAAATTTCTACGCGAATTTCAGTGTCCAAAAACGGGCCGCACTTGATATCATACACAGCA
>MU827779.1:4351722-4469005 GCA_029204205.1 Desmophyllum pertusum | reverse complement strand
GGTATCAGTATACCCCAAATGACCATCATACGTTGGCGCTGTTTTACGGTCGGACGTTTAACAAAAACCCCAATAAAGTATATATTTCCTGAAAGCTTAAGAATTGTAGATTACGAATATGTATTCATTTGAAGTAAAAAAATTAACGTGTTTCGAATAAAGCGCTCAATTTTCAAAAAGTATATCGGTCCACAAATCGAGTTCGTTTCCGGTCGAAATTGAACGGGAGAAAGCGAAAAACATCGCTACGTGTTCTTGACACCTTTCTCTAACAAACTGTGTCGGGGAATTTTGATTACTTGTCTGGTTAGCTTTAGCACACAGTTAAACTTCGAGGGTTGACAAAAACACGTATTCTCTGTACGAAAATACTCATAACTTTCGAACGAGGGAGAAAAATAAAATTCCCCGACACAGTTTTGTTGCCAGACTATTGGAGAACATTCTCTCCAAATTTCAGCGAAAAAGGTTGAAAATTCGTTGCAAACGAACTTGAAACGCGCGCTTCATTCGCTGAAATTTTATTTTCGAGAAAACAAGGGAAAACATATTTTGGGGCGTTCTTCCGGTCTGATGAGATTAAATACACAAGACGCGTGAAAATAATTATGCGTTGATCGATAAAGAGAAGGCTCGTCTTACTTTAATTAACAACAGAGTTCGTATCGAATACAAATGACCTCAAATGCGCGCTTCTTATGGCCAGGAGAAGAAAGTTCTCCTCTCACCGATCGTGCTACAAGTAAAACAAGAGTTTATGGCTTCAGTTTTCCCTCCATTTAGCCTCTCTGTGGGCTATTCGCCCACATGGATATGCAACCGCGAGCGGATTTTCAAGTTGTCCTAATCAGTGATGCGATCCGTCACTTGAGACCCGGTCGAGACGAGCGCTTCGGCTCAATTCAGAACCGAACAATTTCCCATTTCGGTATATTCTTACTTGAAAAACAACGGACACAGTCTGTTATGTTTCTACGGACATTGCAAGATGCAGCTTTCAAATTTCGGGTGAATCTACAAACACGTCGGCCCTCATGTTACGCGACTTTTTTATACGTACATGTTGACAAACTGTTGACGGCTCTCGATTGGAAATAATTAATGGCGAGAATCGTTTTTTCTTCATAACTTTCTTTAGAAACAATCTTTTTTCGTGAAACTTTTTTGGAAATGAAAGGTCTTGATGTAATCTATCTGAAGATAACAAAAAGTAAAATCTTGCAAAATGGTCAAATTTGGGGTATACTGATACCTTAACCATGAAATTTTCATTCAAATCATTTAATAACTTATCTTTATCAAGAGGAAGAAAATGAGACAATGCTTTGCATGAAAGCTGAATAAATGTATCAACCATCGCATTACAAGTTTTTGAAGATAATGAAGCTTCATATCTTTTAAAGTATTTTTCAACATCTTTTTTCACTTAACCTCTTAACTTGATCTTGAGTTAAATAAACCCCAATCATCTCTTTACTTTGTCCACTTGCAACTAAAACTGCGAGCTGTTCTCTATTGCTTGAATCATTTTCAGGTTCAGCTTCAAGTAAATTCATTATGTCAGTTATATCTTCTTTTTCACTTATTTCCATTTTAAAATGAAACATTATTTAATTTAATACCATAAGGGTGCCTTAGAGAGAAAACAAGATTTGAATATTTAACTTTTTTAAGATCTTTCATCATTGGCCAACTCTCCTGCATAATTATCAAATATTTTTTTCATATCAGCAGCTGATGGAGTATAAAATAAGACCAATGCTGTAATATTTTCACGAAAAGGTTTTGTGATACTCGTTTTTTGCTGAGTTAGAACCCATACGCTGATTCCTTTGTCTTGCACTAAATGCTAAGTTTACTAATTCATTCGTTCTCTTTTTTACATCTTTCTGAAGCTGCGCAATCATCAAGAATTATCAATGAATTTGTTCCCTCGAATATGTAACTAATAAATTTCAGATAATCATTGATTTCATTTTGCTTTGGAGATATTATATAAACGTCTTTATCATTTTCAGCAAAACCGGAATATGTCTTATTATGAATATATGTAGGGCATAACAGTATAATGTAATCAAACTTAAATCTGAATTCATTACTTAAGAGATTAACTAAATATCTCGTTTTTCCAGAATTTGTTGGTCCGACTATTAATGCATTGAATGGGATATTATCAGGATTCATTTTTTTAATTATTTGAAAAATTAAATTAATAAGTAACACTTTCAAGCTCTCTGTTCACAATGTTAAACTGGGCATCAGATAATATGAAAATATGACATTTAACGTTTTCTGATCCTGATGTCTTCCTATTAATCGTAAGCTGAACTCCTTCTTTCGTGTTAACCAATCTTAATCCTGAACCGTGAAGATCGTTTTCTTTCTGGCTTCTGAGATCAACAAATAACCCAAATCTGTCTCCAGCATAAAAGTTTTCTACATTCATTGAGGAGTTCTCTTTCCCGAATCTTTCTAAAAATTTCTCGATAAAAATCTCTCGTTTTCATTCCTTGGCTATAAACTTTATTCGGAATTCCATTCACAAACCACTTTTACTTCAGTGATATCGGGATTGAATGTCTTTTCACTATCTCTCGCTCCTGCTGTATATTGCTCGTAAAATAATAGCAAAAGTCCTTTCATTGATCTTCTCGGAACATTGATACTTTCATTGATGATTGAATCAGTTCCCGTCGCAACTGTGATTGTCTTATGATGAGTAATATGTTCATACATGAATCTCTTTCCATTCTGATAATTTGAAATTGCTTTATCTGCAAGCTCTTTACTTTGAATTACTTCATATTCAAGCTGGATGCTATTTAATTCATAGGCGAGATTTGTTGAATCAGATCCCTTCACAACACTGGCAGCGGAGGCGAGTCTGAGTTCAAAAACCAATTCATCGCTTAAAGCTCTTGGGAAAAAAACTCCGTGATCTTTTAAAATTTCATGATCTATTGGTATCTTATATATATCTCCATAAACTTCGTTCAACTTCTTGTCTTCAGAATTGCATCTAATCTTTGAGAGATCTTCAGACTGAATTCCTTCTCTCAACATGCTTTTTCTTTCGTTTTGAGTTAAAAATAAATCTTCATATAACTTAAACAAATCATAACCATCTGTATCCTGCAAGATTTCCCCCGCAAATTTCACAGTTAATCTGTCAACCAATGCTCTTGATACATTGTTTACAAGGAAATTATCTGCATGACCACTCACTGATAAATCAAATACTAATGCAAGAGATCCTGGAACCAATACAATATTATCATGTAGTTTTGGAACTGGAATATTTAATGTTTCACCTGGAGATGCCTTGTTTGGATTAAATGTGACCCTGTGGACTGTTCGATCTGCTTTAAGAGAGTTTGATAAATTTTTTTTCAAAATTTGGATTGATTTCTTCACTGACTTCCATTTTATATAATTTTATTTAAAATTGATGAATTTGAAGAAAAAGATCCTTTATTGGAACATACTGATGATCGCGATGATGACGATGAAGAAACAACAAATCCTTTTCAACCTGATGATCATTCATCACCTGGACCTTCAGGTGAACAAATTGCAATGAACACAATGAATAGAGGGAAAGAAAAAGGTCCTGAAACTGCTGAAACTTCTTTCATTGGAGGGTATTCACATGTACTCGCTGCAAATGAAAAAGCATGGAACACTCTTACTGATATTTTTCCTGAAGCAAAAGCTTCAGATATTAATGTAAACTATAGTAAAAAAGGTAAGTTACAAGTCAAAATGTTTGGCCATGGTAAGAGATTTTATGATCTATATACAATTGAGAGGAGTACCGGGGAAGAAAGGTTGAATCCAGCACTTACAAAACAAATAAAAACTGCTCTTGGCCCAGAGAAAAAAGTTCTGGTTATTGAAAAAGAAAAAGAAATTGAAGAACATCAAGAATCCATTCGAGAATATGAAAGTATTGTGAATAATGAAAATGAAGAACCCGCTGTAAGAGAAAGAGCTTGAGAAAAAATAAATGAAAAAAGAAAACAGATTGATGTTCTCGAGAATGAGAGAGAAGAACTTGAGGAAGGTATTTCACTCAAAGAAAAGGTGAAAAATATCTTTAAAAAAATATGGATTTACAGTCGCTGCTGTCTTCATTGCAGTTGGGAGTGATTGTGAATTCATTGACAAATGGTTTAGCATCTGTCGCCAAAGGAGTTGGAAATGGATTAAAAGAACTTGGGAAAAAACTCACCAATATTCTTCCCGGTCTTATCGGAACAATAGCAAGTTTTATTTTTAAAACTGCTGGAGAAGTTATTTCCTTTCTCGGTAAAAATGCTTGGCTTCTTATCTTAGGGGTTGTTGTTTTTATGGTTGAAGGGATAAAAAAGAAAATGTAAATGATTATTTTTCTCAAAAGAAAAATAATTACAACATTCTATAAAAAACAAATGCTGAGGCTGCTGCTGAAATAAATAAACCAGCTTTTAAAATTTCATGTTGAGAATCTGAAATTTGTTTTTTATTTTCAGAAGGTTGAGAAGTTGAAATCTCTTTATTTTCAGAAGGTGGAGAAGTTGGCCTCTTAATTTTTGATTCACCCCCATTCATCAGCTTAACTCCGACTTTTTTAATTTCTTTATTAACAGAATTATTTACTCCAAGTTTCATATTTCCATCTGCCTTTTTCAGGCTATTATACCCAACAACGCTTTGTGTATTTATCACTAAATTTGAAGGTATGAGCCAAGTTCCAGGAGAAATCGCAAGATCGAGTCTGACTTTTGCCTCATCAATCGCTAACTCATATCTTTGAACTGATTTTGAAATATCAGGCTGTCTGATTGAATCTTCCATTAAAATCCCAAATTCTCTTTGAGCTTCTTTTGCACTTCCTGAATTTCCAAGAATTGATGATCTGACATTGACTTGTGAACCAAGAATGCAGTAGACAAATGCTTCAATCGATTGATATATTCTTGCCATTCCAGATTGTGTGAGACCTTCAGATTTATTCAGCATGAAATAATCAAATTGGTTTTCTGTCTTTGGATTATCATTTCTGATAAAGATTTCCTTTTTCAGCTGTTCCACCTTCATCACTGAACTTGCTACTCCCTGGATAAGTATAATTTACTGCTTCAGGTCCAGAATATGAAATATAAATGAAAACACTTCCCAATCCATGATTTTTACCTTTCTTGAATCTAAAATCTCTGTTCAAAGAAATACCGAATTCTGCACAGATTCTTTTGAAAGATGGCGAGTCATAATTATTTTTTATCTGACTAAAAGTAGGATCTCCGGGAAGGGCAGCTTCACTCTGAATTCCACCCATTTCATATAATATCCTTCTTGTTGTGAAATAAATGTGAAACAAAAAGAATGATTTGATTTGATCAGGTAATTTATTTAATAAATCTCTTGAAATTCCACATCCGGTTGTTGCGCACCAAAATGCAAAGTTAAGTTGTTGAGGCCAATATGACATATTTGGGCCTGATAACCATTTATTACTTTCTCCTCCTGACTCATGTTGAATCTTTGTTCCCATGAAAATTTCTCTGAATTTTGTAATGAAGTATTCAGTTGGTGTAACAAATATTTTTATTTTTTCATTTCATTTTATTTCTTTTGGATTTTCTTCAAAATTAACAGCAGGTACAGGTTTGTTTAAATTATTATTGAAAATAAGTTCAACTGGAAATCCTCCAACCCCAAGTGCATTCTTCATTTCATCAGACCAATATTTTCGTTCTGATCCTGATACACTTTTCAGATAACCGGGACCTGCTTTGAAATAAGTATCAGCATTTGCTGATTTTTTATCAATAAAATCTGTTTGTGCTTCGAACTTGTTGGTGTTTGAAAAAGGATATTTATTTTAAAATCTTTCCAGGCTTTTGCTTTAGCATCTCTTGAAATTCTCTTTGCATCATCTGATGTTTGCATCCATTTCAACATTTCCATTTTATTGAAAATGAAAATAATGTTTTTGTTTCTAATAAAATGGTTGTTTTAACTGTCATAACAAATTCAAATGATCACACAGTTTATTTTAAAGAAGTATTTAAGAAATATGAATATATCAGGTTGAATAGTTGCTCTCTTTACAACTCCTGGTATAATTTGAAACGAATTGGACAAATCTCTTTTTTCGATTCACAGAACACTGCATCTGTATATAAAATTCCTGATGGAAATTATACCCTTAAATTCTTGGAAAAGCGCTTGAGAAAATATTTGAAAAAGAAAGAGGAGTTGAAGTCAGACTTGATGATGAAAAAGGTTTAATAATCATTGAAAATCCACAGAAAAGGAAAATTATTTTCGATCGTGACCTGACTTCTTTACTTAGACATACAGATAAAAAAGATCGGCGATTACAAACAAATACTGTAATCAACCGGTTTGCTTCATTCAACAACTATTTTATCCATTGTGATCTCTTGGATAAATATGAAAATTTATTCAATGGAAATCCTTCCGACATGTTAAGTTGTTTCGACATCGTTGGAAAACCTTTTGAAAGAGTGTCTTATTCTCCGAAAGAAAGCGTGATGAGAAAAATAACAAGCAGAAATTATTTGACTTCAATGAGAATATTCGTGACAGATGAGAATGGTGAGATGATTGATTTTAATGGTTTACCTTTGAGGTTTGAAATAGAATTTATTTAAATTTATATAAAAATGTCAGATCAACATATAATTCCAAGCGCTCCACAACTTTATCCAACACTTCCGGATAATGTGAGTGATTTTAGATTAAAAAAGATTTGTGATTGTCAGAAAGAACTTGAGAATGAAATTTCTCATTATAAGAAGGTTTGTAAAAAATATAAAAGAGCAAAGTCTATTGCTTACACAACATCTTCCATCACGGGATTATCAGCAGCTGTGTTGACATCGTCAGGACTGGCAGTCTCTCTGAGTGGAATCGGACTGGTTGTCGGCGCTCCTCTCGCGGCTGTCGCTGCTCTGATGGGATCAGTATCATCCGGGTTTATCATCGGTAGCAAAAAGTTTGATAAAAAGATAACAAAACATGAAAAGACTATTTCTCTCGCTGAAGCGAAACATCTTTCTATCAGCAAGTTGATTTCAAAGGCATTGAATGACGGTTCGATAAGTGATTCAGAGTTCAACTCGATTTTGCGTGAGGTTGAACAATATAATTTATTGCAAGACCGGCTGCGTTCTCGTGTGAGAAGCGAAACACGAGACGGCGAGAAAGTTGACGTTGAAGCTTTGAAAGAAGAAATAATCAAAGGCACTATGTGCCAACTCGCGAATGGAAAAGTAAAGAAATTAATTAACATAGAAATATGCAGTAGTACCGGGTAAATGTAGTACCGGGTAAATGTAAGTTGACAGTCTCGTCCTCGATGTTTTTGAGAATCGAGTTTCGAGTTTTGAGTCTGACTCGAATAGGGATTTCGATGAAACGATTTATTCCTCGAAACAGAACAATAAGATTCCGCGCGGCATTCACGCAAGCCGGTGTATTTCGTATTCACGTCCAAATCAGTGTTGGTCGGGAGGGAAACTCAAACGAAAAGTCTTTAATCACTGATATTCGATAATCCCCGGGCGATAATCGCCAACTTTATGGGCCGAATATTTTTTTAAACAAGATTTACACAGGGTTTAACAAAACCATGGCCTAATACGATTTTAAACTGATTGGCCAACCTAAATGTATTAACCGTACAGTAAACCCTGTTTAGAAGGTGTATATAAACACAGACTAAAAAAAACATTTAGCAACTTAGGGGGTGATTACATGGCGAATTTCAGCCCCCCGGTTAGGGGGCTGGAATTTTGTTGCGATTACATGACGAAGTTCAGCCCGGGCTGAAATTTCAGCCCGGGCACCAAATTTGAAATTGCGCGGGAAGAGTCATCAGAGAATCAGGGGCGATTTGAATAACCTGCAACTTATTTACATATCGGCTGAACGTTTGTAGAACGAAGCATAAAAAAAACCAAAAGGATCCATTCTCATTCAATGTCATGCAAATATGTTACCGGGTATTCCACTGGAACCTTTTTTCCTTTGCTGTTGCCATCTTGTTTAAAAACACAGGAGCGATTTTACAATACCCGGCAACTTATTTACATACCGGCTGCACGTGTGTATAAAAACAAAAGGACCATTCTCATTCATGCAAATACGTTGCCGGGCATTCTACAATAGCCCTTTTCACGGTTAACTTGTGATATTTGCATAACAATACACTTGAACATAGAAGCGAGGCAATTTCGGGCACAAGCTGCAAAACATCGTGTTTTTCTTGAACTCCTTCAACTCTTTTAGTATAAAAACAGTTTTAAAATGTAGAAGAACTACAATTCTTTTAGTTTACTTTGTTTTTAGAAAAAAAATTAAAACGACTTTTCTCTATTAATAAAGAGTAGACTCGCATAAGCTACGGGGAGATCGGATTACGATCTTTACGGCAAACTTTAACTAAAATAGTTGCATATTTAGTTCTTCTCCGTTTTAAAACTATTTTTATGCTAACATAGTTTACAAGGAGCTCAAGAAAATTACGATGTTTTACAGCCTTGTTCCCGAAATTGCCTCGCTTCTATGTTTAGCTGTATTGTTATGCAAATATTTCAGGTTGACCGTGAAAAAGGCTATTTAGCCAAAACACAATCACTGCGCATGCTTAAGTTCACTTTTCAGCCCGGGCAGAAATTCCATTCCGATTACATGGGTTTTTTCAGCCCGTTTAGCCGGGCTGAAAATTCCAGCCAGGTTCCCTGGCTGAATTTTAGCCCGGGCTGAAACCTTGTCCATGTAATCGCTAACTTCATTTCAAGAGGATTTGATTTGGAAGCCGGGCTGAAATCTCAGCCCCACTAACCGGGCTGAAATTCCAGCCCGGGCTGAAATTCGCCATGTAATCTCCCCCTCAGACTGACCAGCTTATAAGTTTATTTAGACCTCATTAACTAACTTTTTAGACGTCGTTTAAATATTCGGCCAATATGTTCGAACTGGTTTGAGTTTTATTTTAAAGCATGTTGCTGTTCGTGAAATAAAATATTTCAATCATTTCAAAACATTCTGATCTTGTTTGTGTAGTCTGTGCTTCGCACGCACAATATAAAATTAATTGTATATGTAAACATTCATTCGTCTTCAGTTCTGTCATACACGAAACTCTTGGAAAGAAAAATACTTCAGTTATCTATGAAGTTGCAATTCTTGGACTAGCTACAGTTAAATTATCAACAATGGGTTTGCTCTCCTATTAAAAAAACATATTGAGATACTATGAAAATGAAAGGTAAATCTTAGTTTTTTGTCCCCCGTCACGCAACGCTTCCTCACACAGTCGTTCCGATAATAATATTTTACAATTATTTCAACCATGCATGCAACTAAAATAACATACATGCATATGATAACATCGTCCATCGCGCTGACTAAGAGGTATTTAAATAAAACAAATAACTCAACAAACGATGCGAGTCCATTCGCCAACGCCAAGGAAATATGGAGGGTGAGCAAAAAACACTGTCGAGCGTCTAAATAGATCCATGAATAGAAAAGATGAACATAGCCACTGAAACCAGTCCTTTGGTGAGTAAATCAAGCCACTTCCAGCTCAAAACAACAGCAACTCGGTGTCCTCGGTGAATCTCATTTGAGCCCGCGATAGTCGTTCATTCGTTCAGCGGAGCAAAAGTACAGGGCCTCTCTCGCTCCCGTGGATGTCCCCCGTGAGTCAAAAAAGGAATCTTGCGTATCGAAGGTCGCGAGATCGAATCCCGGTGGAGGCAGGGTTTTTTTTTTCTTTTTTTTTTTCTTTTTTCCCGCAAGTATGAGAAACACAGGTAGTAATATCAGTTCGCTTTAAATATATACGCTGGAAAAAAAGCATTGAAGGGTTTTTATAGTTCAGACGCAAACAAAAGAAAATATCATAGAATTCCATAGTGCCAAATTAGATTTTATTCATACACTTGGTATAAAGAAGATACAACATTTAACATACTTAAGTGTTTTCCTAAGTCTTGAAGTCCGCAGCTTGGTTTTTAAAAGTTTCGACAGCTTGAGTCTTCATCAGAGCATGGATCCATGATCAGAGCTTGAATCGATCGAAGAACTTCAAACGTGACTCACTTTTAATATTCTAAATGTCTCCTCTTTGGGCGGTCGAGTATTATTTAGGGTTATTTCTTTCAATTTCGAACTCCAAAAAGGTGTCTAATTGTAATTGTAGGAGTGAAAATACCGTGTTGAAAAATAGAAGAGATCCGCGCCAGACGCCATTTTGTTTACTGATAATGCATAAATTACCGTACTACGCATACATTAAAGTTTACAACCTAGTGGCCATCGACCGAGGGATCGAGGGATCGAGCGAGTGAAATTTGTCCGCTATATGCTATAACTTCGTTCATGCAAAGCATTCACTCGTTAAAAAGGGAATATCAAAAAAAACTCGGATCACTCGTAAACATAAAGAGCTAAGAGTTGAATTCGACCGGAGACAGAATGGATTTTCTTTGTTTATATCTCGATCTGTGAATATTTAATTACACGAACGTGCGTTATGACGTGTTTGTTCGCATGGTAACCACTTTTAACCAATCATCATTCGAGAATAGAGAAGTTTTCAAAATTTTAGGCAAAATTTTTACAATTTCAAATTTTTTGCCAAAATTTTGAAATTGTCAAATTTTTGTCAATTTCAAAATTTGAAAAATTCACCTGCTATTTCATCACTCAAATAAATTTTTTCTTTTTCAATTCTTTTTTGATGAAACCTTCAATATTTTCAACATCATATTTAATTCTTATCAGAGTCACTCCAAAAATTTTACACTTACATCTTATCTCTCTTCATTTGACCATGAAATTGTTTATACGTTTGATGAAAAGGATTTGGATATTCATAATGTTGAATCCCATCGTATTCAAATGCTAATTTCAGACTTACCAGAAGTCGTTAAAATAATGAGAGAAAATCGTCAGACAATAGTCAAAGTAATTTTAAATTGTGAGATGGTTAGACAAGACTTAACAAGTGATAATATTGAAATTCTAAATGCTTATTTCCATACAGATACAGTCATAAATCTTGAAGCTACAAATGAATCTGAAGTGTATAATATTTTTATTGAAACCATTAAAGAAAAAATTCAGAATTTTAATCAACGAGGGAGTAATTGGAGATTTCAACAAGTAATTTCACTTGATATTCAAATTGCAGAATTTAAGCCATTAAATGGTTCATCTTATATTCCACTTCCAACATCTATTGCAAAAAAGAAAGCAGTTATTAATATGAAGAATGAGGATAACCAATGCTTTAAATGGTGTATAACAAGAGCACTTAATCCTGTTGATAATAACTCTGAAAGAATTGATAAGAAACTAAAAGTTCAGTCTGAAAAAATTAATTGGAAAGGAATTAAATTCCCTGTTGAGTTGACTAAAATAAAAAAGTTTGAAAAACAAAATAAAGAAATAGCGGTAAATGTGTATGGTAATGAAAGTGGAATATACCCACTAAGAATCAGCAAAGAGAATCGGTTGCATAAAATCAATCTATTACTAATAGAGAAAGATGAAAAGAAGCACTATTGCTTGATTAAGAATATAAAAAGATTATTATCAATGCAAGTTTCTAAACATCGTGAAACAAAAGAAATTTGCTTACGATGCCTCACATGGCAAAGAATGAGGGACACGCACGCGCGGGCTCTGGGAACTAGATTGTAAATTAACGGTAAAAAACATGTCGGACTGAATAGAGAAGCTTGTATGAAATTAAATAAATATTTTGACTTACCGCTTTACGTTCCCTTCTTTTCCACCTGTATCAATCGGATTCTGGCATTTGACACCGATGACCGTTTTCTGACACAAAAATCACCATTTTTGAAGGCTTATTCTCCACGGTAAATGCGTTTGAAGTTATGGATCTTTTCCTGACTACCAACAGTATGAAAGAATAGCAATTCCGGTCAAATCACTGAAATCATCTTCGCAAAATGGATCGCAGTAATCCACAGCGCTTGAAAATTCACCCGTATCAATCGAAAGTATTACTAGTAAACAATGTCATCCACGTTGATTAAAACGATTTTCCATGAAATGTTGGATCCACCACGGTAAATTGCTTTGAAGTTTGGCTTTTTTCCAGTTCCATGTCCTAAGAACAAGCGCGGAGAAAGGCGTTTTTGCCACCTTAAGTGTAAGTCTTTTCTCTCACATCTGTAGGTTTCGTGAAAAACATTCGCCATATTGATCTCATTTCACTTGGTAACCTCCCTTCTTTTCCCCAGGACTTTTTTGAATAAAGTTTTCCGAGTAAGACTGAGAATGAAAGGAAAATTCTGCGGGAAATACAAAATACATAATTTCGGGATGGTCCGTACGATCGAGTTAACGGAGTTCGTGTAGTCATTTTCACTATAAATAACAAATTATAACAGTCAAATGATATTGTAAACGACAGACGAAAAATAATTAAGCTGTGAATAGCTTGCCGGCCTGAGAGAATCACGCTTTTGGCCGCCATAGTACTCATATTTGCCGCGCGCCATATTGGTTTCTTTGTTATTATGGAGGAAGCCGCGTACCGCTGCGCGGGCTCAAATGTCCCTCATTCCTTGCCATGACCATTTTTCAACAAAAGAAATTTTAGAAATTCATGAAGAGTATTGCTCGAACAATGAAGCTGTAAAGATTGAAATGCCAGATGAAGGCAGTTTATTAAAATTCAAGAATCATAATCGTTCTATAAGAGTTCCATTTATTGTATACGCTGATTTTGAATCTTTGGTTGAACCAATAAGTGGATGCGAGCCAAGCAATGAGAAGAGCTTTACCAATCAGTATCAAAAGCATAAACCTTTTGTTATCATATTAAATGTTTTGATGATAATTTATACTCTCAAAAACCATTGTTTTATAGAATAAAAAGTGAAGATGAAGATGTTAGCCAAATGTTTGTTGATATGCTTATAGAAGATATTAAGAAGATTTATAAAAATTTTGACTTTTCAAAGAAGATGATTATGACAAAAGAAGATTGGTGTGATTTTGAAAAATCTGAAAAATGTTGGATTTGTGATAATTTATTTGAAGATAATGATAAAGTTAGAGACCACTGCCATTTCACTGGAAAATATCGTGGAGCAGCTCATAAAATATGTAATTTAAAATTCAAAAAACCAAAATTCACTCCAGTTGTATTTCATAATTTATCAGGATATGATTCTCACTTATTCATTAAAAGTCTTGGAAAGAGTGAAGGAAATATAAAATGTATTCCCAATAATGAAGAAAAATATATCAGCTTTAGCAAAGATATTGTTGATTCTTTTCTGAATAAAGAAGGAAATGAAGTTAAAATCAAGAATGAGATTCGATTTATCGACAGCTTTAAATTCATGAATTCTTCTCTTGATAACTTGGTTAAGAACTTGACAAAATCTGGGCTTGATAAACTGAAAGAAACCGAGAAGGTCTTTAAAGATAAAATCCAGTTAATATCCAGGAAAGGTGTTTATCCATATGATTACATGAGCAACATTGAAAAGTTTGATGAAAAGAAGCTACCAAAAAAAAAATAAGTTTTATTCAAAGCTTAACTTTGCTGGAATTTCAGTGAAAGATTACAAGCATGCAAAGAAAGTCTGGAATGAATTCGAGATGAAGACTATGGGTGATTACCATGATCTTTATCTCAAATCAGATGTTTTGCTTCTTGCTGATGTTTTTGAAGAATTCAGAAATGTTTGTCTTGAAAACTATGAATTAGATCCTGCTTGGTATTACACAGCTCCTGGACTGGCTTGGGATGCTGCTTTGAAAGAGTCAAAAGTCGAGCTTGAATTATTAACCGATATTGATATGCTGTTGATGTTTGAAAAAGGAACTCGTGGAGGAATTTCAATGATTTCAAACAGGTTCTCTCAAGCAAATAATAAATACATGAAGAAAGAATATGAACCAACCAAGCCATCTAAATACATTGTTTATTTAGATGCAAATAGTCTTTATGCATGGGCAATGTGTGAAAATCTTCCTATCAGAAATTTCAAGTGGATGGGCGGAGCTGAGTTAGAAAATTGGCGAAATGTTTCCTGCATTCTTGAAGTAGATCTTGAATATCCTATTGAGCTTCATGATTTACATAATGATTATCCGCTTGCTCCTGAAAGAATTATTTTAAATAAAGTTAAAAAGCTGGTGCCTAATCTTAGGAATAAAAAGAAATATGTCATTTATCATAAGAATCTGAAACAGTATGAAAAACTTGGGCTGAAAATCACAAAAATTCATCGTGGAATTAGCTTTACTGAAAAACCATGGCTAAAAAGTTACATCGATAAAAACATAAAACTAAGAACTGCTGCGAGCAATGATTTTGAAAAAGATTTTTTTAAGTTAATGAATAATTCAGTATTTGGAAAAACAATGGAAAACATAAGAAAACGGGTTGATGTAAAATTAGTTAACAATCGGGAAAAAGCAATAAGACTATCTGCAAAACCAAATTTCGATCATTTTACAATATTCGATGAAAATCTAATTGCAATCAATATGAAAAGAATAAAATTAGTTTTTGATAAACCAGTTTATTGTGGAATGTGCATATTAGACATTAGCAAAACTTTGATGTACGACTTTCATTATGAATACATAAAACCTAAATATGGAAAAAAAGCAAAACTATTATTTACTGATACTGATTCATTAATGTATGAAATTGAAACAGATGACTTTTATAGAGATATAAAAGATGATGTTGAATCCAAATTTGATACGTCAAATTTCGCAAAAAATCACCCCTCTGGAATTCAAGGTAAAAACAAGAAAGTTATAGGAATGATGAAAGATGAAGCAGGAGGAAAAATCATTGAAGAGTTTGTAGGATTGAGACCTAAACTTTACAGCTATAAAATGATTGGGGGAAAAGAGAATAAAAGGTGTAAAGGTGTGAAAAATTCAGTTATTCTTTTACATAAAGATTATAAAGATTGTCTTTTCAGCGGAAAAAAGCAGATGAGAAAAATGAATGTTATAAGATCATATAATCATGAATTATTTACTGGAGGAATTAATAAAATAGCTTTAAGTGCAGATGATGACAAGAGACATATATTAGAAGATAAAATAAATACCCTTGCTTGGGGGCATTATGCAATTCCCTTGGATTAAATTATTTTTTGAATTTTAATAAATTAAACACCTGTTCTATATTATTTAAAATATGGTCCCAAACGTGGATTCGTTCGTGAAGAATTAATGATAGTTCCAAATGGAACAGTGTTGCCTCCAGTTTAACATTTTTACCTAATGGGTAAAAATGTTATACTCTGTCATCAAGTTACCAATATTCTTGAGAGTTCTCAGGGTTATTCTTTCGCCATCGTTTCGTGCATTCTCTTGCTTTTTCTCTCTTTTCTTCATTGTCTCGGTATTTGTTCATGAAATCTGTTATTCTTTTTCTGGCTGAAAGATGAACATTTACTGAGTTATCTTGGTCATTCAATTGTAAAACTTCAATCATCTCTTGTTTTCTCATCTTTGTTGCATATTTGATTTTACGTTCTTTGCAAATTTTGGTTAAAGTGCCACTACGATCAAATTGTTGATATTCATTTTTTTACATTTTCGTGTACAATATGACTTTCTTATATATCTTGCCAAATTTCAATCCATTACGAGCATTAGAAGTCATTTTGTTTAACCTTTTATTTCCGAGAATTTACGGCCGCCATTACTTGATCTTGTTCCAAGGCTTGGTTGCGAATTAGAGAAAATGACGTCAGATACTCAAAAATACCTCACGGGTTGAAATTATAATAACAACAAGTATAGAAAATTGCACGAAGAAAAAGTCCAAAGTTTTTGTTGCTCTTCATGCACCGAACCGTGAAACACTGACTCCCTTTAAGGTGATTCCTTAGTATTGCATTGCGCATCCTTACTGCGCATGATTTCACACGTAATTAGCGCGCGCACATAAATGGCGTCTTTTCCTTTACGGCTAAGCTCGCCAGAGAGATAAATCGTCATTTTCTCGTAAACGAGTACGGTGACCTATCAATTTTTTCTCTTATTTTGAGTCTAGTAATCACCTTTCTATAAAATAAATATAGACTAATTTCTATTGCAGAATAATAAATAATCACCGAAAACGTGAACTTAGCTAATAAAAACGTTTCTGGAGGCTGATATTATAAGGAATTATGGGGTATATACAAGGTCCGCCTGCTCCTAAACGAATACCGGGACCCCCCTTTTTATTTCAAAATTTAAGTTCCCATAAGATAACAACCAATAGGCAAAATTTGAATGAAAATCTATTGTAAGTTCTATTTCGATGGAATGACCTTAAGGCACAATCAGATATTGTGTAACAAATGCTTGAATGCTCCACTGATAGCCATGTTTTTTTTGAGCAACAACGGGGATAAATTTCATGGCCCAGTTGTGAGCTTGGATATCTTTCATCTTATGTGTAATTTTCCGAAAATGGTGGACTTCTTTACCGAGAAATGAATTTGATGTTTACTTTTTCATAGGGAACGTAAATATATTATTTGCTGACAACACGAAACATACCAGGGCAAGCATCATTAACATATGTCATTCATGGGGGAATTACCAGGGCTTTAACTGCTGCGAATCGCGCAAACTCGCCACAGAAATTAAAGTGACTTGTGTGACAGCTCAGTAACTGACAGCTTTGTTTTTAGACTATGAGCTTCTTGTTAGTAAAGAGTCATTGTTCGTTGTTTGCAGGACAAAGAAAACGTGATGGCAGTGAACACTGGTCACCACAAGCAAATCTCTGTGGACGAAAATCAATTCCTTGATGGGGCGTGGATGCAATTGCACGATCAGACAAGGAAACCTGCCCTGCGAAGGCCTTGGAACAATAAATTGCTGTTAGATATTCACCTAAGCGAGGATTTACCGCACATCAGAGAGTGCGCGTTCAAGGATATATACTTACTGGTGTTTCCAGCATAATAGACTTCGTAGTTAAGAATTAGAGCCGGAGGAGCCACTGCTGCTGCCAACGTTGGCATTTCCGATAGACGTTTTAAAAGGCATGTCCTTGGGCGAGTGAGAATTCCATGGACGGATATGACAAAGACAATTTTGAATATTTGCTTTCAGTAAGACCGAGCCCAGCAGGTCGGGGAGTACTATCCATAGGGCTGGGATTTTTCCCTTGTGTTACCGTAGCGAGTGCGGCGGGGTTTTTTCATCCTATGGATGCTCGTTGGTACTTTCCCAGTTTTTTCTTGTTATTGTTCTGTCAGATTTACAGTAGTTTTTTTCAGATGTTCTAGTCCTTGTATTTGCTCTTGATCTGTCAGTTGTCATGCAGAATAAACCGTGCGGCCTCACAGAACCTGTTAAGCCCCTTCCACACGAGCAAGCTTTCCTTGACAAGTTTTCCTTGCTCGTGTGGAAAGGTAAATTTGGCACTTTTTTCCTTTTTTTGAACAAGGACACTTGTCAAGGAAAAATTGCCAAGTTGCGAAACTTGTTCGTGTGGACGTGTTTATCGTCCACACGAGCAAATAACATTTGTCAAGGAAAAACTTGTCAAATTAAATTTGTTGTTTATCCACACGAGCAAGGAGAACTTGTCAAGGAAAACTTGCTCGTGTGGAAGGGGCTTTATACTGCATCATGCACGTGTCGTCAATGCTCTACAGTGGTATACATCAGAGAAACAAGATGCAGACTGGTTGATCACTTCAGGAAATACCCCCTCAACGTGCCTGTTCCATACCACTTTGACATTGAGAATCACTCGCTCGAAGACATGTTGGTGGTAGTGGTTAAGGGGGGACTTCACCTAAATTTCAAGGACATTTTAAGAGCGGTTTGCTGTAAGGACCGACTAAGGGATGCAAGATAGAAAAAAGCGTTTTCCCCAAACTTTGCCAGAATAAAGTCCTCGGTGAACTAGTTCTAAAAATATAAGTTTCGGGTCGTTTAGAATTTTATTTATTTTTTAGTGAATTTTTTTGTGTTTTGCGCTTGGAGGCACGCTGAAATCGAGACTTTTGCGAAAGCTCCCGTTTAAATATTGAAAGCCTTTTCGAAAAGATTAACCCATGGAGTCAAAATCTGTTATTTCCATAGGTTATTAGCGGTATAAAATTTAAATTAAACGTAAACCTGAATTTTTGACGAAATTTTTAAATTTACACCCTTCAACCTTCGTTACAACAACCGAATTTTGGCTAAATTCAAGGCTCAAAAAAGCAATCTGGTACATGGCATCGCCATTCACTGTTTGTGAATATTTTGGCGTGTGCACAGACGGATTCCATGCAAGGCGCAAGGCGGAGTAACTTTCTTCCTTAGGGGAGCTTGTCAACTGGGTGTGGCTGATTTGCCGTCTAAGAGGATTAGCGGATGTTTATTTAAAATTCGGCCTTACAGACCCGGCGTTTATAGCCACGTTTTTTGTTGATTTTACCATAACCTTTGCTGAAATAAAGGACTTTTAATAAAGCATTAACAAAATCATCCACTAAACAAAAATTTCAACAACTTTGTCTCTATTCAGACTAGTGACAAACTTTGATACAAAAAAGTCATTGTGAATGAGTGGTTGGTTGGTTGGTTGGTTGAATAGTGAGCAAAACTGATAC
Organism: Desmophyllum pertusum; assembly: GCA_029204205.1. Taxonomy (NCBI): domain Eukaryota; kingdom Metazoa; phylum Cnidaria; class Anthozoa; order Scleractinia; family Caryophylliidae; genus Desmophyllum; species Desmophyllum pertusum. The sequence goes on along the minus strand of MU827779.1, from coordinate 4,450,364 downwards.
ATCGAGCTGTTATGCCCTGGTGGCTCGTGAACTTAAATAAAATAAACTCCGGAACTCAAATAAACGCCGGGACCTCGATTAAGCGCCGCCGGTGTTTATTTGAACTCAGTGTTTATTTAGGACCCGAAAATACGGTACTAGTGAAAATGACAGCCGTCGTATTCCCATCTTTGTTTCACTTGAAAATTCCTTGTATTATTTGTTGCCAATTGGTATTTATTAGCAGATAAAAATGTTTTACTGTAAATTGGAGTATGCACAGTGCATGGTATTGTGTTTGTTAAAACTGGGTTATGCGTCATGGAATAAATAAAAAGCAAATCGAATATTACAAAAAGGCGCTATGCATGTCTTTTTAACTATTTATATTTTTAATGGAGTCGATTTATACGTACGTATACAGGGACTTAGTTCTATCTGTACTCGGAAAGGCGCCTTGAAGGGGTTGGAGGGATCTCCCACCCCTCTCTTGAAGGGGTTATTTGAGTCTAGAGAGATATAGAGACACACCCCATTTGGAGACATGCTTTAAGAGCCCAATGCGTCTTGTGCACGTCTTTATACTGGAGACATATAAGCAGACGAACTAAATTATTTGTAAATTATCATGGCGAACACATTAAACTAAACTAAACTAAAACAAATGTTTGCCCAACTTCGTCGAGACGAACTATCTGCTTAGTTCGTCTTGGCAGAGGAACTACATAGATAGTTCGTCTGGACGTATAATCCGTCTGTGTGCCCGTATTTATACACAAGCGGATTATCAACTACCAGACGGAATATCACCGTACTGTAGTCACCTATTTGTGTCGACACGCAACGCGTGACGACACAAATAATGGCTGCGCAGGTCACTAACCGTACTGCTGGGTGTCCTGTGGTTTTGCCTGGTTAATCGTTAACATATAAAAACGTTTGACAACTTGGCTCCACGTGCGATATGACTCGGCGATCTTGCTCTGTGTTTTGCTAAAAATGCTGTGGTTTCCAGGCAGGAAAAGCTTACGAAGGTAAGGAATATTCGGTCAATTGACTTTTACTTCTTAGATGATGCCACATTTGCATTGTAAACAGACTTTCAATGTATAATTCCGTGATAGGGGTGGCGAATGGTAAATCCGAGACTTACCGAGACGCCGAGACCCTAGTTTAAAAATCCGAGCCCGAGACTTAGCGCTTCAAAAATCCGAGCCCGAGACGCAGTGATCCAAAACTCCTAGAAAATAGAGTATACAAGAAGCTGCATTTGCGAGATTCAAAATTCGAGACTCCGAGATCGTCCTATTTCTGGCGAGCCCGAGATTCCGAGACGCTTTTTTTAAGCGCCGAGATTCCGAGACTCGGCTTAAATTTTCTGAGATTAGTTATTTATGATAGACCATTCGCCACCCCTCGTGATCAACATATCAGAACCGTCTAAGTACAGTGGGTGAAATTTCAAAATATACTTGTCTAAATCTCCCTTCATAGTTTAGTACTGCGAGTACATAACTCCAAATTCAAGAATCTAGTTTCCTCTACTTAAAAACATAACAGAAAAGCAAACTGATGCGTATTTCAACGAAGGAATCCATTTTAAGAGCTACCGTTTGTTGATTTCCCTTTGTCACGCAAGGTCAACGGGTCGCTCATATTGCTCAAGTGACCTGTTTTGAAAACGCTCTCAGAATTTTCCGTTTTATTTACCCCAATTTTTTTTCGCCTGATGTTTAGTTGAAATGATTGTTGTTCCTCGGAGTATAGTCTCGCTGGGTAAATCCATGTACCAGATTGCTTTTTTGAGCCTTGAATTTAGCCAAAATTCGGTTGTTGTAACGAAGGTTGAAGGGTGTAAATTTAAAATTTCGTCAAAAATTCAGGTTACGTTTAATTTAAATTTTATACCGCTAATAACCTATGGAAATAACAGATTTTGACTCATGGGTTAATCTTTTCGAAAAGGCTTTCAATATTTAAACGGAGCTTTCGCAAAAGTCTCGATTTCAGCGTGCCTCCAAGCGCAAAACACAAAAAAATTCACTAAAAAATAAATAAAATTCTAAACGACCCGAAACTTATATTTTTAGAACTAGTTCACCGAGGACTTTATTCTGGCAAAGTTTGGGGAAAACGCTTTTTTCTATCTTGCATCCCTTAGTCGGTCCTTACAGCAAACCGCTCTTAAGAGGTTTAAAGAAGGAATAGAAGAAAGAAAATAATTTTTGAACACCAACAGACAGTTGATACCTACGCGGGTGCTCTTGCGTGGTTATCAACTGTCTGTCAATGTCAATCTACTAATTTTTAACTTCAAATTATAATTTTAAAACTACATCAAATCTTCAATATTTCTTATTTTCCTAAATTTTACAACTCCTTTGAGAAAAACTATTTCCTCCCAAATATACCCAAAAATCACCCAAAAATTTACAAAACACTCCATAACATAGATTCATGGGATGAGCATAGAGTTTTTGGATTGCTTGAAACGTGAACGAGATATTTCCATTTAGTAGATTTCTTTGCCGTCCTCTGCAAAACAACAACGTCAAATGACTAAATTTACGGTATTATGGAGAACGTAAACACACGACGGTGAATTTTCCTTTCTCTATCTGGACTTGAACTCTGTCCTCTGACTCGTCCCCAGTCGTCTCTCTTGTCTCCTGTTAATATTAACGAGAAGAGAAGTCCTTTGTTGGGAGTCGCAAGTCGCGGGGGATGCTGGGAAGGAGGAAAGCGAAGGAGAGAAACGACTGGCAGATCCTGTGTCGAAAAGTTGTGGCAAGAGTCGAAAAGTTGCGCGAGGCCGTTTTTCTTCGATTATTTCTTTTCCATGCACTCAGAGTTGTGGAATGGCGTAGTTGACGAAGTTTCAGTGATGTCTGGCCGTTAGAAAGGCATTTTTTACGGGTGTATTTAATAGAACATCAGCGAACCGGTCAAGACGCTTACTAAAGTCGAGTTACTCGCGATGTTTACAACCCTTCGACGACATAAGCTTACAAGCAGAAACGCGCGCTGAACATTTGAAGAGAGGAAGTATGATTTTGTATTTATTGAGGGGTATGGATTCCTAAATTAAACCTTAATTTTGTATTACAATATTGATGTGTCGTCGTGTAAGTGTGCGAGTCATTTTCTCTGTGTGATTTGAGTGCCGCGAATGCTACGTAATTTATATTCCTGGCCGGGTTTTGCAATTTTAGCTGAGCCGCTCGTTTCCAGAATAAATTGGCACTGCAAAGGCTACAACTTTTCGGCAATAAGTTCATTGAGAGATATAAAGGCCTGAAGTGCGGATCCTTGAAAATATGAGATTTTAAATTTAGCTGTCATGATCAGTTTGACCCCTTGACCCAAATAATCACAACACTTCCACAGGAAACTGTAGGACACCACAGAGCGAAAGGAAACAGACGTTTAACGTAGCTTTCAGTTGAAGTTTGACTTTCTCGTGTAAATGAGAAATAAATACAAGTTCGTAGACGCTTAAGGGAAGTATTTTGGAAACGATCTAGTTAGTCTGAGGTCTCTGTACCAGAAGTAAACGGCAATCGTCGTAGAACTGCGTAGAAGAGTTGTGTGGTGTGCAAATAAGACTTTGACTGTAAACAAAACCTCGCGATTGTTTACGGCAGAGCAGATTTTAGCTTCAAAGGGCGGCGGAAAGCGTTCTCTTTTAATAGCGCCTATTTCATCAAAACGCCGTCATTGCTCTGTCCGCCATCTTGGAAACAGGATCTGCCAGTCGTCTCCCAACCTCGTTCCCAGGGTCTACTCCGCTTTCAAGATGGCGGCTGGGCGCGGAGAAGACCCTGGGCTACGCTGTGAAATACTCCACGAATCGTGGAGTATTTTGTCGTCTTCGCTACACTTGACCAGCGGTTCCGGGATTCAAAATGGCTACTGGAAGGACAAGAAGTGCTGCCAGCGAGCTTCGTTTTTAACATGTTTTACACCAAATTAAGCCGCGGAATAACGTTTTTGTGGTCCGTTGAATTTTCCAATAGATTTCTGCCGTCTTTACGCATGATTTGTGAGCGGTCTATTTTATTTAAGGTGAGGTTTATTACACATTTTATGACTGTTATAATTTTAGCACCAGTTTGGCTGTATAAACAACGCACGATTAAGAAAGTCAAGTTAGGGAAGTTGTCGAAAGTAAAGCGGATAATTTTTGGGTGGATATATTATTTTTTTGTCGATTAATTTGTTTTATTTCGTGCTCGGATCGCGACCTTGTAATTTTTGTTTGTCATGCCCAATCTGATTAATAAAAAAAATATTAAATGCAGCATGATCATGGTCGAATCTTTTTGTGATTGTTTTTATTTAGAGGTGTTATTTTTAAGGTTCATGTTGAGTCAGTACTTTGTGTGTGTTTAATATCTAAATAAAGATTGCTTCCTCCTAGACACTTCAGCATGGAAACTCACAAACATTTAAACAGATTTAAATTAATTTAGTAAAATATCAAAATGTAATTTCAACTGTACAAAAAAGTGGGAGGCTTCCCTGCGTAGTTTCTGTGGATGACAATGTTTTATAGCCTTTTATATTTAGCTTTTATTTGGAAACCAATAATTATTTATTATATTTTATGACCTGGGGGGTACTTTGAATTTTTGGAGGGATTGTGCCATCCAGTACTGAAACCAAAATGTATAACTTTCTGTACACTATTACAGACATGGGCCAGGTTTTTCAAAAGGTGGATAATGCTATCCACCATATAAATCATTATCCAGTGGATAAGTGTTAACAAAACAAACTACGCCAACCACTGGATAGTGATTTATCTTGCCTAGGTTGTTCAAAGGATGGATAACACTATCCACCGGATAAATCACTATCCAGTGGATAAGTATTAACAAAACAAACTACGCTATCCATCGGATAGTGATTTATCTGGTGGATAGCGTTATCCATCCTTTGAACAACTGGGCCCTGGTGGATAGCGTTATCCATCTTTTTACCAACCGGGTCCTGGTCTTTAAAATCCATACCCTATTTTCTGACTACTTGTTTCTGTTCTAGTTGTACACTGGAGAACAATAACTCTATTGAGGGCGGCTACTTATTTATTGTCTCTCTGCAGGGGTGTATCTAGAATTTTTGAGGGGGGGGGGGGGGGGGCGGCGGGGGTGGCTGGTGGCTGTTAGCCAATATTTTGTCATTTTATTTTAGCTAAAAACAGTAACAATTTTTACACCTGCCCAAAGTGATTGATTTTTTGGCGGATTTGGGGGGCCACCCAATCAAAGTGTTCACGCTTTTCTGACCCACACGAGTAAGGTAGAGTAACACCCAAAATATATGAAGAGGGCCCTGGCCCATTTTCCCACGGCCAGCCCATATTTTGTCCAAATCCTAGTCTCCCAGCCTAATGCTTGCTCAAATTATCCCATAATTCCCAACAGCAAAATTGGTGCCCCAAATCCCATTTTGCCAGTGAAAAAAAGGCAAATCCCAGTTCCCATTTTCCCTCTTCAGGACCCTCTATGAATAAGCCCTCTCCCCAGCAAAAACTGAAGCTAAAAAAATACTCCATAACAAGGATAATAAGATAAAGGTAAAGCAACTTTATTTATACATGTCAATCTAAAAAATTAAAATACCTCCTAGAACAAAAAAATAATTAAAATAACCCATATCACTCTGAATAAATTCATTCACACCTCCCCAACACAATATATGTTTGAGGGGCATAAGGAACAATAAATTTCATACAAAAACATTGCAACACAGCAAAACAAAAAGGACAAAGAAATGACCGACAAGAAAACAATACCCTGCACTACACCAAAAGAAACTTAATCACACAAAACTTGCACCCAGTACAGTCTTTATTGACATACAGTGTACATACAACTGCCGAAATTCCTCAACCATGGAGGCCCACCTATGACCAAGAAACATAACAGCCGATCGATACCGCAGCAGACCACTGAGGGAACAACATCTAGTTGGAAATTATAATCATGAGGATTGCCTGATAAAAACTAGCAGTATACGTAAAGCAGTCTAAACGTCGTGATCATTCAACACTTCAAAGTGACTCCATCATGAGACAAATGATTAAATATTCATCTATCTACCATGATGAACAATAACCACATCTTTAATAACAACTGCTGAATGTTTTCCAAACATCAGACAGAAATGTAAACTAATAGAGGTGTCCCTTTCATAGCGGTATCTGGATTACAAAGATTATATGAGTGTTAAATAATTTTGCCGGGTCCCCTTACGGTAAAGGAGGTGTTCCCTTTTAAATAGAGGTGACCCGAAGTAGAGGTTCCACTGTATGTTTGTAAACTTGTAGGTGATTTAATACCTATACCACTTAGAAAATTGAGAAACACAGCTTATATCATATAAATCTATAATCTTCATTTTAAGTATAATCAAGTTTACAAAATATTTCAAGGAAGGGCTTTCCTTACTTTTAAGTGCAGTGCATCAAAATGGTCATAATATTGTATCTTGTCTGTTCAAATCATTTGATTGTAAGCTTAATTCTCTGAAAAGTACAGATCAGTGAAAAATTCGATTCGTCATATATTTATGCGAGCAATATATAAATTCAGGATTCCGTCACATTTTCAATTCGCCGTTAGAAGCACTTTGAAGAAATTCCAGGCTTCGAATAATAACACGTAAGCTTAAAAACCCCGGCTTAAACATTCATAAACGTGTATAATTAATCATGCATCGATCTGATTTTCACCTTGCTTGATATTCCAGCTCTTGATCTGTGCGCCTTGCGGCATTTCAAATTAATTTACGGTCCAACGTCAACTCCACCTCTTCCTTAAATTGCCGTGCATAATTTAAACAAGACGGGAAATATTTAACTGGTAATAATTTACGTTTCAATTCGAGAAGAAATTACAAAATAAAACTCCGCAAGTCGTCCATTTTGCAAGGAAGACTATTTCCGCCAATCACGACTAATGTAAGAATCATAAATCTACAGACCAATCAGCGTGGGCGTTATATCAGTGTACCCCAGGGTCTTCTCCGCGCCCAGCCGCCATCTTGAAAGCGGAGTAGACCCTGGGAACGAGGTTGGTCGTCTCCCGCCTTTCCTCCTTCCCATCACCCCTTGCGCTCCCCTCGGCCGCGCTAAATATTAACAGGAGATAAGAGAGACGACTGGGGACGAGTCAGCCTATTTCATCAAAACGCCGCCATTGCTCTGTCCGCCATCTTGGAAACAGGATCTGCCAGTCGTCTCCCGACTTTCCTCCTTCCCATCACCCCTTGCGCTCCCTCGGCCGCGCTAAATATTAACAGGAGATAAGAGAGACGACTGGGGACGAGTCAGGGGTCGCAAAGTCTGGTACAGGGCACACCCTGTGCAGTGAAGGAATTTGCCAGCATATTGCCTGTCTACGGTCGTCGAATTTCCATGCAGCATGCAGCACAGGGTACAGAGGAGTTCAAATTTGATCGGGCCACTGTTCTCTTTGAAGTAACGTCGCCGTATTGCGTTACGTTAAATATATACCGCAGGCCAAATTACTGTGGGCTCGGAAGATTGCGAAGGTCGTCTTACTTTCCTTTCTTTTCTCTCGGCACTTCGTGCCTCGTTGTCGGCACTTCGTGCCTTATTCGGAAAGCTTCGCTTTCCGAAGATAATTTGCGCCCGCGAGCCAGTGTTAACGGCTTTACGAAATGCGGACGAATATCGATCAGGCGATCGAAAGGATATGGCAAATAGGAAAACATAAAACGGTTGAAATTGGATTCAGGATTTTATTGCACAAACAAGGATTTAGTTTACAAGGTAAAGACGTTAAAAGCGAGTTTTGTACGATCAAATTTAACTCCTCTGGACCCTGTGCATGCAGGAAGGATATTGGACAACCGCAGACAGGCTAAATATGTACGTAGCCGGGGTGATCATGAAATGAAACCATGATAAGCTATCTTGAAACGCTGTAGAAGTCGAAATAAAGCAATGACTGATGACGTGATTATTACTAGCCCGGATAGCCTACGTATACCTGCCAACTCACACGCATTATGCGTGTGTCACACGCCTGCGGATCGAAAACATCGATCACACGCATACAGGACAATTTCACACGCCTGACTCACAATTCCAGACTATTTGTTCACTAACCATTAACGTAAAAAATTGGATTCAATTTCCACCCAAAATAGTCTAATGAACGGCGCTAAATGTCGCGTTTGAGTCCTAAATATAAACAAGCAATATCGCGCCGAGATTTTGAGCTTCGCACCGCAACATTCGGCAGTCTTCGGAAATCATCGGAACATCTTCGAGAATCTTCGGCAATGTTCGGAAGTCGTTGGAACATCTTCGGCAATGTTCGGAAGTTGTCGGAAATTTTTCGGAAATCGCACACATTCGACTTAGGAAAAGTTGGCAAGTATACCTACGTAGCAGACGAACTTAACCACCTGTTAATTCGTCTGGGACTGGCTAGCCTCGGGGCTAGCCTATGTATACATACAAGAAGATATCGAATTTATTATTCACGCTTCACAAACATGGACGGCGTGATGACAAGCCAACCAATATAGAGAGAAGGCGGATAGAAGACTTTATGACATGACAAATTGACCAATCATACAGCCTCAAGGAATGACCATGAGAATAGTGCCTGTATGTTCTAACGTGACACTGACTAAGTGGAGATGGCAGAGATAGGTCAGTGCGCTCACCAATGTCGTGCTTGGATTGGGAAACATAGGGGCCCGGCATTGGATTTACTGTTGCTGAAAAAAAAATGGATGAGCTGAAGAAGGTAAAAGACGATGTCAATACAACTGGCAATCTTTACGATCACATCTACTATTTAGTTGCTGTCGATCTTGATCGCGTAATTTAAAGAAGGTCCTACACAAGCTACCAAGCGACATGCTAGATAATTCCCCCCCCCCCCCCCCTACCCTCCCGCTTATAAGCCCAGGGTCGGGATGATTACGTCATCCCGAGATAGAAACGAGTCACACGAAAATTCTTGGTTGTCATGACTACGCTATAAACTGTTACAGAGGTAATCAAAATAACGTGATAAAAGTTTTGATAACATGAACAGATTGACCAATCATGCAGATCGCGGGATCCAGCTGAGGTCTCCAAAAAATAAAATGATCGAAAATGACGTAAATGAATTCAAGGACTTATCAATGCATGTACTCCGACTGATCTAACATTCAAATAAAGTGCATCGTCTTCACTACAAAGTACGCAGACTAAGCTAAGATGGCGGCAGGGATAGGTCTTGCTCTCACCAATGTCGTGCTTGGATGGGGAATATAGGAGCTGGCATTGGATTTGGTGTTGCTGAACGAAACAAAATGGATGAGCTGGGTACAAAAGCACAGAAGCTAAACGACGATGTCAAAAGAGCTAGTGATCTATACGATCACATCTACTATTGGTCGCTGTCAATGTTGCTCGTGTAAAGAAGGCCTGTAATCGGGGGTGGGTCAGTCAGGTTTGAGCCAAGAGGAAGGTTATTTTGCAGTGTCCTTACTAAGTGTGCAACCGCTATAATACTTGACACTTAAATAAAGTTATTATCATTATTATAATTATATATTGCTCTTATAATTAAGGTGTGGGCCACATTGTTTCCAGAAAGAAAGCACGTTAACGTACAAGCAGACTGACTGGTAGGAAGGAAAATGTCTCGTGTGCAGGACTATTCAACTCGCCTGTCTAAATTAGAACTTTTCTCTCACGGTCTGCGACCATAGGGCAACACCGGTTCCCGTTCGATCACCGAAGTCAAGCCCTGTCGCGCGTGGTTAGTACTTGCATGGGTGACCACCAGGGAAACACCATGTGTCGTAGAGGCTTTTTTACCCATTTTCTTTTCATTCTAGTAATTATATTGGTCTCGTTGTTTTTTTGCAAGTGTTTGGACTGCATGAGCCGATGGTCGATACGTTCACAAATAAAACCGTAAAAGGAGAAGTTTAAGACTTTTCAAACACAAAGCTCAGTATATTTCCAGCAGTCTGTTAATTTACCATTTTTTTGGCGTTTACCAAAAAAGTTAGTTTGTCGGCGTAGCTTATTTTTTCGCGCATGCTCGTAGAGGTTTGACCGCGGTGGAGAGTAAACGAGTAGTATTAAAAGAGTAAAGCATACAGCGTACCTCGATATACGCCATTATTTCTCCCAGGCAACATTCTTCCTGCGTGATTGGCTACTGGTTTCGCGGGAAAATGATCTAAAAATAGCCTAGACGCAAACTGATGTCCTACGCAAAAAACGTTAAACGGTTAAACGTTTTGTCAATTACACGGTCCAATTACAGGCATGACGCGTGAATTGTCCTATTAGTACTACTATGAGTACCACTATGAGTTAGTACTACTATGAGTACAGTCGTACGTCCTACTCAAGACAACGGGTGTAGTTTTTCTCAATACGGACCCAGAAAGCAGACAAGGGATTCTAAGACGCGAGAGAAAGCGCGTTAACGTACAGGCAGACTGACTGACAGGAAGGAAAATGCATGTCTGGCGCTATGGTGCGCAGGAATGTTCAGTAGCACCATATGAAACTCTAGCGTAATACAAGAGCTTAATGGAGTTTCGACATTTTAATTCTTGTAAATAAAGAGATAATAATGTTTTAATAAATTTGACCAGAAACATCAACTGTTGTTTTCTACATTTCACTATGCCTCCTCTTATCTTTCAGTTATAAATAGAGGGGGAACTTAACAGACAGTTACATATCCCATATCCCCTTTTAAACTCAACCCCCCCCCCCCCCCCCCCCCCCACACACACACACACCTCCATAGCTTTTTAGGCCGTTTCTCCCAATGTTTGCTAAACGATTTTAGGCGAATCGCATTTCCATGTAAGCTACCATTGTTAAAATAACCACCGAAAACTGTCCCCCTTTCATCATCGCTAAAATCACCACCGAAAACTGTCCCCCTTTCATTAGGAGTTGTTATAATTGTTCAACCATGCACACGTGCTTTTAATAGCCCTTTTCGTTTGCATAACAATACAGTTAAGCATAGAAGCGAGGCAATTTCGGGCACAACCTGCAAAACATCGTGATTTTCTTGAGTTCCTTGGACTATGTTAGAATAAACTTAGTTTTAAAACGGAGAAGAACTAAATATACAACTATTTTGGTTGAAGTTTGCCGCAAAGATCATAAAACGATCTCGCTGTTGCTTATGCGAATCTACTCTTTATAAATAGAGAAAATTCGTTTTACAATTTTTTTCTAAAAACAACGTAAACTTAAAGAATTGTAGTTCTTCTATATTTTAAAACTGTTTTTATATTAAAAGGATTTAAGAAGCTAAAAAAAAACACGATGTTTTGCAGCTTGTGCCCGAAATTGCCTCGCTTCTATGTTCAAGTGTATTGTTATGCAAATATCACAAGTTAACCGTGAAAAGGGCTATTGTACAGCGGTCCGCGGCTCTCACATGCAACAAAGGTCTAACGACCTTTTCGAAGGCAGCTTCCAGTATACCTTTCCCCGCACAAGCTCTATTTTTGTTTTCCAGCGTCATCCCACATAACATAACGTTCACGTTATTACCATACTTCTCTATTTTTTTGACACTCCAACAGACCAGTATATCTGTAACTGCATAATAAAAAATTATTATGCAAAATAAAAGAGTTTTATATGAGAAACTCAGTTAAACATGCTGAAAAAATGATGAATAATATTGCAAGATTCAATTCATCTTGCCTGCTCGCAGAGCAGCGATATTATAAGTTCAGGAGAGTATAACATGAATTCATTGCGCGAAAATTCCTCCGCCAACGAAAGCTAGTCAGTACCGCAGTGCGCGGTCATGTTTTCATACAATAGAGACGGAAAACGGCAAACTTCAGCTTGCAGTCGATTCTTTTTATTTTTACTCCAATCAGAAAAAGTCGAAAATAATTCACACATTCACGATAAACGCGAAACCTACTCACTTTGACGTAGAAACGGCAAACGCCAGACGGTAAAAGTGGGATTTTTGCCGTTTGCGTGATGCTTAATCTCTCTAATACCGTAAACTGCTGCTGCTTATAAGCCCCCCCTCCCGCTTATAAGCCCCCCCGGTTATAGGCCCATCTACCTGTAAACAAAAAAATACATCCGATTATAAGCCCCCCCGGATATAAGCTCCCTCAAGTTTTTGTTCCAAATATTGAAATGAATTCGATTTATTATGACGTTTTAAAGCTAATTAAAAACCAGTAAATGAAAAACGTATTTCGATCAACACTGCTGTAGCTCATTTCGAAACGTTTTTTTCATTCCGCTCATACGCCCCCCCCCCCCCCCCCGGATATAAGCCCCCCGTTTATAAGCCCATCCAAAACCCCTTACGAAGTTGTATAAGCCCAGGGCTTATAAGCAGCAGTTTACGGTATGTCATTTTTATGCCTGAAATATTTATTTCTCCCTTACATGCGTTATATTGGTATTTACAAACTTTGAGTTTCTAGTACATTCCGCGCGCGAGGAGAGCGAAAAACGAAGTAAAAACGCCAATTTGTTTCACATTTATTACGAGCAATAGTTTTCAGTTGAAATGCACTTGCTGCGTCCCTTTAGATTTTACTATTTAATTGAAATATCCGGTCAGAATTTTACTGCAAATGGAACTTTGCAGTTTTTAAAACAGTTTTGGCAACAAGCACGCGGAACGATAGAACGCTGTACCATTTGATAATTTTTCCAGGTTGATACACCGTGCTAGTGATCTAATTAAATAAATGATTTGATGATTCCTGGTCATTCTGTTAAAAATCGTAAACCTCGAATTTAATCCAGAAATTTTCCTGCAGGAAGAATCACCCCATTTGATTTCCAACCAGAGAGTTTTCTCCATACAAGAGTCCAATCCACTGAGAAAAAATACAATTTTTTGTCACATTGCTCCGTGCCTTTACTTCATGAATTTTAATGAAAACTAATTTATTCAAGGCTGTATCCATGTGTGAACTCTTCTCTGGGACTCGGCCACGTTTTAGTTTGATTGGAAACGTTCAAGCTTAAACGCTTTATTTTCCGCCTAAAACGAAAGAAACACTCGACAACTAGTGTACGTGGAACCAACGGAAAGCATTTCATGAACAGTTGGCATTCTGAGCAGTTCTTGCCTGCGGCAAACCACACTGAACGAGGATATATAGTCGGCAGTTGCACTTGTCAAGGTACCTAATCTATTTTGAATTAGTTAAATTCCAGTATCGAACAGTTAGTTGTGTTATTACAATTTGATTTCAAAGCCTGTTTTTACGAAAACAAATCCTAAATATCGGATTCAGCTGAGCGCAAATTCGTTGTATAGTGTCGGTTTAAAAAAACCTTGTTTAGTGATGCCGTTGTACTTACGCTTGCGTGTACTGCGCTCGCGAGTTCACCAGTGGTCATACACGGTGAATTGGTTTCTAAATGTATGTCGTGGAAATAAATGGCTGCATGTCACTTTGTAAAGTTGTATCGACAGTATGCAACTTGATTGAAATTGGTAGCCCTCTGGCTTTCAAAAACATTTACCTTGGGAGAGGGGCTTACAGTTAAGGGGTGTGGGGAGGGGGCGACGTTTGGCGGGACGCTTATTTGGTCTAGCTTCCACAACTGTACCTCAGTAGAACTTCATTTTAGCAATGTAAAGAAGGTTTTAGGTTCAAATCCTGCTGTAGCTGTCTAAAAATTGTCTTTCTTAACCCTAAAATCACATCCAAAAGTGACTGCACTCAAGACAAATTTGACCATTTTAGTTACACTGCATGATATATGACGATAACGATATGATGACGATGATGACGGCAACGGCGACGACGATGATGATGATGATGACGATGATGACGACGATGATGATGATGATGATGATGATGATGATGATGATGATGATGATGATGACGACGATGATGATGATGATGATGACGATCGATGAGACCTCCATCATGTTCGGGTCTGAAGTTCAAATCAAACCATACATTTGTAAGATCAACTCTCACACCTCTGTGTTGATGGCGTTTTTTATTTTTCAGCAGATCTTCGCATCAGTTTACGTTCTACACAATGGCTGACAGCCGGTTAACTTCGCAAATCGTCGAAAACCAAAGAACAGAAGAAAACTGACTGAAGGAATCATGAACAGCATCCAAGGATTGTGTTGGATTGGTAAGTGCTATATTTTTGTATGGAATCTAGCAACAGTTTTCTTGGAAACCAGTCCTAACTTGTCCTGCATGCAAAGAATAGAAGACTAGAAACACGCTACCTTGAGCTACTGACGCGTTTATGATGTAATGGTCCTTTGCGTTTGTAAGATCAACTCGCATTGAAAAGTTAAAACAGTATTTTAATAGAGTTTTGATTCTTTAACAGATCATCGTATTCAAAGCACAGTGACTAGAGGATGATTTTGAAAAACGAAGAACAAAAGAAATCATGGAAACCATTCAAGTTGTTAGATTGGTAAGTGCTGCATCATTTTGTATAGAATTTTCCTTGGACACTACTGAATCTAAACTACGTACTGGCATATAATTTCCGCAAAGACGATCAAAGAAGCTGCTTAAAGCTAGCTGTTTAGATCATGAACTTTTGTACTAACTTGGATTGACTGATAACACATTGAAATTCATTTTTTAAAAATCAGCTAGATTGCAATTCAAATGATATTTTCTCTTTTTACCAAATACAGCTTGCAACGGTTTACAGCACTTGCGTGCTTTGATTGATCACTACTACCATCCTATTTCCGTTTATGTTAAAATAATGCTATCAAACGAATGCCCAATTATTGGTAAACAAGATATGATCATCTTCTTGGCATAAAAGTATACCATAGTTACTAGTAACTGTAGTACCTATCAAAAACACTCTTAACTCGGTGACCCAGCGACCACGCAGGGGGAGGGGCTGGAAGCCCCCCCCCCCCCCCCCCCTCCCCCACTTTTCTAGAAAAAAACACTTTTGTGTGGTATAACTAAGTTAAACGAAGCTCCAATGACATCTGTGAAGCTACGATCGTCGTGTACATGCTCGGGTAGGATATCTTCCTTGTATTATAAACAAATAATAGCATGAGTTGTACGTAGTATTTGGAATAATACCGGCGAGTAATATTTCAAAATTGTCCAAATTATCACTCGCCGCTTATATTACTACAACTCATGCTATTACCTATACAAATCCGAGGGCTACAGAATTACACCTTCAACATGCATAGCAATGTACTGGTAATATATTCTAAATGTTTTTACAACGCTTGTTCTGAATTTGTTAGAAATTATAGTGGGGCCATGTTTATCTTCTAATTATATAAAAAGTTCGCTGGCTATCATGACATGACGATTTTATTTGTTTCATTAACTTTCAGGGAGAATACTGACCGAAAGAAGGCAAGGAGAATGGAAACCATGAAGAGCTTATGGAATATGAGGAGATCCAAGTATTGGAGAAGACGACAAAACGATAAGAATTTGATTTTAAAATTAATTTCCCATGGTGGTAATATATTTGAAGCGCAAGCCTTTTTGATTACTTCGAGATAATTTTTTTGTTGCTGTTTTTTTTCTCACTGTCGTTAATTCGTCGTATTCTTTGGATTTGAAAGAAGCGTAAAGAGTTTTCACTAGATCACCAACTTAAAGGATTCTTGATGCGAGTTCTTGAAATATACTTGCCACGTATTATTTTGGAATAATTGCTGACGAAAGTAATTTTATAGAGCGGTTTTCTTATAGCTTTGGCAGCTAGTAGTAACTCCTGAAAAACGTCGAGTGAACACATACATTTGTTCTTTTCTCCCCTCTGATTGGCCAGCATATGAAAGTAGTATCTTTCTTCTGATTGGTTAACAGTTGAATACGTTTTTCAGAAGCCAACGTAGAGGGAAATCCTTCTCAAAAGTTGTTGGAAAATCGCTCAATTGAATTGTTTTCAGTTTATATACTGATAATGATAATGATTGCTGAAGTGTTATTTAATACGAAACTTTTGTGAATGTTTTTAAGAGACGTGGAGCGACTTAGAGGTGGCAGCGTGTAACTAAATGTTTTCAACCCCTTTAATTAAGTATACATACCATTTTCATTTACTATTCATCTGTTTTTTCAAGTGGATTTGAAATGAACTTAAGGTTAGCCATTCAACATTTAAACCGGGGTAGCACACAATGTAAGGCTTATTATTTTCACGCACAATTTATTCGAAATGAACACGCGACCTTAACCGTAGCTTCACGTTTCTATAACCACCAACACTTTCAGTTAATGTATTTTTAGTCATGGCTATTTGAAGGTCCCTCCATGAAATACAAATTGCTTTAGAAAAACACGTCAATCTTTCAATTGCAGTGACGGAGGAATTTATGTGGCAATTGTCTTTGTTTTTTTACTGTAAAATATTTTAGGCGAGTTTTGTTCAATATGCCCGAATTTGCTTTCCTATATCTTGAATGGAGGACCCTTCAAATTGTCATTTATATCCTTGATATTTAAGTAATTTAAAAATCAATATCTGGTTTATTCCTGACGGTATGTTTACAAAAAAGGCACGTTTTTTATAAGCTCTGATACAATAGGTAATGAAAACATAGAAAATCAACAATTAGGAAGATTATGTCTCAGAACTGACTTTGGGTTTGAAAGGATCTGAGGATCACGGACCACGGACCACAAAATAATGCTCTGGCATGTTGCAACTGAAACCGAAAAAAATAAGAGAAAATCACTAATTGAGAAACTATTGTCTTGATGTTCCACCAAATTCTCAGACGGCGATGGAAATGGAGAATTGATATGTCGATCTTCGATTTGAAAAGATTGGATCACGGACTACAAAATAAAAATGCTGTAGCAAAACCGAATTGTATATTTTCGATAATCAACATAAGTGTATCGAAGAAATTTTTTGGTGTGTTCTACGTTCCTGTGGCGGCTTTTAGCCTTTCCTTTTCTCGCAAAAATTATA
The DNA here is from genome assembly GCA_029204205.1 of Desmophyllum pertusum. NCBI lineage: Eukaryota > Metazoa > Cnidaria > Anthozoa > Scleractinia > Caryophylliidae > Desmophyllum > Desmophyllum pertusum. Next base: position 4,433,422 of record MU827779.1, on the reverse strand, counting down.
CACATTTGTCTTGTAATTACACAAACTCTGCTTAACTGAACAAGAAACTGATTCGGCATTTTTCAATTTTCAATTTTATGTCATAATGACGAAGAGAAAAAATACTTTAGAACATTTAGCGTTTCAGTTCAAATCTAATTTTCCTATTCGATATCAATTTTTTTTTTTTAACTCGTGATCGGTACATCCTTGACTTGATTTGCTTTATTATCGTTTTGTGCTATCAAAGTTTGTATTATTTGGGTTAAACATCTCCGTGGGACCAGATATTGATTTTTGTAGCTAGTCTGTTTTGTTGCATTTTTGGTTGTTACAGAGGGCAAGAGAAAAGATCGCGCAAAACGTGGCATACTAAACTGGAAATTTACTCTTTGGATTTATAAATCATGGCAATAATCGCGCATAATTGATTTGATTTACCAGAGTCTCTTGCTCCATTGTAACAAATCAAAAGTTGCATGGGTAGCTTAATACCTACAGGTAAATAATTCAAGTAGAAAATGTTTAGAAAGTATACAAATGACTCGTGAAGAGTACCATTAAGTTCGAATAGTTTTTGTTCATGTTCAAATATATCGCCAGAAGGATAAAAAAATATTGTCTCCGATGTCTTTGGCTGGTAATAGCTTTCAGGATAGACATTAAATCTCTCTGTGGACAAAATAAAAATCGGAAAAAAGCTAAGTCTTTTGGCGGGAACATTTTGTCGAGAAAAAAATTCGAAAAAAAAACTAAGTCTTTTGGCGGGAAAATTATCTTTGGAAAAAAAGTCTGCCCTTTTGAACGGTCTCTGGTGTTGAGTCAAAAATATACTAAGTCTTTTGGCGGGAAAAAAATCGTGCATTGTGCCAACGGTTTTGACCCATCAAAAGTCTCAGTACATCTTTGATTTCTTATGCTAGACTCTGTTCAAAAGCACGGAATTTTTTTTCTTTTTGGCAACCCTACATAGTTAAAATAGAGTAAAAGAGATAGCCTACATTTCTTCCAGGGGTGGTCACTAAGCAAGTTTTAAAGCGCAAGCGCAATTATATGCTCAATAAAAGACAATAAATAAAAGAAACAATGGTAGTTTAATAGTGTTTTTATTCCTTAATTACCATTAACTAATTACAATGTTTTCAATAACAAGCAAACACTCGAGTACAAGTAATAAGACTAGTAATTATTATACAACTACTGAATTACAACAGTATCAATAGAAGGAAACTAAAGTCAAATGACCGCTGTAGTTAAGAAAAAATAAATAAAACTTGGAACAGGAAAATTCTAAGAACGACTAACGATTCAAGCTTGAAGTTGTATTCGTCAAATTACACGAGCAATTTTCCAATGACTGTAATGAAAACAAAATCAAAATAATCATAAAGCAAATCACTGCCGTCACAGAATAGCGCAATAGACCATGCATTGCATATTATAACTGCAAAATCTATTACGCTATCTCAGATGGCGGCAGTAATTCGCTTTGTAATAACGTTGAAAATTTTCCCAAGTTGCACGAATTCTGTGAATCAAGTTTCAGCAAAACTAAATTTCCTTAATGCTTTCTCGGTTTTGTTAATGGATTTGGTGAAATCACTCGAGAATAATGGCTTTCTTCTTGTTGGCGAGTAGCAAAATAATACTAAGCATTTTTCCGCGGCTAAATTACAAATAGTTATACCTCTAGAATTAATCTCTGACTATATCTTGTCCTGTAAGCCTGAGTTCTTTAAGAGTCCGCCATGTCTTCTCTCTCCTGGATTGTGGTCCACTTCAACAAGCAGTATTAAAGGCACTGAAAGAGAAAACAAGCGTACGTGTTAAAATTATACGAAAGGAGTTGAACATGTTTACAAATTGTAGATGTACTAGCAAAACATGTTATCATCAGTTGATCAGCTTTGTCTCCCTATATTAATTATAATTGTCGGGAATTAATATTTCTCCTGAGTGATGGAATCGAAGGCAACATAGAAAACAAATGTAAAAGTTGTTTGAACTGCAAGGGCGATTTTACGGCAAAACCCGTAAAACAAAACAGTTTGGGATTTTGTCCGCCAATTTGAGCGAGTTGCAAACATGGCGCGAAACTGCAGTGTTTATAAGGAAGTTCGATGTGAAATGACTTCCGCTGATCCTAAAATATTCACAGTCTGTAAACTTAATACACCTGGCAAAAAATTATACTGATAAAGTTTGATGAGGGATGTAGATTTGCTGGGAAACGTTCAGTCGCGTCTTCAGTATTCAATACATTTTTCCGCAGGAAAATTTAGTGAAAATTTAGTACAGACAAACTCAAAACGTCACAACACGCTTCCTAACAAATCTACATTCCTTAAATTTGATCAGTAAAATATTTTGCTAGGTATCTCAAGTTTATAGCCTGTGAATATTTCAGAATCAAATTTCACGGAAATTATTTTGCATCGTATTCCCATAAAAACACTGTATTTAGCTCCACATTTACACCTCGCTCAAAATGGCGAAAAATCCGCGTCAATTTATTAATTTGACAAGAGATTATGAATATTGAATTTGGTTTCACGGGTTTTCTAAATAATTCTAACAAATTGGTACGAAAACAGCTCAACTCTAGATCTTGGTTGTTGACAAAACAATGAACTTGTTTTCAAGTTTTAGCGATTGTTGTAAAATTGAGCAGTTGATCAGCTTTCGAGTGGCGTGCATAGTCCGCGGTGTATATTTTTGGAAAAAATAGTCAATAATGACCACTCGTGCAAATATCGGTTACACAATTCAACAACGAAAGTTAACACGCGAAAACAAGTGACTTCATTTGTCTAACGCGACGAAGCAAAACAATTTTTGCAAAGACTTTTTCGATTTTTCTGCTTACAAATCCCCTAACCTCCAATTACTGTAAAGGCTGGTTTCCATTGCAAAGAAATTCTAAAACCGTGTCCAACAAGGGTCCCTCTCAACCAGTGTGCTTTGCGGTCGCGTGTTATTGTTTTCATCCGGGGAACTCGATCTCTCGTGGGCTGATGTATGCCATACTTTCGAAATTGTGCTAACTTGGGTCGTCTAACTGCTTTTTGTGGCCGGAACAAGGCCACAATCCTGCAAAAAGTAGTTTTTAACTTCAAGCCACCATTTTCGCGGCACCCGAAAATGGCCGCCGTAAGAATATTGGCGCGCAAAGCACACTGGTTGAGAGGGACCCTTTAACTTGCTGACGAAGCGCATGAGAAATGACTCTTCAAAGAGATATCATAGCGCTCGTGTTAAATGCAAATCCGGCATCACCTGTGATCATGCATATGAAAACCAACTGCCTTAAGGCGGGACTTAACCTAAATTTCAATGAAATTCGCGGGTGCTCTTGCGTGGTTATCAACTGTCTGTTGGTGTCAATCTATTAATTTTTAATTTCACATTCTAATTTTAAAACTACATCAAATCTTCAATATTTCTTATTCCCCTAATATTTTTACAACTCCTTTGAGAAAAACTATTTCCTCCCAAACATGCCCAAAAATCACTCAAAAATTTACAAAACACCCCATAACATAGATTCATGGGATGAGCATAGAGTTTTTAGATTGCTTGAAACGTGAACGAGATATTTCCATTTAACCCGCGGGAAAATGGCATTCAGGTTAAGTCCCGCCTTAAAGAGCCTTAAAAGACCTACCTTTTGTACAACCTCGTTCCAAGGGTCTCTTTAAATCCTGATGAATAAAGCATTCACTGTAAGAAGCATGTGACATCTTGCTTGGAGTACAATTCTGATCTTCTATACGGCAACAAGCACTAAAATAGAACAAACAGGAACGGTAATTAGCAACAAATACACATACGAATATTTTATGAATTTTTAAAAGCAAACAAGTGAAAAAGAGACGCGTGTTATGAAATCCCCTGGGAATTTCAGATACCCTTAAAAACCATTAAAACTCATTTACACTCGACAATCATTAGCATAAAATTGTATGATGATTCAAAATACAAACGGGCAAAGTTTAAAATAAAAGTATTTTCATAGAATTTGTGTCGCCCTGAATTGAAATTTTCTTGTCCCCTATTTTCGATGAATTGAACAAGCCCCTCCCCACTTCCTAGTCCCCTGGCAAAACTGATATCCCCCCCAAAATATCACGAACTTAGCATAGCACGATATTCTTATCGTTTGTGGGTTTTAACGCATAAAATCACTAAGGAGGAATAGCCCATTGCTAAAACGCGAGAGGACTGGGGACGAGTATGTAAAATTTATTCAAAAAAGCTAAACAACCAAACTTAGTTCGAAAGTTTCTACCTGAAAAGTGGCGAAATTAATGGCAGACTTTACAAAATTGAATCCAAACAATTGACACACCAAAATGCTTGAATGCTTTATAAGTTTGGAACTTTCACCCCCCCCCCCCCCAACCCCCCCCCCCCTTTTTTTCCAGGCTAACGAAAAATAATCTTACTCATCCGCAGCCTTCTCGCGTTTTTGCATTGGGCTATATCAGAACATAACCCCATATTTAACTATCACTAGCCTTGAAGTACAAAAAGTTACGATGTTTGTCTGGCTATTTTGTTGTTGTTGTTGTTGTTGTTGTTGCAAATTTCCTTCAACGGCATTCTGAGAATTCTATGAACATACTTCCCCTCTCTAACCCCAACCCAACCACCACTAACAAAAATACAAAGACGCTCTATGGTCATTCGTTTTCGGCATTTTATCGTCTAAATACGTAGTCAAAACTTCAGAAAACACAACAAAAAGGCACATTTCCGCATCACCCACGATCTCTCGTATACACAAACAACAATATTGAGCATGCATACTGAATCAGACTCTCAAAATAGTATGCACAATGTCCAAATGTTGCTTTTAATCAGCTATCTAGTTTAAGAAATTTACAGTGCGACTACTCCAACCAAGGCCACCCAACAAAATTATGTGCAAATCAGCAAATGAAAACCTTGTTAACAATATATTTTCCACAAATTATGGATCTAAGCAAGCTGCACACTACGTAAGCAATAAATTGTTGACCATTTTTATTGTTTTAACACTCAAATGCTACTGGAGAATTTGCAAAGAATTTGTTTGGGTGGCCTTGGTTGGAGTAGTCGCACTATAAGGCTGTTTAAATTTGGCGGGTTAAGTTTGCCATTTTCAGCTGTAGCTCTGTGTATACGCGCGCGCACTTTATTACTCTGCGGATTTCTACTAGTACACTCGTTATATCGTTTAAAAACTTCTTTATAAAATAAAGAATTATATAAAAACTCACCATAGGAAATATGATTTATGAAGCTCCTGGCTTTAGGCCCAAACTGTCCTCTCATGATATTCACTTCTGAAGCTGTATTCCGCCATTGCGTTTTCCGTCATCTATGGAAATAAAACACTGCTGTTGATATTTCATCTTAAATTGGAAAAATTAAACTAAATATAATTACGAATTGTGCACGGTTATGTCATACAAATAAATGGTATGACAGTGAGATAAAGCTTTGGTACTTTTGAGTCCATTAATTCAAGCTTTGGAACAAGAGCACTTTACTAATTCACAATGAATTCACTTTTGGCAACTAGGTTCTATTTACTATCTACCAAAACAATTTTCTACCTTGCACTTAAATTCTCTTGCAGTAAAGTTTGCAAATTCTTACCTGTGTTCATCAAAGTTTGCCGGTTTTAACAGCCGACTGAGTCACTAAGGTCCGCCACCCTTCCAAACGTGCTTTGCTTTCCTGGGACTGAAGCACAAGCTAAGGATTTAGCTAGTTTAAGATTCCATTGACTAGAGGTTTCAGAAGTAATGCCAAAATAAAGTTTCTTTCCGCTCGACGAAGACAACCGTTCGCCACGAGGAGAGAAGAAATAAAATGTATAAATTACCTCCTCCAACAAAATTACAAATTCAGCACGTGCAAATTTTAAGGCGAGGTTTCGTTGTCTTTTGTGTTTGGTTGCAACTGAGGGGTAGACCTATTTGTAAGGGGGGAGGGGAGAGGGGTACGTTAAAAAACCTCAAACAGGGCTCAAAATACAGGCAAAAGAAAATCACTCAGAGCTGATTAAATGCAAAATATATAATAATACGATGACAATGAAAATTCAAAGTTACAGTTCGAGTTTAGAAAAAGTCAAAGAAACCAAAGAATTAAAGCAATTTAACCCTCAGCCGTACATCCAAAGTCATACCCCCAACGACCGTATAATAGGAGGGGGTTGATGACCCCTCCCCCTTGGTTTTTCGCTATTATAAGACATATCCAGGGGGTAGGTAACTGAATTGTTTGCATTTTTTCATTATGCTTGTGGCTAACGTTTCCCGCGGACTTTACACACAAATATGTGGAAAACTTTCACATTGACTGGCGTAGTGTAAGAAATGAAAAATGTATTGACCCCAGATGTGTTGAGAAGCGCAGCGGAATGTACATGGACTTAGGGATGGACCATTTTATTTATTTATTTTAGTTTAGACCCTCAGACTGTGGCATAGTTTGCCAGTAAATCTGAGGTTATAAACTGGCAAATTTACATCCTCGTCATTGACACAAATGTCTAACACTACACAGTTTAGTTTTAAAAGGCATGTACATTAGTATTTTTAAAGTAGAAGATTAAATCAGCATGAGTGGTGTGCCACCCCAGGTGTGCCCCAGATGCAGATATCTGTGCTTTTGTAGCAGAAACTTGACATCATAACATAATTTGTCTTATGTATCAAGATGTAATTAAAGATCATTACAATCCAATAAAGAACATTTTGGATGTCTTCAGTTTATTCGCAATCGTTTTGATTGGTTACTTTTCTTCCAAATGGTCCACCTCGAGTAGTCGCACTGTAATAAGAATATGAGACGATCCACCTGTTTATAGTGTCACTAGAGACATGTTGCAGTGTTAAAGCCGGTCGGTACATTTTGTAAAGCTGGGTCGCATTTGGGACAAGTTTGATGGTTTAAGGCAAAAACAGTTGCGACCAACATTTTAAAAACACTGTGAGAATCATCGCCTGAATACAACAACAAGTGCCACCTACTTTCTTCCAATATAATAGATTTGGTCAAAAAAGAAAAAAAATCAATCAAACCTCATTGGATGGGTCCGGGATTTTTTTAATCAGACTTTTCCCAGGACTACAAAAAAAAATAGTCATAATAACTAGTGTTAGAAATTGTTATTGAGTTATTGGAAGTTTGTACGTACGCTATGCGTACCTATGTCTGCACGCATAGAATTCTGGTCTATATATAGAACCTCGCGGAACGAAACGAAGGGAAGAAGTGAGAACGATCTTGTTGTTCATTAAAGTTGAGTTTATTATCGATTCTTATCAGCGACCTCACCCGCATATCCGTCTTTTTAACAACTAGTGTTGATTTCGTGTTGCAAAATGCAAAATTGTTTTTCTTAGAGAAAAACGTAGTGGTGTTTAAAAACGCATTGTTATCTGGAGTCGCCGACTGCGTTAGCGTAGGTTTCGTTCACATTGTTTTTGGCTAATCACACGCAGGTAAACGCACCAGACTAACAGATTAACCAATGTGCTTTTCTCTGAGAATAATAGATTTTATTTTGCAACAAGAGTTTTTTTGTTTGTTTGTTTTCAAACAGCCTAGAGCTGAATGGGCCACCCTGCTTAAATAAAGATTACTCACTCACAGTATTATTACTGAGTACAAACGAAATGAGGTTTATACCACCAAAAGAGTAGATTCACGCGTGGGAAAAATGTAAGTTATAATATATCGACTATACACCTATTCGACTGACAAGTTTGGTAGTTTTTTGCCCATGTTTTCATAGACTGTTCACAGCCTCTCTATTTTCTCAGATCGTTGTAGCCGCGAGCGAACTGGAATTGAGCGCGAAGCGCGAACGTGAGAGGCTGTGAACAGTCTAATGTTTTCAAGACGGACATCGTTGTCCTAGCAATTGTCCTAGTAATACTGAGCCCTTTTCACGGTTAACTTGCGATATTTGCATAACAATACAGCTAAACATAGAAGCGAGGTAATTTCGGGCACAAGCTGTAAAACATCGTGATTTTCTTGAGCTCCTTAAACTATGTTAGCATAAAAATTGTTTTAAAACGGAGAAGAACTAAATATACAACTCTTTTAGTTAAAGTTTGCCGTAAAGATCGTAGCCCGATCTCCCTGTTGCTTATGTGAGTCTACTCTTTATTAATAAAGACAAGTCGTTTTACAATTTTTTCTAAACAACGTAAACTAAAAGAATTGTAGTTCTTCTACATTTTAAAACTGTTTTTATACTAAAAGAGTTCAAGGAGTTCAAGAAAAACACGATGTTTTGCAGCTTGTGCCCGAAATTGCCTCGCTTCTATGTTCAAGTGTATTGTTATGCAAATATCGCAAGTTAACCGTGAAAAGGGCTATTGGCCAGTGCCGCATTACGTCATTTTAAAGTGACAATCATCATAAAAACAGGTGGGCATGGGAGTAGAACAAAGTTTGCCGGTCAAAACGGACAAAACAGTCGTGGGAAAAGCGCATGGTCCTATTTATAGTTACGCGGTAACAATGCGCCAGAACTCGCCAGAACAATGTGTTAGCATACATTTGTATCGTTGCCTAGTTATTGTATGTGGTAAATAATAATAAAAAATAATATACAAGTTTCTTAATCAGATAATAACAAATTTGCACTAATATTCGCGATGTATATCATTTTTAATTTTTAATATGTGGCGGCTTCCAGCACTGAGTACAAACGAAATAACTGAAGGTTTTCACCACCAGAAGTCGATTTATGCTTGGGACTGAAAAATTAATATATTTCATTGTTTCCTTCATTCGTCACAGTTGAAGCCATCATTTGTTAATTGAGGTTGTAAAGTACAAAGCTGTTCTCCAAGAAATCCAGAATATGGCCATTTCACTGACCACATTCCTACCCTAGAAGAAAATTTTCAACACTCATTTGGACTATGATGTATTTAAACCATGGAAAGTTTACTATGAAACTTTGCGCCATAAATAAGCGGAATAAATTGTATGCCGCAGCTTGTGACAAATGTAAATCACGTAAAACACGGTTGCGATGACGTAAACGGATAAACAAGTCATAATTCAAGGGCTGATCTAGCAAAACTCAAAGCGCTTGTTCGCAGGCTAGGACTGATCTGCTGCCATTCGTCATATAGTCAGTGTAGCGTCGCCTGTACCGTCTTGTTCATCCGCGCACCTATACAACAGCTGAGATGGCAGCGGTCGGTATTACAGCAGTCTTGATTGGATTAGGGAACATAGGGGCTAGCGCTGGTTTTAGTGTTGCTGAAAAACAGAAATTGGATGAGCTGAACAGAAAAGCCCAGAAACTGCAGGAGGATGTGAACACAGCTGGCGATCTATACGATCACATCTACTATTTGGTTGCTGTCAATCTTGATCGTGTGAAGAAGGCCCTCGACAAACTACCAAGCGACCTTCTAAAGAAGGTGACGTCAAACATCACTGTTGGCAAAACAAGTCCTACAGATGTGAAGGCCATAGCAGTTTTAGTGAAACTGTTAGCTCCAGGTCCTTCTTCACCATCCGGCTCGCACTGGATTCCAGGTATTGATCCGCCACCAAAGACGAGAGGGAGTGGGCAGGTGCCTCCCAGCGAACAAGCGGCTGCAGAGGAAGAAATGTCGGAGTTAGAAGAAACGATTGCGTTGCTTCGACACGACAGTGCTAACGAGAACGAGCCAATCGACCCACAGTCAGGTCCTTTTGAACCTGTAGTCCCGCAGAATGGAGACGCGATTCCAGCAAGGCTCACGGAAGTGTCTTCATTCTCGAGAACCCCAACGCTTGATAAAGTCACGCAAGGCCTTAACATCGCCAATGCAGTGTTCGGGTTGGCAGGCCTTGCCACTGTAATTGGATTGGGAGTCTGGACGCTGGACAAGTTGAAAAGTGCAATAGATGATGTGGAGAAAAAGCAAACCCAAGTGACGGCGTTCCTAACGGCCATGGAGAACGTGTTGGACGAGATCGCGACGGCTGCAAAGATTCAAACAGGGACTGGTTATGATGATTTGACAAAAATGGCTGGCACGTGGGAGCAAATCTCTCAGAATTGCAATAGTTATCAAAAAAGCTTGTATTATGCAATTCGAGGATATTCCATGAAGAATCCAACACTAAATAACGTGAAAACTATGGTAACTAATCACAGTGATCCCGGCATGCCCTTCCCAGATGACGCCTATCCACTTACCAAGACCTTGGCAGATGAAATCAAATCATTGTTTCAACAAAAGAAGACAGATCAAGATATTGTTGACTTTTTGCAAAAACGTATTCAACGATAGGCCTAAGATGTGTGTTCGATGAATTCTTCATTAGCTCTGTGCGCTGGATCTGATCTGTAAAGCCCGGGCCAAACGAGGATGAGAGTTGAAATTCTCGCTCTCGTTTGGCCTGAACTCTCGTGCGCTCTCATCGAATTTGAACCTGCTCAAACTTTTCTTGAGAGTCGTCGAGAGTTTTCTCTCGTTTGGCCCACGCTTTATGATAGTCGATGAGAGTTGACGAAACTCTCAGCCTCGTTTGGCCCGGGCATTTAGGCCGTGGCCCATGCCACGGTCGGTTACGTTATTTTTTATTTTATTTTAGAGTGCGTGGAGGCCTATTTTGCCGCATAGTAAATATACATCAAACGTGTAGTTGACACGACTCGATATAGATATAGGTATAGATATAAAAATATAAAATTGATATGTATTCGCATAGGCATTTGTCAACAACGCATTTTAGACACTTTCAATTTATAAGAGACGTGTATACCGTAAAAGCTCTATTTAGCCCCCCCCCCCCCCCTCTATTAAGCCCCCCTATCTAATAAGCCCCCCTTTGGAAGTCAGATTTTGTAATAAGCCCCCCTCCTTCCGTCAGGCTGATGTAAATGACTTTTCAGCGATATTTTCTGGCGTTTCAGTCACTTTGTATTTACCCTGGGTGCCAGAGGTTTTTCCTTCTTCGCGAGGAGCGACGAAAGGGCGAAAGCGCGATGCCGGCGGACGATGCCGTCCCTCTGGCACCCAGGGTACTTTGTATTGAAACATGGTCTTTAATTTCCAGAACTATCGTGAAGTTAGGGTATATAAATGACGTTTCCTTTGTAAGATGGTCATACATAACCCATTTCTTATTCTGTTTTAGTTAGTGGTGTAATAGTTAAGTTTGAAAAATTAATGTGAATTTTCCTGAAAATTTATGATTTGAAATAAGCCCCCCCTCTCTATTAAGCCCCCCTCTCTAATAAGCCCCCCCCCCCTTCTTGAGGCCTGAAATTAAATAAGCCCCCCGGGGGCTTAATAGAGCTTTTACGGTATTACTGTAAGTCAGTTTGTTGTTGTGATGTAAATAAAGAGGCTACTCGTTGAAGTATACCACCAGTTAAATTTCGTTGCAATATAGACTTCCTTCGTTCGCGTACAAATGACATAGAGTGATAAAGTGTGACGTCACGAATTTTCAAATTATTTTTATCAATCATCAAAATCCCATCATTAGATAAAAATTGCTGCTGTTGTTTTTGATCGGTCGCAAAATTTCAGCTTGTTAGCACGAATAGAACCAAGATATATAGTGGTTCAAAGTTTGGTACCGTCCCCGTACAAACCTCGATATATATTTTTGCGCCGGTTCTAAACTGAAGGAACAGTTCTTCACCTCCCGCCTCGAATAGCCCTGCTTATTTGCGGGAGGTAAAAATCTATGTATTTTAACCCAAGACTTGTTGTTGTTGTTGTTGTTAGACACAAGTATGGAGAAATTAAAACCTGAAGTGCGCACATCTCAGCCGCAAATTCATTTTTGAAGAGTGCAAATGCCCCACTCATGGGACAACATCAAAATGTTATTTTCTCTGCAGCAATCTAAAAATCTACATTTCTAGCAGAAGTATTAAATCAGTTTCCATAACATTTCTTGGATATATACTGACAAACAAAGTTGCGTCGGGGATTTTTGACAATTGCAACTTTACTGTCAGTGGTCTTTTCAGCAACCAGTGTAGGAATTTATTCATACTCGAACTTGACAAAAAAGACATGATTTTTTTTAAAAGGATAGTGTATTTCCAATAATTCCGACGTAATTTGATAGATTAATGCATTGTGTAGTTATTTTGCATCAGGCGGCAGTCGTCTAAGTCATCAACAAGTTATTGTTCTATTGTTCTACTTTTAACCCCGGGGGGGGGGGGGTACTCCCTTATGTGGCCTATACGGGGACGTGCCGCTGGACAGGGTGTGGTTTTTGGCCTCTCTGCCCTGAACAGGGTATATAATTTCATGCGAGTCTGTCCTAAACAGGGTCTGAACCTGTCCTAAACAGGGTATGGTTGCACGATTGTCGTCGTAAAAATATGGTTTATACAGTATTTAGAGATCGGAGACGTTTGCCGCGTATCAGTCAAACGGGATTCGCTAAATTGCAACCTAAACAGGGTCCTAAAATAGAGGATGTTTTCCTACACAGTTTTTATTTTTTATTTTATAGGGGTTTTTATTGTTTTTTTTTGTCCCTAAACAGGGTCAGAGGCCCTCAGCGGCACCCCTATACCCAAACATGGGTCAAGTATCCCCCCCCCCGGAGTGAAACCTTGTACTATCCTTTAGACTGACATTGTCCGAAAAATGTTCATATACATACACGAAAAAATTTGATCGTGTATTTTTTAGATTTCGCAAACCTGAACGTGACATGGTTTTTAAACAAAGGTATTTGAAACCAGCGGGCATAAAAGAATTTGATGACATGCACTGGCCTAGTTGACCAATCATGAATACTGAGTTGTCCTGAATGCATACCGCACACAGAAACTAACTTGGCAGAGGTCTTGCTCTCACCAATGTCGTGCTTGGATTGGGGAACACAGGGACTGGCATTGGATTTACTGTTGCTGAACAAAACAAAATGGATGAGTTGGGCACGAACTCAAAGAAGCTTTAAAAGACGATGTCAAAACAGCTAGATTGCGTGACGAGGCAAAAGAACCTCAGCGTAGGAGGTTATGGCACAGACACGAAACAAAGGTAATTGACGTCACGCGAGAGTACTTTGACGGCGAATCGACCAACCATGTAGATCACGGGATTATAATACTCTGAGTTGCATTCCGTGGTTCATCACTGACACGTAGCTGATAGTACCACATACACAGAACTGAGCTAAGATGGCAGCAGACATAGCTCTTGCGCGGGAATTAATATATTTGAAAATTTTTTCAAAAAACTAAAATAGTACTGTATAAAAAAAATAAGGCGAAAAACTTTAATCTGTTAAACTCATTATATATAAAATAATTTCATATACTTATAAAACATTTAAAGCGAAGAAGTCTTCGCAGCGCCCATTTAATTGTATATAAAATATATTTGATATACTTATAAAAAATTTAAAGCGAAGAAGTCTTCGCAGTGCCCATTTAACTGTATATAAAATATTTTATATACTTATAAAAATTTAAAGCGAAGAAGTCTTCGCAGCTCCCAGTTAACTGTACATAAAACATTTCATATACTTATAAAAAATTTAAAGCGAAGAAGTCTTCGCAGCGCGCCAGTTAAACTGTATATAAAACATTTGATATACTTATAAAAAATTTAAAAGCGAAGAAGTCTTCGCAGTGCCCATTTAACTGTATATGAAATATTTTATATACTTATAAAAAATTTAAAGCGAAGAAGTCTTCGCAGTGCCCATTTAACTGTATATGAAATATTTTATATACTTATAAAAAATTTAAAGCGAAGAAGTCTTCGCAGCTCCCAGTTAACTGTATATGAAATATTTTATATACTTATAAAAAATTTAAAGCGAAGAAGTCTTCGCAGCGCCCAGTTAACTGTATATAAAACATTTGATATACTTATAAAAAATTTAAAGCGAAGAAGTCTTCGCAGTGCCCATTTAACTGTATATGAAATATTTTATATACTTATATAAAAAATTTAAAGCGAAGAAGTCTTCGCAGCGCCCAGTTAACTGTATATAAAACATTTATATACTCATAAAAAATTTAAAGCGAAGAAGTCTTGGTTTGAAATGAACTATGAAGTAGGGTATCATAGATTAGTAGTAGTGACCTAGTAGTGTTTATCTAGAGACAATATACTACGCATTCGCAGATTGACTCAAATAACTCTATGGAAACATAGCAAATTTCTTTAGTGCTTTATTTCATAAAAGCAATAGAAAACGTTTTCCCTGTTTTTCCATAGAGTTATGGTAACACTCGTGCAAGTTTAGGAGATCTCAAAATTGTGGCTCATGTTTCCACAGCATTTCTCGTTCTCCCAAACTTCACACGTGTTACCAGAACTCTATGGAAACACGGAAGACGTACGTTTTCTATTTGGTATATATCGATACAAAATATAATACTAAACACGTCTTACACTTGTGCGTTGGTTCATTCTATAAACCTTGTATATAATGATAAAAAATTTAGTCCGAGTAACTGCACTAACATTACATAAACTTCCATAAATGTAAGTATACAAAGAACTCCTGGAATACTTCGTGGTCCTTCGTGCTGAAAACCATACCCTATCGGATCGCACGTCTCTGTTAACCAGATAAGGGAGTACCTCCCCCCCTAATCAGCAGTAACGGCATGAAACGGGGCCGGAAAAACGTGTATTTACTATCCCTGATGTTAAAACATCGTAACTGGAGTTTCTTTTTTTAACAGATGTCGCTCTCATTTGCACAATCATGGGAATTTGAAATCTAGAGATAAGCTACCCCAAATCGGATGTAACGGCATGAAACGGGGCCGGAAAGTACTATCTCTGACGTTTTTAATATCGTCATAGTTGAAGTTTTCCACAAACGTCATCAGAACGTATTCAGGGAAATCCATGCATGCAATAAGTCTTGAAAACCCTTCTTTGGAAATAATATAATATCAGTATTTTATTTAAACTGTGAGTTCAAAACAGAGACTGAAAAAATATTACACGTCAGCTAGCAAACACCGTTTAGCATACATGATGATGATCAAAGGGAGATTTTATACGACGGCAAGGAATCGAATGGACAAATAGTCAGCCTAATGGATTTCGTAATATAAAGGGGGTTGCGTTAACCTTTTAGCTCTGTGAGGTTGACCCTTCGAAATGTCGACATTGCCTTGACAGGTCTTATCTATTGATCATGTTATTACATGTATTACAGTTCATATTGGTTCACTCACGCATACGTCAATAAGTATCCAGGCTGTACATTTCGTGTGCGGATACAGTTAACTGGCGCCTGCGAAGACTTTTTCGCTTTAAATTTTTATAAGTATATAAAAATTTTTATATACAGTTAACTTGGCACTGCGAAGACTTCTTCGCTTTAAATTTTTATAAGTATATAAAATATTTTATATACAGTTAAATGGGCGCTGCGAAGACTTCTTCTCTTTAAATTTTTTATAAGTATATGAAATATTTTATATACAGTTAACTTGGCGCTGCGAAGACTTCTTCGCTTTAAATTTTTTATAAGTATATAAAATATTTTATATACAGTTAAATGGGCACTGCGAAGACTTCTTCGCTTTTATATACAGTTAACTTGGCGCTGCGAAGACTTCTTCGCTTTAAATTTTTATAAGTATATAAAATATTTTAT
Organism: Desmophyllum pertusum; assembly: GCA_029204205.1. NCBI lineage: Eukaryota > Metazoa > Cnidaria > Anthozoa > Scleractinia > Caryophylliidae > Desmophyllum > Desmophyllum pertusum. Next base: position 4,417,816 of record MU827779.1, on the reverse strand, counting down.
ATACAGTTAAATGGGCACTGCGAAGACTTCTTCGCTTTAAATTTTTTATAAGTATATAAAATATTTTATATACAGTTAAATGGCACTGCGAAGACTTCTTCGCTTTAAATTTTTATAAGTATATGAAATATTTTATATACAGTTAAATGGGCACTGCGAAGACTTCTTCGCTTTAAATTTTTTATAAGTATATGAAATATTTTATATACAGTTAAATGGGCACTGCGAAGACTTCTTCGCTTTAAATTTTTTATAAGTATATGAAATATTTTATATACAGTTAAATGGGCACTGCGAAGACTTCTTCGCTTTAAATTTTTTATAAGTATATGAAATATTTTATATACAGTTAACTGGGAGCTGCGAAGACTTCTTCGCTTTAAATTTTTTATAAGTATATGAAATGTTTTATATACAGTTAATTTGTATCTTCCAAGACTTCTTCGCTTTAAATTTTTTATAAGTTTATAAATTTTTTTTATTTTTCATTAATTTTACTGATTAAAGTTTTTCGCCTTATTTTTTTATTTAGTACTGTGTTAGATTTTTGAAAAATATGCTAATGTATAAATACCGCTCTTGCGCTCACCAATGTCGTGCTTGGATTGGGGAACATAGGGGCTGGTATCGGATTTAGTGTTGCTGAACAAAAGAAAATTGAAGAGCTGGGCACGAAATCAAAGAAGCTAAGCGACGATGCCAAAACAGCTAGTGATCTATACGATCATATCTACTATTTGGTCGCTGTCAATCTTGATCGCGTGAAGAAGGCCCTCGACAAACTACCAAGCGACCTGCTGGATAAGTTACAGAAACAAATCACTTCTGACATCTCAGATAGCAAAGCTGAGGGCGCCATTAAAACCGTGGCGCAAGTGTTAGGCTACGTTGGAGATGCTGCGGCGCTGGGTGCCGCCGGGATTGCTTCAGATTGTCCGCTACTTTCGAAACCGCAAGGCGCAAGGCGCAGAACCTCCTGAAGTCGAGCCAGATCCTTTCGATTACGTTCCACTTGACGACGTGGAACCTCCAGTTCTACCAGAGGTTGAAAGTTCATTCTCCGAAACTCCAAAGTTGGATAATGCCATCAAAGGTCTCAACATCGCCGGGGTAGTGTTCGGGGTAGCAGGCCTTGCCGCTACAATCGGATTGGGAGTCTGGACGCTGGAAAAATTGGATAAAGCAATATCTGATGTGGAGAAAAAGCAAACGCAAGTGACGACGTTCCAGACGGCCATGCAGAAAGCGTTGGATCAGATCGTAACAGCTGCAGGACTTCCAGCAAAGGATTATGCTGGCCTGACAACAATGGCTGCAACGTGGGAGAAGATCTCTGAGAATTTCGATAGCTATGAGAAAGCAACGTATTATGCTATTCGAGGATACTTCATGAAGCAATCACTAGATGACATCAAAACGATGGTAAATAAGGAAAGTGATCCCGGAAAGCCCTTCCCAGATGACGGCTATCCACTTGCCAAGACCTTGGCAGATGACATCAATTATCAGTTTGAGCAAAAGAAGACAGATCAGGAGATTGTTGCATTTTTTGCAACTGACAATCCTACGATAGGTCTGAGATTTGTATTCGATGAATTCTTCATTAGCTCTTTGCGCTGGATCTCACCAGATCAGAACAATGTTAAAGTGGCTTAAATTCTCAGAATTCCATGCCTAGCGATCCTAAAATGTCAAGTTTCCATGCTAAACTTGTACGTGCTGGAATCAGGCTTTATCGCACATATCCTTACAATCCAGTTTATTTTAGAGTGAGTAGTGACTATACATTATTTTGCCGAACAGTAAATAATATGATCAAAGTTATAGTCCGCCTCGCCGGACTAGATAAGTAGCTAGTGGGGGAGAACCGTTGCATGGCGACCCAAATAACGGCTGCCCACGAAGGACACCATTAGATTAGCCTGCGAGCAAGCTCTCTTAAGTTTTTTTCTCTTTCTCCTACTCTCCCAAAACCCTAAGAGAGCTTGTTCGCAGGCTACTATTAGATAGGTTAGAGAACAAATATACATACTCGTCATATGCATTGAATGGTTCTAGTGGGTAACAAAACTCATGCAATATTGGACTCCATTATTACAAGACTAAGATAGTTGCGAGGGCAGATAACTAAAATCAGCCAATCAGAATGCTTCATTGCCCTTTCAATATTTTCTTAGATATTGGACTGGGCAAAGTTTCTTGCATTGTTCTTACAATTATGGCTTAAAGCGGAGAACATTTAAGTTTGCTTATCGTTTTATTGCTTCAATTATTTCAGCTAGACAGACAGACAGACAGCCATACTTTATTTATACTCAAGACAATTGAGGCTTGTTAGGCCCCTAGCTTAAACGCGGGGGTTCGGTATAAATAGGGTACCCCCCTGATTCAATTAAAAGGCCGTTAGGAGGCGAGAATTCATTTTGCTAATATTCCTCTACAAATACATTCATTAGTGGTAAAGAATAAATGCACTTCAAAACTATGTTGTTGTCTTGTGTTGTTCGTCGTTTACAATCGGTATATTTTACCCGAACGCTTCCTGATCAACTTTCCATCGCGCGCGCCAAAACTGACTTCGCCGTTTGAATTATCCCTTCACTCTCCCTCTCCCACACAGGTTTGTTCACTTGCTCTGTTCTTCTGGAACTTACCATTGGTTAGTATTTGTAATAAATATAAGAAGGTCTGTGATTGGTGCTGTCGATGGCGCAATTTTCGAAAATTTTGGAGGGATTTGCAGACGTATTAAAACATCGGAACCGTCGGGGAAGATGTTGGGTATAGGCGAACCTTGCGCGAAGAAATCGAAATATGAACCGCAAAGGCAAAAAGTATATAACGAAAAAAGAAAGGAGAAACCACGAAAGCCTCAATTTAGCTTAAATTTTCAGTTTAATTTGGGCGAAGACCTGGAGATGATAGCCACAAACGAGAGGTTTGTACGGCTTCGCCAGACTCGTACCCAGTCGCTATTTATCTGATTAGAAACAATTTTAGCCGAGGAAATCTGGAGCGAGATTAATTATGCGGCGCGTGGGGCGTTCTGGGAAGGGACAAAGGAAAAGTAGCTAATTTTCCTTCGACCCTTCCCACAACTCCCCGCGCGCTTCGATCTACTCTCGTATCCAATCTTCTCTCATCTCCAAAACACATAAATAGCGACTGGGTACGAGTCTGCGGCTTCGCAACATGGCGCAGCTAAAATCCGGTCGAACCAATGGGGACCCGAACCAATGCCGACTTTTTGCAGGCTCTTATGGATAGGTACGAACAGAAACTAATCACGTGATAAGCTTCTGGTACGAAGGAAAGAGCCATGAAAATCCAAAAAAAATGCATTCAGTAGCAGTTCAGGCCAATGCTACTGACTCTGTCTTCGAGCTATATGCCCACAGAGAAGAGGAAAAAAATGATTTCCAGTGTCAGTGGCCGTGTGGGGTGCCCACATTGCGGAAAGTTTCTTCGTTTGTGGAGAAGATAGCTTAGGTATTCTGCTGCAGGACACTGCCTGTGGCTGTACTTGTGGGTCTCCCTACATCTACGACGGGGCAAGCAAACATATGGATGGCCATGTACTTCGACTGGAGTTTTCATGCAAGAACGGCCACAGGATAAAGTGGTCTAGCTCGTCGATACTTGGCAACAAGTATACTGCGAACTGCAGGTAGGACATGACATCATATTTTTCCAGGATGTTTTTTAGTGTAAACAACCAGGCTTCCTTATAATTTATTCTAAGGAAAGCTTATTAATTATGATTCCTTTTCTGAAGCAGCCGTTGTTTTTTTGTCAATAATTTTTATATATACAAGAATTTGACTTTTCAACCACGGTACGGAAAAAGATGGCGCCGCGCGCGGAATTCTGGTTAAATCGACCAAATCGGGCCAAGCTCATGTCAACAAACATGGCCGCGGGTCAAAAAGGTCAGCGCGTAGAGCAAGACGAAAATGTTATTTACGGTGCTAATTTAGCGAAAGACATCGATGTTTTAACTAAAGCAGAAGCGATAAGGGGTTCAAGTGTAGGAGATATAGAAATTTAAGCAATCGCACCCTGAAAGAGCTAAAAAACAAGTAAGTTTTCAAGTCGCTTTGTAACTTTGTTTCACTGCTGACACTTCGATGACTAATACAACCATTGAGTACAATTGAATTTGAAAAGGTTCTGTCTATTTGTGACCATAAAGAATTCAGGTATACATCAAATATGGCTGGGACAAGAAGCTGCTGGTGGATCCAGAGGGCAAAGTGTCCGAACAGAGAAGAAAACAGATCGAAAGGGAGATTGAGAATCCAGGGCGCAAAGTTTACTCGAAGGCGAGGGAATCCCCCCGGACAAGACACGTACTGAGGGATATACAGAGTCACTGAATGCAGTCATTGGAGCTCATGTGTGTCGGGTTCAGCTTGAACAAGACTGTGCAAAGAGCAATGACTGCATTCTTCAATCTTTTGTTCCCGAATTAAATAAATCTACAGGTATTTCTTACTAAGAAAATATATTAGTTTTGTTAATTTGTTTCTCCAAGTTTGCAGTGCAATTCTTGACAAAAAATCTTTAAAAAAATTGTCATGACAACCAGTATGCTAATAAACTTGGAAGTGTTAACAGGACAAGTCCCAGACTTTGAGAACTTATAGCCTTCAGGCAGTGGGCAAATGCTTTGGCACAAAGCTGCTGTGAAGTGAAGTTTGTGTGTGAGGAAATTCATTCATACAAGGGCGGATCCAGGGGTGATGAATTTGGATGGCTAGCCAACCTCCTTTTCTCTAATTTTTAAGCATAAAAATTATCTTTGTAACAGCACCCCCCTCCCCTTTTTTAATGTCGAGTTCCTTAATAGAACAAGTGATTGAACAAAGTACTACCTGGTCTGCATACAAATTCCACAACACCAGGAAGGGTTTGATTGCCCTATCGCCACTCATGCTATCAGTCTTTGCATCACATATCTATCATATGTGTCAAGTCGGATGAAGAAATTTTATCAGATAATGAAATATTGTCCTTTGCACACCAAGGAGACAGGTGGCTTGCTGACAAAGACTTTATTGTTCAGCACATCCTAGATTACTGGGGGGTCAGAGTAGAAACACCAGTCAAGTTGGATGAAAAAAGAAACAGTTTTCCGTGGAAGAGGATATTCATAATAGGAAGAACTCGCAAGTGACTGGGTCCATGTAGAGAGGGGGATCAGACGGGTTAAGGTGTTTAGAATTTTGTGAGGGAATATCTGGGGTGGGGGGTACTCCCATATATATCCTTTTTCGACCTAGATTCATAAACAGAGTATGGGTTTTTGACTCGACGCTGTCATAGACACCTGGTACATGGGTGCCCTTCAGTTACCAGGAAATAGTTTTCCTGACATTTTCTGCAGGCCCTGCTGCCATCCAACCTTGTGCGTGTCTGACAAAAATGATATCGATGTTGACAATAAATCACTGTCAGGAATCAAATACTCAAATAAAAATAAATACCTACCTGCAAATAGCTTTTGTCATAAACTGCACTTCCCTTCAAACTTGGGTTGAGCAGGGCCTGGGGGGTGGGGGAATATCCCTCTTCACTATCTACACCTGAAAATTGTGGAAGGTATGCTGCTGGCTTACTGCTTTCTTACCACCTCTTATTAGGGATCATGGGGAGTTTGGATGTCACAACAGAGGAGTAAGCATTGTTAGCTTTACTGTAAAACACTTTGAATTTTACCAAAAAGAATCTCCAAATATGAAAAATGTTTTGCCCAAGAAGCAATAAATTTCACAAAATTGTTTTATAGTGTGCAAAGCTGAATGCCAACAGAGTGATCTTTGTTTATGTCAGCTTTATTTTTATATCTCATTAGCATAAATTTACTGAAAATTAAATTTAGTCTGACAAACTTACAGATAAAGCAACTGTGCTATTTTTAAATAAAAATAATTTCAAAATTCAATATGATGTCAGAAAAGATTGCCCAGGGAAGATGTTGAGGAGGGCTTGGAAATATTTTAAGGGCTTAGAAGGAGGGGCTTTGAAAATAAAAAAAATAATTAAGCCCTCGATTACCCTTCAGAAAATCCCAAGACTAGTTATACAGCAAATAAATATTGAATTGTCATATTATATATTTTGAGAGAAAATAGATAATACTATACACATATTTCGAAATCAAGAATATGTACAAATTATTTGTAAAATATTTTAACGGAAACCCAAATATTTATTGCAGGTGAATATTTATTTATTGTAAGAAAAAGTGAACACCTTTTCTATGGACAAGCATGTAGCAAGAGCTGATTGTTTAAATTAGATAACAGGGGGGTGGTTAGCTACCCAAATTCACCACCACTGGATCTGCCCTTGTATTATGAATGAATAGTCCTCACACACAAACTAACTTCACAGCAGCTTTGTACCAAAGCATTTGCCCACTGCCTGAGGGCTAACAAGTTCTGAAAGACTGGGACTTGTCCTGTTAACACTTCCAAGTTTATATTTTTTAAGGATTTTTTTGTCAAGAATTGCACTGCAAACTTGGAGAAACAAATTAACAAAACTAATATATTTTCTTAGTAAGAAATACCTGTAGATTTATTTAATTCGGGAACAAAAGATTGAAGAATGCAGTCATTGCTCTTTGCACAGTCTTGTTCAAGCTGAACCCGACACACATGAGCTCCAATGACTGCATTCAGTGACTCTGTATATCCCTCAGTACGTGTCTTGTCCGGGGGATTCCCTCGCCTTCGAGTAAACTTTGCGCCCTGGATTCTCAATCTCCCTTTCGATCTGTTTTCTTCTCTGTTCGGACACTTTGCCCTCTGGATCCACCAGCAGCTTCTTGTCCCAGCCATATTTGATGTATACCTGAATTCTTTATGGTCACAAATAGACAGAACCTTTTCAAATTCAATTGTACTCAATGGTTGTATTAGTCATCGAAGTGTCAGCAATGAAACAAAGTTACAAAGCGACTTGAAAACTTACTTGTTTTTTAGCTCTTTCAGGGTGCGATTGCTTAAATTTCTATATCTCCTACACTTGAACCCCTTATCGCTTCTGCTTTAGTTAAAACATCGATGTCTTTCGCTAAATTAGCACCGTAAATAACATTTTCGTCTTGCTCTACGCGCTGACCTTTTTGACCCGCGGCCATGTTTGTTGACATGATCTTGGCCCGATTTGGTCGATTTAACCAGAATTCCGCGCGCGGCGCCATCTTTTTCCGTACCGCGGATTGAGTGGAACACCTGGCTGTGATAAGGGGTCTGATAATATTATTGTACTTATTTATTGTGTGGTTCCAGAAAATATCCATACCCCCCCCACGGAAGACAACTGGAAATTCCGAGGGGGTGGGGGGGTTAAAGGCCCAGGAATTCCGAAGGAGAGGGGGGTTCACGCAGAGCTTGTTTTCCAGAGGGTTCCCTTCTGAACAAACACAACAAATTCGTAAGAAATACTTACGTACTTTGTCTTTATTTTCGAGGAATGAAACCAAGCCAAATCAAACATTCTGGCCATTGAAATAAACCCAAACATCTTGTTCTTTCATGTATCTTTTATTTTCTGAGTTTACCGCCTCTCTAAATGAGAAAAAATGTCTCTTGAAGTTGCAAGCACGAACTGAACCGAACGGGATCAAAATGGCCGACCAAAACTCCTTCCCAGTCCCTGGCCATTGTTTCTTGGAAAAGCCAGGTTGCTCAGCTTTGTTACGAACACGAACGATTTTCGAATTTTCCTTCGTCGTGCAAGCGCAATGGCAAAGTGTCTTGAAAACAAAAACATAATCAGACTTCAAGACGTAAGTTAAATTTTTGATTGGAAAGAAAGATATTCTCTCTTTCTTTGGATTAAATTTGTGATTCACGTTCATTGTTTGTTCTTTCTGTAAACTCTGTTAGCCGTGTGCGTGTTGATGAAAGCGATCGGATTGTAACGTATATTTTGCGTAACTGAGTCTTCATTTTTTTAGGTAAAAACCTTTTGGAATTTCCGAGGGGGGGAGGGATCCAGTTTAAAAATACTGGAAATTCCTGGGGGAGGGGGGGTCATCAAAGACCCCCTTGGAATGGAAATTCCTGAGGGGTGGGGGGGTGAAAACCAAAATGTCTTCCGTGGGGGGGGTATGGATATTTTCTGGAACTACACATTGTAAGTTACACTCACAACCTAAGAACAGAGCCTAGATTAGTCCTTCAATACAGTATTTGTAAAACAAGCACGAGTTCTACAAGCTAGCTAATATTGTAATCTTATGGTGCTAGACTGATTAAATTATTCCTGATATACCTCTGTTTGCCTCTCTGAGCCTGACAACCATGAACTTACACTGGGGTTAGAATAGGACTGTTTATTTGTTCATATTTTATAAAAGCTGAATTTTAGTAGGCCAGAAAGGTAGTAATTATGTTTTGTGCCTCTTTCCTAGAATGATCCATGGCTTTTCAAGCTGTGGCATCCTGGAAAGCCAGTACCAGGGCTTTGCTGAGGCTGCAAAGATTGGCAATGTTGGTGACAAGTATATAGATTATGGTGAGCTCTCAAAATGAGAGGAAAGAGGAAATGTACTTTCATGGTCAATGCCTCTCTCCCTTTTCTTCTAAGTCACAGTAGTTTATAATTTCTGCAGTCATATTTTGTTTCCATTGTATCACTTTTAGATAAGGCTCCTTTTCTCCTACTCCAAGGTCATTGGCAATACCTTCATTGCCTCTTACAAAATTATGATTGTTTTACAGTTTATGGTACCATGGGCTATATGCAGACAGTTCTCAAAGCTGGAGATGATTGTATGACAGAACAGATACACGAGGTCCAGAACACTGATTCATATCAGCAAAGAAATGGAGCAGTAAGTCTGAACAGTGTATCAAAAATAGTATATAAAACTGTGCAAGGAAATTAAACAAAGTCAGCCTTTAAAAAAATAGACGTTTTTTTTAGACTGTCATTACTGATTGCCGCCATGACTCGACAGCCAATGCATACCATTCAACAGTGGCAATGTTGTCTTATGAGTAAGTACATCCACAAGATATGATAGAAATCAAATACCAAGTTCAGCTTTCATCTCATGTACATTGCTTTCTCTTGTGTCTGAGGGACACCCACATAAATTAAAACAGACTCTCTTTTGCACAGGACCAAACATGTAGTAGCTGTCCAGACTGTTACCAAAGAAGTTTTTCGCAGTTCACAAACACATGAGTTTGAAGCAATGCAACAAATTATCCCTGCTGTTCAAGCAAAAGGTATCATTTAAGTTGTATTCTGTGTCTTGAATTTAATCAATCAATATTACAAAAATGGTTTTATGACACTGGCCATTGTATGTAAACCCCCTAAGCTCCAATAATAATCTTCCATATGTATGCTTGAAAAACTGTACAGGTTATTGATGAAAATATGTCAAATGGTTACCATATATGATTATACAAAAATATCCTTGAATATTATAAATCTTCCAACTGCTACTATAAAATGTTGTTGATGACCAGTGAGGAGAATTTACATCTTGATCACTTATTAAAAGAAGATAAGGAAAGGGTTGTCAGAAAAAAAATTGGTAATTTTTACACTTTCATCTTTTAGGACTCACTGTGATAGAAGTTGCACATGACTTTGTGTTGAAAATCAAGAACTGGCTGTTGACCCTGAACATTCAGAATTCCTTTGACACTTGGCATGGTAAGAAATGATCTTATTTCTTTTTCCTGTATCTCGATAGCTGAAGTTTGAATGTGATGCATGTATGTACACTGACAGTATAAATAATAATGATAATTATTATTGACCCAATCAATAATTGAATGTTGATAAATTTAGAAAAGGGTGTTTGTTTGTTTTCATTTTCTTTAGAAGGAATTATATGCAACTAGCTATCTCCCTACTTTTATTACTGCTTTTCAGGAACAAAAGGAGTGGCCAAGGCCATGAAAGAAATCAGTTGTGGTGCACAGAAATGGGAGGGAGAAAAGTGGTTTGCAGAGCTGTCTGACAAGCGTATGTGATGAAAATTAATAATAATTATCAATGTTTTTATTGTTTTCTAGAGAAACTACTGTCCATAACCAAAATAATAAACATTCCTATTGTGTTCATGGCAAAGGTGTAGTTGCTGTCCTATATTATTATTATTATTTTTTTTTTTAAACGTACCATACAATTTGCAGAAGCCAGTGTGAAACGCCATTTCTATTACTCAATGAAGAACTGTACAAGTCCAGACAATCTGAGGAGAAGACTTTTGACAATACTTGATCATTATCGGTATGGTTTATGATTGCTAATAATTAAAAAATATTGAAAGGGAACTGAGGACTGTGTCAATTATACTGAGTAATAGCCATGTGATTTTACACTGTATTATTTACATTAATTAATTCAATTAGATAAATACAAAACTTAATTTTGTCCATTCCAATTGCAGGGCAATCACACCAATTGTGATCCTGACTCGAAATGTAAGAACCCTGGGTACCGGTGCAGTAAAGTGAAACTAAACAATCCAAGAGCAATAGCTGCACTGCACAAATTCATTTTAGATTCTAAAGTCTACAAGCTTGCGGAGGACTACTATCTGGTAAATAAGCAGTCATTGTTACCTAATCTAGAGAGGATGGTAAGAATAGCTATTATTTTAGTCATGCAATAAAAAAAAGTTGCATGGAACACAAAATTATTCCAAAAACCTCTGATACATTGTAAACACTGTTCCTATAGTGTAGGGTAGCCTTGATTTGCTTTTTTTTTTTCATTGCAGTGCCATGACACTTACTGGGTGGAATCCTTCAATAATGTAATTCTCATCTATTGTCCAAAGCGAATCCACTTTGCTGACCGCACTTTCAACATGCGTATTGCCCTGGCAGTAATGGACTGGGTGAGTAAAAAGGCAGTAGTGGCCCCTGAGTTTTAGGTTCTGTTTACACCAAAGTGGTAACCAAGCAGGAATTTTCATCTACCCCCACCTCCCCCGTCCCCGCCCTCCCCCAACCACAACCCCACCAAAATTAAAGTGATCTCTCACTGTGGTTGTTGTGTCATTGCAGAACTGATGAGAATGTCAACAGGTAAGCAACAACAATCAGTTTAATTCAGGATGTGCGCCGCCCAACTCGTAGAACTGGCCACAAGAATCTCCTACCAAAAACTTTCATCTTCAGGGAGCTAATCTGGACCAGATTTTTCCAGTCAAACTATTGAGAGGGTCCCATTAGTGGATCAGGAAGGGACACTCTTTGGCACTGATGAAAAGAACAACCGACCTGCATAGCACTGTGCATGGAAAAATCCTGTAGAGTCAGACTTGGGGAGTTTGACATTGCACCTACAGGTCATAAAACCAACGGCTCTTTTAGGAGCCACCAAGTTCAATAAAAGTCATGACCAACATTATTAATGTAACATCAAAACCCAATCCCCGTACCAAAACCCAGCTACTATTTTTTTAATGAAGTCCATTGCATTGCAATAGAATAAAGTTGAACCTCGCTATGTTGAACTCAGTTTTCAGTCATTTACTTGGGCTATATCTCAATGCAAGTGGCCCTCCACTATGACCTCCAACTGTTTTTGACCCTTGAGAGTTTGAGATAGTGGGGTTCAACAAAGGCGCGGATCCAGCAAAAAAAGTCATTTGTGAAGTGCAAAATCACCTTCAAATTGAAGAAAGCCTCAAAATAACAGTTTACTATGGTAGAAAAAACTCCAAAGATGTAATAATAAACCAAACAGGAACAAGGATGGTTGAGGATGGAGAAGATTAAGACGGATTGCGAATGGCAAACTTGAAAAAATTGGCCATTTTTTTCAAGATTCGCCGTCCGTGCCGTAGCTCCTTTAAACGGCTAATGAGTCGAGTAACAGTTACAATCTTTTTAAAAAAAGATCAACTAAAAGAAATTACATGTACTGATACATATATGAAAATCGTTGTATTTACATTATAAATAAAATAGGTATTAAAACTAATTAATTATTACTTAATTTAAACTTAACGTATAAGTTTATAAAACAATTACAAGTATTGAAAGTCACTTTCCCGATTCCATTAACGACATTTTTGAGGGTGGGAGCAGTTTCTTAGTTTATTGTCCAGAGAGTTCCAGATTTTTGGTTCATAGTACCTATAAAAATGTATTTAGACCATACTTAGAAGTGTTTACACTTTGTAGTATAGACTGGTAGAGACAGCTTCATTTTACCTCGCAGATTGTGTGTATTGCCTCTCAGAGTTAAAAGGTGACTGAGAGATGTTGGTGATAGTCCACTGATGAATGGCTTTGCAAATAAAGTAAACTTATACACATATCAAAAATTTCCGTTATTTCTCGTTGGCGTTGCGGTTTAAATAAATTTCTAAGGTAATGGGCTCCTGCTAAGCTCTATTATTATACATTCAACTCACTATCTCTTTTCTGATTGGCCGAAAGCGTACAGTGAATTTTCGAAATCAGCGCCTTTGAAAGCATCTACGTCATCTACCTGCAGATTATACAATAATCATGTCAAGTTCGCGAGAGGATCACGGGTAATACAGGGTAATCATGTCAAGTTCGCGAGAGGATCACGGGTAATCACAGGGTAATCATGTCAAGTTCGTGCGCTTTGCGTTGCTTGCCGCTAAGTAAACAACATCGGTGGTAGAACCATTATTTTTTTCGTTGAATGTATAATAAAACAATTATTAGATTCGGTTTTTGTGATATCCAGAATAATCAAGGTCTCGGTAAGAGTTATCAGCCTCAGCCTTCGGCTTCGGCTGATAACTCTTACCTCGACCTTGATTATTCTGGATATCACAAAAACCTTATCCAATAATTGTTAATTATCATTCGATGCATTTGTTTCTTCCTTTTCATTGGCCGAGAGCCCACCACGTGACCTGCGAATAACTGCCTACGAATAATTCTGCTCATGCGCACAACGGTGCAAAGTTGTTTTGCTGCGAATAATTTACAGTCGACAGAATAGATTATTGAATTGAGAAGAAATGCTGAATCCCGCTTCCCGAAAATAATCAGATCGAATGATAAAACAATTATTGAACTCGGTTATCGCAAAATATCGTGATTTGTCAGTGTCTCGCAGATTAATTATTTGCCTTAGCGGCTTCGGCAAATAATTGATCTGCTCGCCACTGACAAATCACGATATTTTGCGAAACCTCGTCCAATAATTGATAATTATTTTGCCATGCATCGCGAGCGAGAAAACCACCAGCTACGCAGAATCACGAATTAAGGTTAGACTTTACCTTATCTTTCATTTTATGCTCTTCTTTCTTTCTCCTGTGGTGAAAATTTGTTCTGCATGTGGACGATTTGTCGAGTCACTCAACTGTCTGAACTGTGAGTGCGACAAGTGACGCGCGTTTGCCGGAAGTTCCGGAACCCTCGCTTTTGACGCGAAAATTGGCGCGAAAATTTGGCGCGAAAATTGGTCGCTATGGAATATGGATCGAGCCTTGCGCCGAAGCGTAACATCGGGGGGCCGCTACTTATGGAGGGTCGTTTCTCTCTTGTTAAAAACTGCTGAGTATAAATTGTTGAAATTCGGCATTTCTGAAATGATGTCCAGTCCTATCGGTTATCATCATTCACGGCTGATGCTTTGGAGTATTTTAAAGTATTCAAAAGTCTTTCTGTCCAGTTAATACAGTTTTAGTTTTCACATCGTAGAAGGTGATGTAACTACCATCTTTCTACTCGCATATATGGGAGTCCCCCCGTTTTCAAAGGCTCTTCAGGAGAGCGAGGAGAGGTTAAGTTATTCACGGCAACTTGAAGCAATGCGGCACCCAACGAGAATACAAACAAGACCACATATCAAACCGGAGAGTTAGTGACGTCACAAATGGTTCAATGACTATATACAGCTGTTTCGAGAAAGGTTGTCGTAAGAAGCGCACGCGACAATCCCGAAAGGTATTGTGGGTAGTTTTAAGTTCACGGTTCCTTGACTTCAGCATTTCAGGGAAATCTCTGAAAATGGTACGAGACGCCATGGACGTATGTTTGCGAGTGCTAAAAAGCAACAAAAGTAGGTTCGACAGCTACAGTGTCAGGAACGTACCTTGCTGATCATTTCCCAGATTACCTTTCGGGATTGTCGCGTGTCGCGTACGCTTTTTTCCGACAACCTTTCTCGAAACAGCTGTAAACAGTCACTCTCCGACGGACTGACCTCTATAAAACGGACACCTGGTGTTGGTCCCTGCGAGCCGTTTTTCATTTTACTGTATCTATCTAAACTCTCTTTTAGCCAGTAACCTCTGGTCCCGGTCCCGATGGTGTCCGTCTTAGAGGTTGCCTGAATATTCGCCATGCTTGATAAAACGTAGCGTGACTTCGTAGCGTGACGTAACGACGTCGCAAACAGCTTTTCTGCATGACCGTAAGTCATGAAAAGTCAAGCCCCTTTTCTAGCACTCTAGTACTCTGTTCTCTCACAACAAATTCTTGCAAAGGGGATGATGGAAAGTAGGGGGTGGATATTGTTTTCCTTGCAGTTGTTTTGAAGCCCAAAGGGAAAATAAGTTGAAAGTGTGAAAGGCTAACTTCAAAACACCAACAGACATTAGTCCATAGAGTAGTCAAAAAGTCGATAGATGAGATAAGGGCTGTCATTTACGTCTACAGCTTGAGTGCAAATTTGAAATCGCACACCAAAATATGCCGCTCAGTGAGAGAGCTGTGGTACTACACATCAATAAAAACAACTTAAAACCATCAGGTATTCTTACTTTCAGTAAATACCTCTACAATTATACAAGCAAACAGTCTATACCTTGTGAAAAATCGACTAAATCTATCACGCAGGGAAGAAGAAAGAAAGATTCTACATATTTTAAATTCCATGTCCCCACCCTTGATAAGGCATTGGTTGATAAATATAATTAAATCTGGGTCACAGTTTTACAACTGCTTGGGTGATATCGTCTTCGTCTGCTGCAGAAGGTTGTATCGGTATTTCAGGGGAGTTGGCATTTTGAACGTACTCTTACAGAAAGCAAAATGGACACGATCAGAAAGAAACTTGACGTATTACGAGCAAACTTGACTGATGCAGAAGAACGAGCGAATGCTTCCGAGAAAGTATTGGATGAGTCAACTACGAGAAACGGACAGGTAACGAGATCGTCTTTAATTGATTTTCTTCTTACAGGTGTTTAAATATACCACAAAAAAATCCTCTGTACTCTTTTAACGTGAGAAACATATCGATTATGTTAAGTTGTTGACACGATTTTATGCCTCGCACTACCAAGTTACATCAACAGAACAACTTCGCTAAATTTGTAAACAATTTGATGTAGTTGATAATGGTTGTTCCTTGTAGGCCGAAAAGGACGTCACAGAGCTGACAAATGAGCTACAGAAGGTTGAAGACGAGCTAGATGCGGCGGAATCTCGCTTAGCTGACATAACTTTGCAACTCGAGGAGGCCGAACAACAAGCAGACGAAAATGAAAGGTATTGTACGATACTTTGTGGTCTAAAATACCTCAAATAACAACTTGGCTAACAAGCAACTCTTACTAACAACCGAGTTTTGACTAAAAAGCCTGCTCGTTTGATTTCTGCACACTACTATTATCACCGACTGGTAAAGTAACACTGATTCTCGGCAATTTTCTCAGTCGAGCTTGTTCGTGTCTGTGAATATTTAAAATACACAGTACAAGGCTATCACACATTTTAAAGAAAAGTTTAAAAACCCTGTTTTTAATTCCTGAAAAGTTCCGCACGATTCGCATTTTCTGAGTTTGTATTGCTATTTGAAAGGAGTTGCCACAATCATTTCTCGCACAAAAGTCTTATTCCAATAAAAATGAAGCAGAGTTTCTAGGAACAGAGTTTTGAGTTTTAGCATTTCGTGACGGAACAATGGTTACTCCAATTGATACCCACAGGGGACAAGCGTCATTCTCTAAACACAACAACGTTTCCGGCTTTTTTTAAATTTACTGCACAAATACACACCACGGCCCTCCACATATGCAATGCTAACTAATTTTACTCTTTTTGTGAAGTTCAGCGAAATTATTTAGGTAAAACAAAAATGGAAAGCAGTTTGTTTCGCTATCACGGTAATTTTGCTGAAAGGAACTCAATTGAAGAGATTGATTTTTCGGTTCGTTTAGCACGGTAAGGGTGCAGCCATCTTAGCCAATGAAATTCGAGAAAAAGTTGACCTCCCAGATTTAATCAATGAACAATTTTCATGCAATCAGTTATTGTCTTTGGACATTTGACCACATTTTGCCTCTTGTGTAATTATTATTATTATTGTAATGATGGTTATCCGAAGAAACGTAACAACGATCTGCCAAATGCAAACTTTTGTCTCAACTTTACGAAGTCCTCTACATTTCCGGTCGAATACTACACTGCGAGCAGTAGTTTCTCCGACGAGAAACCAATGCTCGCAGGGTGGTCGAATACATTTGCATGCCTCGTATTTTATTAGTTTGTCGCTGTATTTTTTTGTAACGTTTTCTTACAAAAGTTACAAAATTCAAGGTAAGTGGACGAGTTTTTGCGTTTCACCCATGTGTAGGCCTCGCGGTCAGCGTCAGTTAGCCTGAATTAACAGACTGCGAGCCGAGCAGGATATCCAACGCCAGTTAGATGAAGTAGTAGTGCAAGAGAGCGGAAATCGGGCGCGAAGCGCGAGCGAGCGGGAATGGGCCGAGCGGAAGTGAGGCACGCTCACTCCCGCTCGATTTCCGCTCTCTCTAGTCTGAAGTGTCAGCCGTCTCCTCGCTCTACCCCCCCCCCCCCCCCCCGTGGGCAGGCGAGAAGAACGGGGGGGTTAGAGCGAGGAGACGGCTGACACTTCAGACTACGCTCTCTCTCGCGCTTCGCGCTCGCTATCGGAAAGAAAGAGGGACTGCTCGCAGTCTAGAATCGAACTACACACCGATCATATCATATCATAGCAAGCAAACGAAGGTCGGCTGATTGGCGAACTATGCCGATTTGACGACTCAAATCGCCAACGTACTACTCGCTAGGCCCCAGTGTCACTCTTCCTGAAGGTTTCCAAGAACAGAGGAGAAAGTTTGATAGGCTTCCTTTGAAATTTTTACTTCAACAATCCAAAAAAGTACTACTAATCCTGATAAATTTTAATTGTTTTTTTTTTTGCAGAGTGAGAAAGGTACTGGAAACCAGGGGAATGGCAGACGAGGAGCGGGTAATGAAATCTATATTTGCATTTGATTTTCTATTTGTCTCTGTTTATGGACGCTTGCGTAACGATTCATTTACATGTCACACATCACATGTCACGCAAGTGTCCAGGCATAACTTGATTGTTGTTTGTTAACAGCAAGCTCAATTTGAAGCCAAGTTAACTGAAGAAAGAGAGAGGCACGAGAGTGCAGAAGCTGAGATTGAAGAGGTAAGAAATTATAATTTAAATGAAGTGATAAAATGTGAAACGTGCGTCCTGATTGGATAAAAACGGCAATCCCTTGCGCGCGTGACTCGGGCAATTTCTCCAAATTTGTGAAAACAGGTCTAACATTAATCTTTGATTTTATTCATGCGATAACCAATACAAATTCATATATATTCATATCTTTAAAGAAGGAATAGAAGAAAGAACACAATTTTTCGAACACCAACAGACAGTTGAAACCCACAGACGGGTGCTTTTGCTATCAACTTCTGTCAATGTCAATCTACTAATTTTTTAACTTCAAATTCTAATTTTAAAACTACATAAAATCTTCAATATTTCTCATTTTCCTTTAAGAAAAGCCATTTCCTCCCAAATATACCCAAAAATCACCCAAAAATTTACAATACTCCATAACATAGATTCATGCATGTTTTTGGATTGCTTGAAACGTGAACGAGATATTTATAGAATCGAACCGTTCGGTAATCGAATTTAATCGAACCCAATCGAACTTAATCGAACCCAATCAAACAATCTAAAAATCACTCAAAATATCACCGTGCCATCGAACCTAATCGAACTCAATCAAACCTAATAGAACTCGATCGAACCCAATCGAAACTAATCAAACGTTCGATTGCGTTCGACCGCTCCAAATGTTTTTGTGAGAGTTCGATTGTGTTCGATTACCGAGCCCAATCACGCGATTGGGTTCGATTTGGTTCGATTAGTAACGTGGGGTATATATTTAACATGCAGTTGGAAGCTAAGCTTGCCGAAGCAGAAGAGGAACTTGACGAATTGGAAGGCCGTGCCGAAGATGCAGATGAGTAAGTTTTAAGTAGAAAGGAAGGTGGGGGGGGGGGGGGGGGGGGTGGCAGGGGGGCACAAGGGATCTTAACTTCCGCTTCCCATGCATTTTACCCCCAGTTCCCGCCCCTTCCTTATTGCTCCCGCCTCTTTGTGCTTTTCCTATTGCGAAAGTTACGAAATGTTGCGAATTTTCTTCCTATTTCTCCCTGTTCCTGTCACCTAGCCTGCGTCGCACACAGACTACACCATGTCCGGCTGTCACCATGGGTATCCCGCTTTCCGCCCTCTCTTTTCCCGGATCCCGCAGACTTCCCGTCCCCTTTACTCCTGGAGTCCCGTCCCCTCCCCTAAGTTACAGGCTAACACTGCTATTTGCAGCCACGTGAATCAACCCTGGGGTACTCCCATATAAAATTTAAAGGAGCTATGTCACGATAGTGTTAAGAATGAATGAGAACTTTAATGAGAACTTTATTAAAGTGTCAAGAACCTTGTAGCCTGGTAATAATATACCATACTAATTAGGGGGACACTGCTAAAAAAAAAAAGCCATTTAACGAAGTGCAAAACCACCTTCAAAGTGAAGAAAGCCTCAAAATAATAGTTTACTAAGGTAGAAAAACACCAAAGAGGTAATAATAAACCAAACAGGAACAAGGATGGTCGAGGATGGAGAAGATTAAGATGGATTGCGAATTGCGAACTTGAAAAAATGGGTAATTTTTTCAAGATGCGCCAACCGTGACATAGCTCCTTTAAAGTGAAGGGGGTGCTCGTCAGAGATTTTGACTGACTAACCTACATCACGTTCTCTGGAACGGACTAACCTACATCACGTGACATCACTTTCTCTGGAACGAACTAACCTACATCACGTGACATCACATTCTCGGGAACGGACTAACCTACATCACGTGACATCGCTTTCTCGGGAACAGACTAACCTGTACGAACTGAGAATTTTTTTACTCTTTGATCAGGCGAAGTAAAGAGCTAGAAGAAGAAGCTACTCTGGTCGGAAACAGTCTGCGATCTCTGGAAGTCCAGGAAAACGATGTACATAACGTTTAGTTTGTTATGATAATTAATTAACAGCCATCATAACCTAGTCGGTTTGTGGGAGTGCGCTCTACAAGTAATGGGAAAGGGATAAAATCACGATGACAAGTCCTACTCCTTCTTTCTCGCGGCTTGCAGTTTTTGTTACTCGCTCGACAATTCATGAAATGAGAAGAGAGACGCCTGTAAGCAGCCTATCTCGTCACCACACTGTACAGCAAGAAAATGAGTTCGGGGTTGGGTGGGGGGGGGGGGGGGGGGGGTTGGGGACTCCCATATCAAAGTGACGGGGGTGACCGCTGTGACCGCTTAGCTTAGGGTGTTAAATCGAATATGATAGACACCAATTCTAACGACAAGTCGGTTCCTCACAAGTGCGATGCAAATGGGAGCGATGTTCACACGTAACGCAAAAGCAAAGGCAAGCAATCTCGCGGCAAACTCATTACATCTCATCACGCTTCGCTTGCTTGCTTGCGTTTGCGATGTTCAAACGTGAAACAAGCGCAAATAAAAGCGTAAGGAAAAGGGAAATTTTCCGTTTTCTTGCGCTTGCATTTGTATGAAGCGTTTTTCGATGTTCACACGTACCATCGTTTGTATTTGCGCTTGCCTTTGCGTCGCACGTGTGAACCAGGCTTTAGGGGTGAAAATGAATTTGTGCCACGCCCACAAAGCGAGATTCTGGTGCCTTTTATGATTATTAGGGGTTTCTTTCAAATTTCCGACGATCACCCCCGTCACTTTTATATGGAGTCCCTGGACCTCTTTTTGCGCAAACTGTGCATGTTTTTACTAAATCTTCTTGACACGCCAATAAGTGTGACCTGTGTGGCATATAAAAGGATCACACAAACATTTACAGATATTGATTTCACTTTTTCACAGTCAGCTAGACGCGAGCAGGAGTTAGAAGAAAAAATCCAAAAAATCGGGGAAGACTACGAAGAGGTGAGACAGTTTATAGTTGTTCGTAGAGTAAAGATGAAATTCGTTATTCGTCATTGTATGTTGTATTTTACAATGTCGGTCGAATAAGCCCCCCCCCCCCCCCCCCCTAAAAAACTAACTAAGCAACCACGACGGCGACGGCGACTAGAAGTAGTACAATAGCTCTGCACGTGCGTTTTCAATCGTTGTACATTTTTTAGCCTTCCTCTGCAAAACAACAACGTGAAATGACCAAATTCAAAGTATTATAGAGAACGTCAGCACAAGACAGTAAATTCCCCTTTCTCTATCTGGACTTGACCTCCGTCGCTACGAATTCAGCTCCTGGGCAGTTCGACCACATTGGACAAATTAAACGTGTTGGAATAATCGCGCAGTAGTTTATAGTCCCTAATAACCTCCACGGGGGGTGGGGGCTGAATAGAGGAAATACGGTAATCGGTAATAATTTTGATAATTTGTGTTGTAGACGGTGAAACGTGCTGACGACGCCGAATGTAAAGTCTGTGACTTGGAGAGGGAAGCTGACGCAGTAGATGGTATGATTTAATAATGACCCGCTATAATATCACTTGCAAAGTCGTACCTCCGATACTTTACGGTTACCACCCCCCACCCCCACCCCCCAGTAGACTTGTCCAAATAGTCGAGCTCAGGGGTTTTTTCGCCGATGGTTCAAGGAGCTACATCACGGATGGCCCATCTTGAAATTGCCAATTTTTTCAAGTTCGCCATTCTCAATCCGTCTTAATCTTCTCCATCCTAAACCATCTTTGTTCCTGTTTGGTTCATCGTCACCTCTTTGGTGTTTTTCTTCCTTAGTAAACTATCATTTTGAGGATTTCTTAAATTTGAAGGTGATTTTGCACTTTGCAAAAATGACTTAAAATATCGCGACATAGCTGGCGCGAACCGCGAGTAGGGCGGAAGAAGACTGGGCCTACATTTAACCGTCCTGGCGCGAGCGCGAGTGAGCGACAGCTTCGCCCCGGGACCTACAACGAAGCGGAGGACTTTGAGAAAGTATAAACTAACTGTCGCTGAATTGGTTCATTTTCAGCTGCTTTGGAGAAAATCAAGGAGAAGCACGCTGTAGCAGAAGCAGAACTGGCATCCACTATACAGGAATTTGAGGAAATGTGAAACACGAGTGACCAGGAGTTGGACATAACCACTGGAAATGATTTAGTTTACGTCAAAATAACCCGGGATAGATGTTTTCACTTGCCGTTGCCTTTAGCCTTATCAGGGTAGCTCTTTCTACAAATGGCAATTTATTGACTTAATTTTTAAAGGGATCTAATAAAGCATTTTTGCTTAAATTCATGCGTGGTGGTTTGTTTATAAATTTTTCGTGTTACATCGTTGCTGTGAAGCCCACAAAATCGCTCATTCAGGGTTTTTCTTCCATTTTGCCGCAAGAGGTGCAAAAGATGGCGCGAAATAAATCAATGTCATGTGCAACCTCCATAAGGCCTTGTTCAAACGTCGCGCTATCGTCGTGTCGAACACAATTCGACACTAGCGCGACGTTCAGATTCAAAGTCGCGCCCGAGTCGCATAGCGCGACTGAGCTTGTAGCGTAGCGCGACTCTGGCGCGACTTCGGATGTCGAACTTAAACCCCTTGTACCACTTGTGACGTCGTCGATATTCAACTGATAGGGAAGGAAAATGTCTAGCAAAGCATACCTAAACGAGCGCGAAACCGTTGAATTGGGCCAGAGATACACATAAAACAACTTGAAATTTTTCCTCCAAAATCACAGAAAAACGTGACCTTCCCTACCACTCTTTGTTAAAAACGTTCACTTTCCCCAACGTTTAGTTGGAAACTTTTCCAACGTGAACAAAGGCGACTGAAAGGCCAACAAAACCACAAAAGTCAATGAGTCAACTGGCCTAAAGTCTCTGGGAGTTTCGTTTTGATTGCAGCCAGGAGAATTTGTTACACTTTCTGTACCTAGCGGACGACCCACCATGCGATATAACATGAAAACTTACCAAATAATTAATGCACTGCTTTTATATTTTTTTAGACCCTAGGCAAAACCATTCCCGATAATCTATTGGCGCGTTCCCTGTTCGTCTTGGTCGCGAGTCATGCTAGTCAGCTGAGACTAGTCTAGGGGCCTGGCTAAACCAGAAAACATTGTTTCCTGTAATGTTTCCTGGGTGGCTAGACTAGCAGTAAGCACGAGAAATGTTTCGCTGTTCTGGTGGCTAAACTAGTAAAATTGTTTCCTCCGTGGCTAAATTGGGAAACGTGTTCTCGGCCATCCATGTTCACCTTAGGGAGGTGTCTGCCTTTTAATACAGTGGTGTCCGCTTAGAGAGAGAGCTGACTGTATCACATTTCTAGACAAACTACTCATACTCTTGGATTCAAACCATTTGCTATGTAACTGTCGCTGTTACAATTCTGGAAAGATAATCCACAAGGTATTTTTTTGGAAACGTTTATTATTACTAGAATTGTGTCTATAAAACAAAAGCCAGTTTATTAGTTTTGTACAAAAAATTAATGTGTTGTGTCGAAGCACAGACTTACACCAATGTATCTGAGTTACCAGTAAGGTCCACTTTGTTAGCCCAATGTCAGGGGCACCCAACGGATCGTTTCGGTGGAATATCTGTTCGGGAGGCCTATAATCGCCTCAGATATTCGGTTAGGGAAATGTCATCTCGAACTTTCGTAATATGGTAAAATTAATGCCTTTTTGTTATCGGAGAGATAAAAATGTCGTTTTGGGTACAAAAATAGGTTAGCTAAAAATTTTCGGAAAGGCAAATTCAGCTCATAAATTCGGGTAATAAGATTTCAATCCCTAACATTTTCTGAAGTTTGAAAGTTCAGCTAACGTATCCGAACAGATACATTTTTCTTAGCGTTTAAAAATAAACCATTAAACTGCACAAAAAGCACAGTTTTTACGTAAAAACGACGTTCCGATAACTACAGGGAAATGTTGTCGTTGGGTGCCCCTGCAATGTTTGGTTAGCATTCATTGAAGAACTAAGTGATGAATATTTTCATTGTTTACCCTGGCAAACTTTTGAAGACTCCTTCCATCTTGAGTACCACAGGTGCGTCATACAGATGCCGTGACCAACTTCTCTGCTTCAAAAGTCTTTTATACATTCAAACTCTGTTATATATACAGTTCATTTTACTCTATACCCTCTTGCTTGTCTCTGACAGCTGCCTATAAGCAAGAAAAGAGAGTGAAATTTAAAAAAAATGTCAAAAAATATTATTAGCACAAATGACAAGAAATTAGTCAACAGAAAAGAGATTTCACAATATCTTAGTCACTGCACTGCCAGCAAGACTGGTCAGAATATTTTATTCAGTAAATGATGATGTACCACAAAATTCTTAGAACCAATATTAGAAGAAATGTATGGCACTAGATACTGAGAATTGATATTCTGATCTTGCAGCTGACAAGGTGAGCAAACCAAACAGGCATTCTCATCCCCAGAGCCTGCGATCCTTTTGGTCAGGCTCAGCACCAAGAATCTCGGACTGGCGGGGACTGATAGAACGATTTATTTGATTGGCTGTTAAAACAATGAATAGACAAAAGACAAGAGAAAACAAGTACTCTGCGTAAGCTCAGAAAATCGGTACCAGCCAGAGGTCGTGATTTCTTGGTGCTGACCAAAAGGATCGCGGACTCTGGGGATGAGAATGACCAACAGCATAACTTGAGTCGATCAGTAGACCCGGGGGACGGAGAGGGGCAGGGGTGTCTGAACTTCCCGCTTCCTGGATGTTACATACCTCTTTGTGCTAAGTTTTTTTAATGCAAAATATTTTGCAATGTTGCAAATTTTTTCCTATTTCTCCCAGTTTTCTTGGGGAATTCCACTTCCTGCCCCATCTTCTCCCACCTCCCATATTAATATCACAATACCAGACTAATAAATAATAATTATTACCGAATTAATTACAGTAACCTTGTTCAACAGAAGAAAAATACAACAGAGAAACAAGCAAACCTTGAATCTTTCTTCCAAGAGGGACACTTCACTGATCAGATCTGTGATGGCATTTGTGAATGCTTCTTGAGGACTGTAGTCGGGTGTGGTCTGCACCCGTAGGACAAACTTATGCTCAAGGGGATGAGGAACTTTATAACCAGAAAATATGACCTGTGGATCTCGTAACAGCTGCCTGTTGGAATATCGCAAATATGATCATTTAGAAAATAACCTAGTTGGCTGTGAAGTTCATGATATTTAAACTTGTCGTTCACTTAGTATATGCTTTGAGAAGTTTTCTTAACATCATCCTCTGAAAGCAAGATAATCTGGAGCAGATTATTGGAGGGAGAGGCAGTTGAACCAGACAAAATCAGCCCAACAAAAGTGTGCAAGAACAAGCGCCCATTCTTGTAAAATTTTGTTTCACTGATTTTGCTTTCTTTATCTTCCTCTCACTCTCGTTATATCTCCTCCTGGGTCTCCGGGGATATCCTAACAGGTGATCTTCCTTATTTACAACATTTAGTGAACTGCATTGGGTCATGAATTTCATGATTGATACAGTGGAATCCCGATTTCTCGAACTTCCAAGGGAAATGAAAATTGGTTTGAGAAAGCGGGAGTTTGAAATATCGGGGGTAAAATTACAGTGAAATGAATCAAAGGGAAACAACTTTTGGTTCGAGTTATCGGGGTTTTTGAGAAATCAAGGGTTTGAGAAATCGGGGTTCCACTGTATTTACACTTGTTGTTCACTTACGCTCTGAGGAGATTTCCTAATGTGTGATCTTCCTTGTTAACAACAAAGTGAGCTGCATTTGGAACTTTTGTATCCTTAGTTATGGTGATCCTGAAATAATAATAATACTCATTGGTCATCAGTGGCTTCATTCTCATTTATTTCTGTCTCAAGCTTAGTTCAATATGCTACATTGAGCATTCTTGTTAGTCAATAGCGCTTTGCACTATTACTAAAAATAGATCACGTCACCTTAGACCCCCCACATGACTCAGACACAAATTGTAGTTAGGCTAAAGGTTTTGTATGAATGCGACGTATTCCAGATAAGAAAAAAAAGGCGAAAAAGGAAATATTTGTGGCCAAGACTTTTGATAGGCTTGAATAATGGTACATACCAAACACTGTTGCTGTAGGCAGTGTAAACCAGATTCAAGAGATCCAGAAAATGGCTTAAAATTGATAAATTATTCGAAGATCCGGCAATGAAATATTGATTCCTACTCAGCAAAACTACTCAGGATGCCATGAAATTTTAGCGGCGGATAGCAAATTGCCATGAGAATACAGAGAAATGTATTTCGAAGAATACTATGTTCGCTTCATTCAGGCCCTGAAAAGAAGGTCGATTGCCAGAAATTCCCGAATTTGACGGCACAAGCAAAGTGGCCATCTGCTCCGACGAATGATAGAAGCCCGCCCAAAGCCTGGTAGAAGATATATAGAGGGTGAAAATATTATGCTATTGTCGCCTTCCCAATGGTATAATCAGATATACCGTTATAGTTTGGAGGACTTGGATTTTAATCAAAACGTTTTTCATCCCCATAATTTATTATAACAGACTGCAGCTATAGATGTTTGAATCCCAGGTTTCAGTCTTAATATATTTGCAGCGGCTTAATTTGTATGAAATTGACCTGTCCGGGTCACGGCAAGGCGACTGATCGGACTAGTGTTTCTTTAAACAATTTTTTTTCCTGGCATGATAGCTTAGTTCAGCAACATGGTTCAGCTCTGTTGTGTTGCACAATGAACCTCCTAGGACTGTGTGAATCTCCTGAATTTCTCGTACAAATAAATATTTTCTTATCAGTAATCGGGTCTATATAATCCCGGGTATAATTCATACAATAAATGTAGGGAATGTACAAAACATAACACTTTACCGCTCTATTTGACAAACCTTTGTTTTAAAACCAGCGTTTTAGCTTTTCTAATTCACATATTTTAGGTTTTCTCTTGAATTCTGAGTCAGGCAGACCTAACGATCGCTAAATATGGCACCGAAGTGCTCGCCAATCCCATTTTGCCATACATTGATTTTACGGAAATCGGTTTTGTTGTCTGAGTCACACCGGGGGTTAAAATCTTGTGATGTCATTAGCGCAAAGCGCTATTCATTCAATGTTGTATATTACCATTGGTCAATTCGGATTAAAAATATAGACTGAAAGCTACGGCAAGTTATATCATTTTGCGCACGTTAAAATCTATATTTTAAAGCACATAAAGAAGGCAAAGCCATGTATTACACTGTCATAAAACATTCTGGTTACAGTACATGTACATCAAATTCCTATTTTAAAGTGGCTGCTAAATATGGGTCGGCCGCTTAATAGGGGTTCGTCATAAAATTAGCATGAGGTATGATAGAAAAATCAAACGATTAGTGACAATGGAATCACATCAAGACGATAGATAATAAATGTGTGTTTGGATGTTTTATCAGTCATCACCTTCTATTTCGGACTCTTATCTGTCATCAGGTTTTTCAAAACAAGGCCAAATTACATGTATTAAATTCTTGGTGGCCGCTTAATAGGGGTAAAACAATAGGAGAACCCTCATCGGGACGGCCAAAAGGTGTCCGCGGTCGCTTAATAAAGGTGGCCGCTTAATAGGAGTTTTATTTACAGTATTATACTGACAAGGGCTGACAAGGGTTTTGGGTCGACCTTGGGGGTGGCTGCTTACTGTCGATTTTCCCTGTTATGCAACTGTTTAAATCAAAACTCCTCTGAGTGGGCTTGCAAAAGATTTCTGTCAATTATACATGTCTGTACCTTATATGGAAGGTGCTTTCTTGTGGTAAAATCGAACACTTCCATATAAGGTATGACTGTGTATGATTGACTGAAATCTTTTGCAAACCACTTAGGGGAGTTTTGATTTAAAAACGGTCACGTTTTAAACAGTGAAATTGATGGTAATAGGGATTAGACTGTATTTGAGAACACTTGAGAAATATAGAAAGAAAATTTATCTTGTGTTCTCAAATTTGGGTTGTGTTTTATGTTAGTATAATACATGGCTTTGGCTTCTTTATTTGTTAATTAAAAGACATGTTTGATAACTTATATAATCTCCAGTATACCAGTGTAATCATAGACACGATCAACACACGACGGTTCTGACTACATGCACATGTACACATGATTAAAGATGTGTTCTGTTGTTCTTTACAATACTTTACCATCATTTCCCTTCATACTTACTTTTTATCTCCATCCAGCAAAAGGAAAGGCTCAAATGACTCTGGGGCATTCATCTTAAACCAATCAAGGCGCTAATTTTCAATCACAACATTCAGTTTTTGGGAAAAAGTAGAGAAACCTTCAGAAAATTTACTCAGATTCGACTGCTGGAAACATTGGATACTTCATGTATTTTCCCTCAATTCTCCCTAAAATATATAATGGGTTTCCAGATTCTCCCGGTCAAAACCATTCCCAGAATGCATCAAAGTGAGCAATTCCCGCCAATTTTGAAGAACGCGCTATTCAAACTCGCAAATGTTGAAGTTCTTGGCTTGAAATCGTTTCTTTTCTCTCTTCTTGCCCGTTTCTTTTTCTTTCTTTAGTTTCCTAATGTTCTTTTAAGTGTTCAAATTAATTTGGAAGGTCTTGAAACTATGAGGAATCCTGGCGAAACTTCTGAACCACGCGTTGAAAGTCAAACGACAAGCGAAGGTACGATTTGCTGTGCTTCAAAATTTGACAAATTTGTCAGTTCAAACGAGCTCGACTTTCTTTAGACTAAGGCCTATTTGTTGTTGCATAATACAGCCGTTTATGTTATTTTCTAAAGCATGTGCCAAGGAATCCGAGAGAGATGACTGCGACAGCCCACCATGCAAAAGACTCAAACAAGGTCAGTGTAATATAAATTATAATATTGTAGAAAACAGTGTAAGCTCTGCTATAAGCTTAAGCTTATATTAACTTTAAACGTCTAGGAAATAAGCTCATAAGCTTAAGCCTACCCTAGAACAATTTTCTAGTCATTCTGCTCTTAAACCAATACATACTGATTATTGTTACTATATATAAAATTTAAGAGCCTCTTGTACCAGCAATTCATGTTTTTAAAACTAAATAGATATAATTTCAGCCTTTTAGAGCAGATTTCAATTGAGTGTCGTAAAACCAAAACCAAAGCAACAATGGCCAATCACAATATAAGTAAACAACACAACGAACCAATGAGAACTCGAAGCAAATACACGTGACCATTGCCATGTGCGGGAAAATGCATGCGACCAAGTCGCAATTGGTTTTGCACCTGATTGGTTGAGTAGGTGGCGCAAGATTTTTCAACCAATCACAGTGCATAGTAAAGCAAAACCAAAGCAATTCAGCGATTACTTTCGACACTCATTTGAAAACCGCTCTAATGCATGACGAGGGTAACTAAGGCTGGACAGCATTAAATCTAATGCTACAGGTATTTGTTTGATCAACACCAGATTCTTGTGTATGTCAAGTCGATGTTGGTTTTTCTTTGTGTGATATGATTGCCATATAATATTACACGGGGACTACACAACCTGATCATTGGGCCGCTGGGCTTGTAATTGTGTAAATCTACTAGCCAAACTTTACTCATAAACGGTATACCATCGACCGCAAACATGAACATGACCTACATGTAAGTGGGTATCAGAGGTACCATGATTGGCCACGGAACTTTCAAAGCTTGAACATATTAGGTGAAGTTTTGCATCTGTAAATGTAGACCTAAGCTTGATTACCAGTCGCTGTTTGGGAGAATGAGCCCACACTCCTTCCCCGAAGGCACTTGAAGGAGGACCGGACTAGAGAGGGTGGCAGAAATTGAGCCTACTGTAGACCACAAACAAGTTTGGTTTGCCATGACATAATTAGTTTGAACGCTAAAAAAGATTTATCGTATTGCATGGTTTCATTCAAACTTCAGTACTGACCAACTCATTTTGAACGTGAACATTTGCCTAACTATCACACCATGTTTGATACCCACCTACATGTACATGTTGATGTAGATCATGCAACTGATGGTATTGATCAAAGTCGCCACAGAGATAAAGCACAGTCGAAGCTCCCGTAAGTGGACACCCTCGGGAAGCAGAAAGTGTCCACAACTGGAGCTGGCCGCTTACGGGAATGTGTAAATACTGAGTTTGTATGAGCTACATGTAGAGCTCAAACAGGGTTTTGTCAAGGTGGCCATAAGTAGAGCCGTCACCTTAAGAGAGTGTCCGCTCAGAGATCTTCCAACTGTATTATGATATAATTTTATTATTATTAATAATAAATGTTCTTCTATTCCAGCCGTGTTGCCCTTTCCAGTTTTAACTTCATCTTCTTCGACTTCTCCTGGTCCTTTCAAAAGTTCAGTTTCCCCTAAAAATAATGTTATCAGCGACACTAACTCTGAAAACAAGCCACCTCAAGTCACTGGAGGTCTTGTCACCGGAGCACCCTCACCTCCTGATGTGAAAGAGAACCCAGTAAAGCCGCAGACTGCCACATATCCATCTAAAGTAGCCAAGAATTTGGTTTTGGAGAATAAAGAAGATACATCAAGTGGACAGAGGGATGCAAACAGCATTTCATCACCAGAGTCTAATTCCTCTTCTCACAATGAAGATGAATTAATGATTACAGATCAGTCTCCACCAGCGAAGGTTGACGACAATGACAAATCACCAGTAAGTAATAGCTAAAATTAATTGCACATAGAGCTTTGGCTCTTGGGCTCATTAGGTACTTACGGATCAAGTAAGTAACCTCCAGTTTCCATAGCATGCAGGCTCATCACAGGTTACCCAACCCCAAGAGTAGTGTCTAGTTTAAGACCCTAGCCAGGCTTGAGGATGGTTTGAACTCTCCATTTGGCCACTCTGTTGCTCACATTGAGTAGGAAGACCAGATGGGGAAATCTTTGGCCGGAGGTCATGACGCATTGTATCAACAAGCGTAGCACAATCTGTACCAAGAGACCAATGATTTTCCTGTCTGGCTTGAGCAACTCATTCAGTAAGAGTTTTATCGTGTAGTCCTTTCTTTGTGCCTTATTTGGTTTGATAATTTTAAGATTTCTTTTGGTAAATAAATATACGACAAAGCCATATGATAAACAAATGGCTGTAGAATGTGTACAATGTATGATACCACCAGAAAGCTTTTTTCCAGCCCAACTCTTGCAAAAATTAACAAAATAATAAATTAATAAGATAAATAAATGTTAAAAGTACACTGTCTTATTTTTTCTTCAGGATAATAGAAGAAATCAAGCTCTAAAAAGTGCTGAAAAGCTGAAGCTAAAGGAGGAAAGGGTACTAAACAGTTTGCCACCAATTAAACTATTATATCTTATTAGAATTGCTGAACAGTTTAGACTGTTCTTGAACTAGTTATACAAGTAGTTGACAGACACCATACAATGTACATTATATGGATCACTAATGTGTGACCTGTATCAACAGGGGAATTCAGTAACATGAATAAAGAACGGTCACAAAATAAACTAAATCAGGTGGAAGAAATTCTCGCAAAATGCGAAGAAGATGTGTTAACGAACAACAAATAACTTGTACATATGGAGTCTGGAAAATCTACAGGAGTCCTGGAAAAGTGTTGCTGAAAAAGAGTACGAACCCTGTGTAAATAGGATTATAAAAGAGTGAACAATGTTGCAAATAATTTTTTGTTTGCTCTTTTGATTGCAGGAAAAAGAAAGACAGGAAAAAGAAAGATTAAAAGAAGAGAAACTCAAAGAAAAACAGGAGGCTAAGGCAGTGAAGGAAAGAGAAAGACTAGAAGCCAAAAGAAAACGCGACCAGGAAAGACTTGACAAGCAAGCTGAACGGGACAGAAAAGAGAAAGAGAGGGTGGAAAAGAAGGAGAAGGAGGAAAAGAACGACTGGAAAAGAAAGAAAAGAGAGATGAGGAAAGAAAAAAACGAGAGGACGAAAAAAGGTAAGGTTGAGGGATGCTATGAAAAGAAATATTTTTGAGAGTGTACTGTACACACAATAAGGGCCAAATATTTAAACAAGGTTTAGACCGAGTTTAACAAAACTGTGGCCTAACCCTAAACCCAGGCTGTTTGGAGGGTGCATAACAAAGACAAGAGAAACAATATTATCTACTTAGACTGCCCTGCTTATAAGTAGATTAAGACCTCATTAAATTCTCTTAACTTAGACTTTGTTTAAATATTCAGCCCCAAGTGGTTAAAATACAGAATGAAATAATACTGGAACAGTACTGTTTGAGTTTTGTTTGAGAGTCTTCTGTGTCTCTGTGAGCGGCAAACTTAGCCACAAGTTATGAGCCAGTCAGCAAAGTGAGCCGGCAAAGGGGAATGGGATAAGCTTACACTGTAGCTTGTCCCCTTGCCAGCTTGCTTCTCTTGCAGAGAAGCAAGCAAGCTAAAGGAAAAACTGTTCGATATCTGAATGAATCTTACTAAAGATAGAAAACTGGGCTAGGTTATCAATGGCTGTGGGATGTACATGTAAATATGGTATGCATGTGGTTAAAGAGACTGGATGGTTTGAATCTTACAAAGCACTTTTGTTATATTGAAACTGGGCCTGGTTGTTCAAAGGATGGATAACACTATCCACTGGATAAATCACTATCCAACGGATAGCGTATAGTTTGTTTTGTTAACACTTATCCACTGAATAATGATTTATCTGGTGGATAACGTTATCCATTCTTTGAACAATCGGGCCCTGTTGCATATTACATTAATTGTATTATTATATTACATGTGTATGTATTTCACATTGGGTTGTTTGATTTTAGTGCCAAGGTAGAAGAAAAAAGGAAGCGAGAAGCAGAAAAAAGAAATGTTGAGGAGGAGCAGGTATGCTGTGGTTCAAAGTAATTAAGCATCAATAAGTTACAGAAACTTATGATAAGCTTCTGCAAGGTATCAATAATGATTTCTGTAATTTGTTTGGTCTCAACGTTTAACCTTGTGGCTAATCTCTAACTGTGAAAAATGCTTCAAAGCAAAATGAATAAAACCTTTGTTTTAACTTACGTTTTTACGTATTCTTGGACTAAAGAACCATTCTTTGAGCACTCAAATACAATTTCAAGGCTCTGTATAGAGAAGAACTGCCATCACAAGTTACTATACTCATTTCTCCTCCATTATATTTGCCTTACGTATGATTGCTGTAATAATATTGCTTGTATCTTTATAATAGGAAAGAAAGCGACAAAAGACCCAAAAAAGTTTTGCAACTTACTTTTTCACCAAGCCTTCTACTATAACACCTAAGGTAAGCCATGCACAGTTTGCTTGATACTGTACATTGTCAGCCACCAATCTGTGCTATTCAAAAGAAACGTACGGATTTATTATCAGTGTTATCTTATTTTATTTTTTTATTTATTTACACAATTCGCCAATGGCGGGTAAATAGACAATAGGACATTACGTCCCTTGCTAAGCCTATCTACCCAGCCCAGCCCCAGTAAGAATCCAACCCAAACCCAACCCACCACTAAGTTATATAATATTATATGATATTAAAAAAAAAAATTATAATGCTAACAAGAGCACGCCTGCATGGGATTAATGCGGCGGCATTTGGGGCAGACAATTTTGTAAGTTCGAATGTTGTCTCACAGTCTGGGTGAAAAACGTTATATAAGCAAGAAAAATAAAACGTTTTAAGCTGATTTTTAAAGCTAAATAGAGAATCAGCACTTTTTATGGCGTCAGGTATAGAGTTCCATAAGTTAACTATCCTGTCCATAAGTTATCCATAAGTTAACTATCCTTATCTTCTAGCAGATAAAAGCATTAACTTTTCACTTACAGTTTTTTTTGTCAATAAGCTCCATGATAATATTCTTGACTTATGCATATTTCATGTTGTTTCAGATTTCAACAGCAGAGACCACTAGTCGTTTCAAAGCATTTGAGACCAAAATGGGAATGAGCCTTGCTCCAGTTGTACGCAAACACTTATCACTTGAAACAAAAAGACTCTTAGATGAAGGGCTTAGTCTCCAGGTATGTATCTCAATTAATCGATCAATCAATCAGTCGGTCAGTCAATAATTTATTAACCAATCAATCAGCTTCAATTTCAAACAGTGAATTGTGCTACCCGTATTTAGCTATTACATGTATATAAATTTATAGACTTGCTGAAAGTGAGTTCATTCTTTGCAGGAAGGTTACAAGCCATATCTGAGAGAACTAGAGGGCAGAAAACCAATACCTAGATATAGAAAAAGACAACTTGCTACCATTGAAGAAAAAACAGAATGTGATTCAGATGGCAAGATGCCTGAAGTAGCTATGGACATTGACGAGAACAGCAATTCAAGCGTTCAAATCATTGAAGAAAAGAACGTGGTTTCTACTTCCATGGGCTGGAGGTTGAAATTGCTTAAGTTCCACAAAAACCACAGGCCAGCATATTATGGTACAATGAGAAAGACAAGCAACCATATATCTCCAAGGAACCCTTTTAAAAAGGATAAGGTAACCAAACTTGTTATTGCTATCTTACACAAGAAAGTAAACACTGGATGTACTTGTATTCAATGCTGTACATTCTGTTTTTCTTTGACATTGCAACTACATTGTACAACAACTTATTGAACAATGAACTGACAATGGAATAACAATTTTTGCATGTGTTCCCAATTTTCTGTTGTATTTTGTAACATTTGATCTAATCATCTGGGCCCAGTTGTTCGAAAGCCGATTAACGCTAATCCAGGATTAACAAATAATCTTGGTTTTAATTTCTTCCATATAAATGTGGTTTTCTATGACAATGTTTTGTGGAGTTTGACATTAGTCAAAGTCAAAACTGAAGGGCAAAAAATATAAACAGAAAATCTCACTGAAAAGTTACAAAACTGAAATCAAAATTCACGCTAATCCAGGATTAGCTTAATAGTGCTTTGAACAACCGGGCCCTGGTTCTTTTATTAACAGTTATTTCTGTAGCATTTTTATTCCATTATCATTTTGAATTGACTGAAATGTTGCTTGCTGTACATGTTCAAACACCAGATACAAGTTACTTTCCAATGATACATTATTGCTCTGCCAGTGTTACGACAAGTACTATCAGTAAATCTGTTGTTCTTCAGGACTTGCTTGATTACGAGGTGGATAGTGACGACGAATGGGAAGAGGAAGAACCTGGAGAGAGTCTGTCAGACAGTGAGGTATGTAGCTAATGATCAAGATCGTCAATATGCCCACCAATGGCATTTAAATCATAATGGAGTACTTATCAGGGACCTTCAGATTGAGATATGAGAATGAGTACAACTTTCTACTTTCAAAACAATCTTGTTTCCAGAGCTCTCGCTCTTCCCTGTCACTGACCAGTAGAAGTGTAGGTTCTGGTATTGAGACTTGGTGTGACATGTGATGATCTTGAGGATGCCCAATAGGTTTAAAAAGTCATTCTCGTACTTGTACCGCAATCTGAAGGTCCCTACTGAAACCTCCCTACAACAGCCACCTCTCTACAACTGCCAGTTTATTCTGCCCAGAGCGGCCATTGTAGAGAGGCTCGACTGTTATCTTCAAGAAGACTGGAATCCCATACAGTGGAACCTCCATTAAGAGGACACCCTAATAGATACACTGAGCGTTAATTTTGCCAGGACAAAATTTGTGTCCCCTTAAAGGAGGTGTCCCAAAGTACAGGTTCCATTGTATTCACATTATGGATTTTCTTAACGAGTGTTATTTTAATTTTCAGGGAGAAGATGAAGCTGGTGACGATGACAATAATAATAATAATAACAATAATGAAGATGATGATGGCTTCTTTGTTCCTCATGGCTACTTATCAGATGACGAGGGAGTGGAGGAAGGAGACATTGACGATGGTAGTGGAGAAAATGAAGAAAATAAGGTATCAGTACAGTATTGTACAGGGTCTTAGAAATGGAGAATGTCTGTCATTTTCAATAAAATGCGAACTCTGAAGTTCAAAACCCAACTAGTGATTGCGGTTTTTTGCTGCTGTCAATCATAATTACGACGACAACCTACGGACCCTGAAAAAATTAACAAAATAGATCAAAATCTATATGTACCAATCACAATATCCACAGACGTGACCTTTTGAACCCGCTGAAGTGAACTTCTGTTTCCCAAGAGGTCCGCTAAGATGATCGACGGCAGTAAAAAACGAAACTGTTGATTGAGTAGAGTTCGCAAGTTATTGAAAGGTGCCATAATACACTGTAGGTATACCGACAGCCTCAAAACAGTAACTGTTGTTACATTGTAGACCAGTGTGGTCTTAGCTGTGAATACTGAGCAACTTGCAGCCATGGTGACTCACAGTTGAGCAGGAATTTTTCATAACAGTTACTCAGACATTTTTATAACTGATAGTTATCTTTTGTATACAGGGTAATAATTCCGAAAATAAGAAAGATCAGCAGCTTGCAAAAGCCAAGGCCTGGGAAGCAGAGATGAAAAGAAAGTGCAAACCCATGAAGCCTGTGACACTTGGATGCCTGTGGCTTGAGGATGCAATGTTGAACCTAACACTTAAGCAGTTTGCTGCATGCTTGCTTGTTGATGGGCCAATAAATGTCGAAAGTTCATCATCTACTAGCAGTAGGAGTAGTGAGGTCCCTGTTGATACGTCAAACACCAGTGGAGCTCTCTATGTCCCAGATGAAGGTAATGTTCAATACGTGATAAACCCACAACTACATCTAACTAATTATTATTATTTCCTCCCCTCCTACTAGACTGCAAGCAAGTGCAAAGCATAAGCAAGTAGAAATTGGGCAAGAATCTTTCAGGCTTTCTGCTCCACCTTAACCCTGAGCATTCAAATCCCCAAGCAAAGAGCCTGCTTGCAGTCTATAAAGCCTGGTTCGGCACTTGCGACGCAAGCATAAGAAACGTACATGTAAACTGGGGCGACACAAGCATAAGAAGAGGAAATATTTCCTTTTTTATGCTTGCGTCGCAAGTGTGAACTGGGATAACGCAAGCATAAGTACAACAAAGCGCGCACGCGATCTGCCATATTGGATGATGCCACTGCGCTTGTGTATGTCACCTTGTGTTTATCACATGTGTGAACACTCTCATGCTTGCGTCGCAAGTGTGAACCAGGCTTTAGGCTCTGTTTGATAGCCTGTCAATCAGTACTTGGTTGATAGTTGTTACCAGTCTAGATATTGAAAATTACAAAATGTTCTTAACAAAACTATTTGTTGTTGCTCTTTTCCAGTGGGTAACTGTTAACAGTTTATTGTTTAATTTACAGCAATGCCTGATCTGATTAAGTTAGTTCATGGCAACACGGCAGGCCTTAACAAGATAATGGGCCAGTTCAGAAAGCAATGGACATCTAAATGCCTGGGCAGAGATGCCACTGATGAAGAAGTTGATGAAAAAAGTCCATTTTCCAAACGACAGCTAGAGAAGAAAATACAGAACATTGCTACTAAGGAAAGAAGAAGTGATCGGCTTCGCTGGTATGTCCACAATCATGTCTTGGCAACATTCGGTCTCGAGAATTTGCTGGTGGTAGAAGGATTTAACAGCTCAGAAGCGTCAACAGAGAATGCAAAGTTTCCTGCAGCTCTTCACATAAATAGTCCAAGCATCATTCAGTTTACCAGGCCAGTATCCCCAGCTCTTAACAAGAGAGCAAGTCCTGAACTAAAAAACAACACCGCAAAGATTCAACCAGCGAGTGCTTCTTGTAACTCAACATCACCCATGGAGGTAGATAACAGAGGCCCGTCATGTTACGTCAATCACTGTCAACCAGCTGACATTTCAGGCTGTTCTAATGGAGCAAGTTCAAACTTGTGTGTGGAAAGTGAAACCCAAAGCAAAAACATCACAACAATTTGCAATAACTCAGGCTTAATCACTGCCAAGATGACAGGCCTGAAGACCAAGACAAGTACAGCTCAAAATTCTTTGGAAAAGGTTATTGACATTGTGTGCATCGACTAATACCAGTTAACCAAAACTTGCATTCATATTGTAAAATAACACCAATTTTGTCGCTAAATAAATATGTCTGCTGTAATACTATAAGAATTTTTTGGGTTTCAGTTGGATTTAGGGAGCAAAATACTGTACAGCAGAACTGTTAGTCTTCAAACTGTTAACATTTCACATGAACGTGGATTATTTTAAATAAACAATATTAACTCTTTCAGTCCTAAGCTTCAGGTATTAATTTTCATTGTTGATGTACAGCTGTGCAATGTAATCCTGGTAAAAATAAACTTGTATCACTCTTGGGAATGAAAGGGTTAATAGCTAATATTTACTACGAGCTGTGAAAAGAAATTTATGAGTGATTACAATAGGTTAATTTTAATGCTCACAAAATGAGAACATTGGAAAACTTGATCTATTTTTGTAATTTGATAAAAAGAAATACTATAAACATAGTGAAGTCTTGCACAGATAGTCATTTCTGTTACAAAGCTAACTATACTTGATAATATCTTTTCCTCAATAGTTTTCTTCTGCAAATAAACATTCCAATACATCCAAGTCTGATGATTCATTTAATGTGTATTGAAAATAGGCGTGAAAATTAATCCTTACGGTAATTGTACTCGGCCCCATGTTCACACTTATTTTCAATCAGACTGCGAGTTTGCCAATAGTCAGCCACTTGGTTATGCTAGCAGGACTTATTTAGTGTAAGCGAGGAGACGGCCAGTGCTTGAACCAGAACTGACCAATCCAGAGAACAACACACTGCATTTTGGGTTGAAAATATTCAAACGCTAAGTAACAAAAAACACATTTTTCTCCGTACATTTTGACTTCTATTGTTAAGGTCAGAAGCAACAAGTGATAAATACAATATTCACGTCAGATCTGTATGGGCATTTACAATGGCGAGCCATTGTAAATCCCATACAGATCTGACATAACCTGCGATCAGGCGAATTTTTCCACGTTCTCATTTACTCCTCGCCTTTATGTGGTCGCGCTGAAAATTATTTTTAGCATGACATCTGTTAAGAGAATGTAAGGAGTGCGAAAAATTGGCCTGATCGCAGGTTAGATCTGACGCAAATATTGTATCAAGCTTAAGACTCTAATGCATCTATCGATTATAAAGTTGTTGTTTGGCTAAACAAATGATTTTAGGCGAGTAAATCGAAGGAAAAGTTTATGTATATCAGGACAAAATCTGTATCCGATTTACAGATATACATTAAACATTCATTTCTTTTGTATTTTCTTTATGACTTATTAATGTGTGTTGTAAGCTTATGATGGATTCGTACTTGCTATTTTAAAAGTTCTTAGACTAAAATTAATATATTTTTCATAGGTTGGATATCAAAAAGGACAACAATATATACACTAAACTTACATAGTGCTATTTTCTGATCAGATAATTATATACCGGTAATTATTTCTAATCACTTATTTTCTTTTTTTATTTACACTCATTACAAACAAAAGCAGAAAATTAAACATGATCATGAAACAAATTTCTCAAATGAAAAAGTACATAACTCTCAACCTAACAAAAGTACAATATTGTTGTAAATATTCACAGCATGCCACAGATTGCTTTATCATGGTACGCACTCAATAACTTAGAACTTGATTCCACCTAAAGAGTTCCAAATTCATCTTAGGCCTGTCCTGGCAACATAAATCAAATTATTATTGAAGTGTCTGTCATGCAATTGACGATGTACTTGAATTACTGTTTCATGACCCTCTTGTTTGAGTACTAGTGAGACTCAGACGGCAAACAGGACACGAATCATGCTGCAAGAAAAGCACAAAATAAACAGCGTTATTTTAGTATTTTGTTGGTGCCAGCACATTTTTAGCTTTACTGGGCAGTCCAGTTTCCAAACAAATTTTGAGACTTGCAACAACTACAAAGGACACTTTTTCAAGGAAACTCCACAGAAAAACTTTATGATTTGTGCCAATGAAACTGTGAGGAGTTATGTAGCATGACGTGACTGGATGGGATGCTAGTCTATCGCAGGTTGTACCTCGCAGCATGTTTGTTAAGTTTCCCCACAATAACTATTTGCTGGTACCCACCCAGTTATTCACTTTTCCAGATCTATAAGAGGACTCAGGCTCTGCAGGAGTACAACATATAGACCATTTGGCTATTGTGCCTCCTACAAGTGAAGTAACATTTTAAAGTCCATCCTCCGCTAATGGAGACCTCCCGTAGGTGGATACCTCTCGTAAGCGGACACTTAGTCACATTCCCAGCTACATAAGCGGACACTTTCTGTCCGTTTACGGGAGGTTCGACTGTATCAAATTACTGTACTACAGGGCCTGGTTGTTCAAAGGGCCCAGGTTTAAATGTGTGGTTGCAGAAATTATCCATACCCTGCCACAGAAGATGTTTTGGTTTGAGACCCCTCCCCCTCAGAATTTCCAGTGACCTTCGCTTCCTAGGGGTGGGTATATGGATATTTTATGGGACCACACAATGAAGGTAAATACATACTGGTCAATACAACGACACACAACACATTACATACTCACCATTTTAACCAAGGTTTTATACAGTCAAAATGGAATAAATGTCTACAGGGTAATTTCCTAACTTCTTCATCTAACGTAAACTTGTCTTGGCAAACTGCGCAATCTGTAAAAGCTTCTACACAGAAAGAAAACAAAATTCAACCATGTGATTAGTCTTCACTTATTAAATTATCAATGGTTACATGCATATACTTTATAATGCACTGTAATCTGATAGGATGGCTACGTGTTTTGTACGAGGTTAAACATAGCTGCCAACCTAACAAAATCCAAATCTGGGAGATCGCCAATTTTTCCTACAGTTGAATCCCGCTATCTTTAACTCGGTTATCTCGAACACCCCGCTATCTTGAACTCAAACCCATTCCCCTTGCCTTTGTTTTTCAGTCATTTACTATCGGCTATCTCAAACTGTTTTTCGTTCCGCTTGAGTGTTTCAACTGTGTTTATAAAGCATTTTGCCTTATAATATATTAATTTTGCATATTTGAGTACATGAAACACAGAGCATCGATTTTTTTACACCACATAAAGGTGAAGAGACGAGGCTGTTCATCTTGCGAAGTAGGTACATTGTAGGTAAAGCCGCACTTGGCTAAACAGGCCGACACTGCCGGAGCTTATCTCAGTTTCCGTAGCATGAAGCTGACTAGGAGTATTGCAACTCCCCCTGGATGGGATGGTACTTCATCGCAGGTTACCCCCAGCATTTTGTCACCGGTACCCATTTATGCTCTTGGGTGGAGAGAGGCACTGTGAGAGTTAAGTGTGTTGCCCAAGAGCACAACACAATGAGCCAGGCCAGGGTTCGAACCCAGACCACTCGATCCGGAGTCCAACGTTGCGCTAACCATTAGGCCAACGCATCTCTCTTCATCTTGCGAGGTACAGTGCAAAAATGGGGCTAGGGTTGAACTTTCAACTATTGGATCTCGAGTCTAACTCGTTAACCATTAGTCAGAACACCATGACAACTCCTTGCAATACAACCTAGTAAATGTTACAGAATGGCATCAACACTGTGTTCTTACCTACTAATTCTTGTGAGACTATTACTTTTGGAAGTGTGTCTATTTTCTCATTTTCTGCAGGGGGAGGTCCAGCTCCTTCCATTTGGTTTAAAAGCTGATAAGCAAGGACATGTCAAGATCAGTACATCATTATTCAAGCATGCTAAACCCTTCACATTCCCAGGCACAAAAATAATATTAAATGTGGTTATATGAAAATTTAAGCAAAGTTAATCTCGAGGCAATGTGGTCCGCGGTGCTCCCCATTTGCGTACGTGATCTGCGGGGGGA
Organism: Desmophyllum pertusum; assembly: GCA_029204205.1. Classification (NCBI taxonomy): domain Eukaryota; kingdom Metazoa; phylum Cnidaria; class Anthozoa; order Scleractinia; family Caryophylliidae; genus Desmophyllum; species Desmophyllum pertusum. The sequence goes on along the minus strand of MU827779.1, from coordinate 4,376,747 downwards.
TCTCAGGGGCTCATAGCATACCTCGTGGACTGGCAGTGCATTGCCGGCACTTTTAGCTGATCGTTGCGGATCATAGAACTGCTCTAGCGAATCTTTGCGGATTCTTGCTCCCAGCCCTCCCTCCCCTTTGGTTTGTGGGTTTTGGTAAGTATCGGGTTAGGTAAGTATGTCCACTGAATTCCTTTCAGTGTGACGGTGCCAGGTGGCAGTCGCTCGTAGGGGTGGTTCCCGCTTGCAGGGTTGCCATGGATACCTCCCTGCTCTGCCTGAATGGCTCAGGCCCCCTGTCAACCTTTAAGGCACCAGTTCCCAAGCTCATCTATTGGCGATGAGTTTAATTAATATTATATTTTCCATCTAATTTCAACATAGGGTTTTGCCAAAGAGCGAGCCATGCAAGCCATGCAAGCCATTCTGGTTAGCTTAAATAACACTCTGGTTAACCAATTAGAAGTTAGCTTGCAGTTAGCCTAAGTTATATTGGAGTTAGGGATTTCTGGCTTGCATGGCTTGCCTACTGGCTTGGATCTCTGGCTCGCACTTTGTACACACTCTCGACACACATATATATGTGACAGCAATATTACTGTTGTATGGACATCAACTAAATTTAAACATTAATCTTCATGGAAATTTTCCATGTTCATACAGATCTTTGTACTATACTTAGCTGTGACCATATTGCAATATTAAGGTTACTGTAAACCTTCGAGGGTGCCTTCCGGGAAATCTTTCCTATGCGCGTTGTTTTAGAAGAAACCCTAGAAAACTATATATCACTGTAAAGGTAATAGAATGAAGAATCCGATAAAAGCACTATTTTTGTCCGTTTTTGTTTTGTTTGGCGTGCGCAAGCCTTCGAACGCAAACTGACAGTGTCTGCTTAACTGAGTTACAAGCCTTCGCGTTACCACGGACATCAAAACAATCTGGACTATACAATGTATCATTCAGGAGATAATGGGCTAACAAAGTGTGTGAGGCTTTTTCAATACTCTTATTGGTTCCCGAAAAAATCTATTTTAAAGTTAGACAATGGATATGTTTTCGATGCGTGTCACGCGCTGGGATGCCACACGAAAAATATTTCAAATTTCGTGAAAGCCTCGCACACTTTGGTTCATTAATGTCTAACAAACATTTTGGCCAAATTTCATTAAAATCCAACAAATCTACATACCCTGTTAATTCATTTGAAGAGAGTGAACTCACACAAAAACAAATCCGGAGTTTTCGGGCTGAAAAGATTTTCGTAGTTTTCACACTTAATCAAAGCGGGTGTGATTGCGGTCATGCCGCCGACCAATAGAACACAACATAGGAATCCCCCAGAGAGCCTTGTGACAAGGCAGTCTATTGAAATTCGCGGGGAAGGCGACATTGCGACAGGAGAATATTGGGGAAAGCGAAGTCTGGAGCACAAAATTCATCGGCGAAAACCGAATCAGTGGAAAAGAAAACAACCGCAGCGGGATGCATGGGAGGAACAAAGGAAAAAGAAGGCTGGCGAAAGTGGCGACAAAACTGGAATTCATCCAAAGCAAGCGTTGTTTGCGGCTATAAATGCACGCGTGTATAAAGCTTTCCTTGATAAGAGCCCTTTCCTCTCTTTTCTCCATAAACGGCGTACTGAAGCGTAGATTTTGGTGTAATAAATTACAAGACACAAGTATAAACATAAGAATCAAAGCGACGTGAAATATGAGGCGCAGAGTGAGATCATCATTGCCGCGAAAAAACGTCACAGGGAGCTCTGGGTTGACACATTCTAATATTGCCTTATAACACTTTAGCAGATTTTTACTTTTATTTGAAAACATGTTTTTGTCGATAACTTGCACGTATTTCAAGTTTTTCAAATTATTCTAATTGGAAAATGCAGATAAAATAGTAGTCTTTAATTCGGCTTGAAAAACAAATTTTTCAAAAAATCGTCCCTTGATGGTTGACAGTAACCTTAAGACAGTTCAACAAACTGTAAACGAGAACTAAATGTCCATCAAATGCAACATCAGCAGTATTGCATTCATGTAATGTGACACAAGGTGTCCTTCATTAAAAATGCTTTGATTTTAACCAACTGAAGGCAACTTGCTGCCAGAAAAATTGAGCCTGAAGCACTGTGAGAGATCAAATTTGCAGTGAGACTACTTGCTTTACTTGTGGTTCCACTTGAGTTTTGACAATTTCATGACATCATTTCTAGGGTCTATAAGAGTGTAGACCATGGAAAAATGTGGTGAAATTGTTAAATGCAAATGCACCATACTGCAACTCTCTCACCTGTGTTATTATAGTATCTAATCCCTCTGTACCCAGACGTAATCAGCAGGGTTCCCATGGAGACGCAGCAAATTACTGTATTATAGGATAAAAGGAAAAGAGAATACTTCAGTTGGTGACAATGTTGACGGGGGCAGATCCAGGAATTTTGAAAGGGGTGGGGGGGGGGGGGTGGCTGTTAGCACATGTTATTATATAATTGAAGGGCGTGGTGGAAAAAGGGCATTATGACAATATAATTCTATTGTCATAATTTTTTCCACCTTGCCCTTCAATTATAATAATTTTACACCTTCCCTGTGCTTGTATTTATTTCCTATTTGAATGTGTTGGGGGGGGGAGGGGGGAGAAGGATTGGGTAGCCCCTGGATCCGCCCTGGTTGAGTCATGAAGTAGCATCTATAGACAAGTCATTGGACAATGCATACAAAAGAGAAATGTATTGCAAATTAAATAAGGAAGAAATACTTACAAAGGAAACGCAATGTTTCCTGAAGGCGCAGCACTAGCACCATCCTCACTTGTGCCACCACCTGGAATACATGTCATTACAAACATTAATAATTTAAATTTATTATTGCATTGTGTTGGTCGATGTAAAAGTTACTTAACCCATTGACTACTGGGCTTTTTCCAAAAAACGTCAATCTAACATCCCAGATGCCTATTTCTGGCCATTATCTCAACAGTTTAATGTCAAACTGTCTAAAACGTAGTTTAAAACATGGCAACTAACATCCCCTTCTACGTAGAAGCAACGAATTCAATATTTTCTTCGGGCATGCGCAGAAATCAAAATTTCGACATAGTTTTTTGGGTTTGAAAAACCCACCTGACTTTAGGCTTTTCTTTTCCTTTATTTTTTTTGCCGTTCTTGCTCTCCTTTTCTCTCATTTTATTTTGTGCTTTTGTTAGGCCTTTCAGTCGTCTTTGTTCACGTTGAAAAAGTTTTAGCCTAAACGTTGGGAAAAGGGAATTTTTTTGACAAAGAATGCCAATGGTAGTGAAGGTCGCGTTTTTTGGTGATTTTGGAGGAAAAAATCCAAGTTGTTTTGTGTGTATCTCTGGTCCAATTTAATGTTTCGTGCTCGTTTAGGCATGCTTTGTTAGACATTTTCCAACTCTATCCGTTGATTATCAAAGACATCCTCTGGCGTGAACAGTGATGATGTCACAAGTGGTACAAGTCTGTGGTCTCTTCTTGGCCGTTTATGGCCGCTTTAGTAGTCAATGTGTTAACTGAACAAAAGAAATATGAATGATGACAATACCTGAGGGTCCTAAGCCTCCAAAAAGGTTTTGAAGAATTCTGTGAAACAAGCAGAAAATAAAATTTTAATATATGTGACTTAGAGGCATTGACGTGTGGGGAACCAGGAAGGCAGGCCTCATTTGTTAATAATCAGGGAAAAAGCCATTTAGCTACAAATTGGCAGTGAATGAAAGGTTGAGCTCTTTCTTCCAGAATTATTCCAAACAAGCAGAAAAAGAATATACTGTTCAAAACATTTTTTATTAATGTTATTCTATCACAAAATAGTCTGTTTCCCAAGAAAATAATAAGAATCACAAAAATATAGTTTTTAGGTGAAATTATTACAAGCAGTAGCACGCTTATTACACTGTTTACGGAACTCCGACCCTGCAAAATTCAAACAGTTTTATTTATTTTAACCCATATTTTGTTCACAATGACGCTTATACTGTAGATTTATTAGTCACATGTTTGTATAGTCATTTGAGTAAGCTTTGAGAAATTAGGTAAGGGTTATCCTTTCCTGCAGGAAATCAGTGAAGATCACTACAACTCGGATTTTCAGCACCAAGTAATCCTAGAAATTTTTAGACACAAAATCCCATCTGATAATAAGTACCCCTCCCCCCTGAAAATAAGCCCACAAAAAGTATTTGAAAAAAGGTAAAGCTGCATTCGGGCCAAACTGGCCTACACTGCCGGGGCTTATCCGGTTTCCGTAGCATGAAGCTACAAATAATGTATCTAGGAGTATTGCTACTCCCCCTGGATGGGATGCTAGTCCATCGCAGGTTACCCCCCAGCATTTTGTCGCTGGTACCCATTTATACTCCTGAGTAGAGAGAGGCAATGCAATCTGAGTAAAGTGTCTTGCCCAAGAACACAACACAATGACCCCGGCCAGGGATTGAGGGCTTGAACCTGGAGTCCAACGAGCTAACCATTTTAGGCCACCGCGTCTGATCCCACTGGGGCTTATATTTGGAAATTTACAGTAATTCACAAATGACGTCAATCATGACAACTTACACATCAATTGCTGCGGCAGTAGTGGCATTAGCTGCATCTCCTCTCTCTCCTACTCTCTGATTGGTTCGTATGCTAATTCTTGTTCTTGGTCTTCGAGGTCTTCTTCTTCCTCCCTCATCTGCAGAAATCCAATGTAAATAAGAATCTTTTTGCTACTTGGGTCAGCATTAAAATGAAATAAAGCGCCGCTCAGAGATCTATGACCTTCTTTCCGTTTACAGCTGAAAACGTATCACAGAACAAACTGCATGTTGGGATAACACCTTCCTGAAACGTGATTTAAACTTGAATTTACATTTTGTGGCCAGTGTCCCATTTCATAAATTCCTAAGTAATTCAAACTATTTAGGTCAATGTTGAGTGAATACAAAACTATTCTTGAATACAAAACTATTCTTGAATACAAAACTATTCTTGAATACAAAACTATTCTTGATTAGTACTGTAGCTTGTTCAGGAGGTATTTTGTATGTGATTCTAAATTCAAATAAATATTTAAAAAAATTTAAATTCACGTTAGACTACGAGTAGTCCCTCATTTTTCTCAGATCGAGCGGGTGAGCGCGCGCGAAGCGCGTGGAAATATCCTCGCGCGAGAAGACGCGACGCGAAGAGGCGCGAAAAATGAGGGACTACAGACTAAAGGCCAGCGTTTGACCTTCACGGCCGAGTGATTTTTGGGTGTCAATTTCATATCATCTTTCTTGCTGTCATTTGCGCTTGTCATTGATGAACTGCGGGAGATGTTTATCACAGACCAGGGGCTGAAGGAATACGCTTTTCTTCGTGGATGTTTCGCGGGAAGCCATCTGAGGTCTACGCCTAAAAAGCGATAGGAAGGCCTCAGAAAAAGCCTAGCATCAACGATTTCTGCCGTGTTTGTGGCTGTAACTTCAACACTTTTTACGGAGATTTTAAGCGAAGTATTTCAACCGAAAATATTTTCGAAATTCCAAAACGGGCAGAGTCGAGAAATCTCTCCTCGCCCGCCGATTTCCTGAATCAACTGGGGTTTCCTTGTGAACAATCTTCTTCATTTTCTTTCAAATGTGGCACAAAAATAAGGAATGCCGTGGATCTGATCCGTTTCCTTCGAGGAGGTCCACAACCTGGTTGTGTTGTTGTTGACGAATCGGTTTCGCCGATTGCGACTGAAAGGTTTAAAAGACTGGCGCGTTCCCCTTGTTCGAGCTCAGTTAATTCCAAGTCAAGCCGAGTAGCATCACCATTGGACACGGTGAAAACCGGCAAAGCTCGATGATCGATCAATAGTAGATTCGCGAGAACGTCTCGACCAGCAAAGAGCACCTCCAGTGCTTCGATTTGTTTTGGTTTTAACGCATCTATTTTTGGCAGCTGATCGATACAGGCCTGTAATCGATCAGCCATGATTGGGATGAAACCCTATTAATCCTTGAGTGTTGACATCGGCTTGCGCGTATTGACAGATTGTTGACAGATCTCCAAGAAAGAACCAATCATAATTTTGCGTTGTGAGAGCAACGCATAATTCAAAACGCTGGCCTTTAGTCTGTAGTCCCTCATTTTTCGCGCCTCTTCGCGTCGCGTCTTCTCGCGCGAGGATATTCCCACGCGCTTCGCGCTGCGCGCTCACACCGCTCGATCTGAGAAAAATGAGGGACTAAATTCACGTGTGCGGGGTTCGCAATATTATTCGAAACTGAAATGTTACTGACTGACATCTTGTTATTAAAAATACATTGCATCATAAAAAGTATTTAGTGGTAATTACATAACTTTCATTCGCATAAAAAAATAATACAAAAGGTTAAAAGTTACCTGGTGTTAGTCCTAACAAACTTCTCTGTACCAACTAGTAAACAAAAAAAGGAAATTCAACTTTAGTTAATTCACAGGGTCAGACAAATCATTTGATACCCTGTAAGGCTGTTAGCAGAGATGCTTTGACCTTTCCTAGAAAAGTCGGGAAAGAGGAAGTTGAAGCCATTGGCAGGGTTGCCTTCCTCTTTCCCGACTTTTCTAGGAAAGATTGAAGCGACTCTGCTTGCAGGGTAATCATTTCAGCAAGCTGATACATGAACATGAATGAAGATTCTCTGGCCCAGAGGTCCCCTGCACATCAGGCTTTTAGCCAGAATTAGAAAAGTGGGCATCTTGGAGGAATGTCCCCCCATAAATTTGTTACAGGCAGCTTTGGTGCATTTTTCATCATTTTCTCCCAGGATGGGCCATCCACAGGACATCCAGACACCCTTCTGGCTAAAAGCTTACTACACATTATAAATAATTTATTTTTTGCTTTAAATTAACAATCAAACCTTCCGTAAGCAGACATCCTTGGGACCAGAAAAAGTGTCCACTTTGGAGAGGTGTCCGCTCATGGGAAGTTAAAAATGACTGTTTGAATGTGGCTGGGACTATCTACGTCTACAGGAGGTGTCTGTTAGTGGAGCTTTGACTGTATCAACTTATTTATTTAATATTCACTATCATTATACACTTCTTCATGGAAACTTTCTGTCCTGTATTTGAAATTTTGTTTGTTTGAAATTAATTGAATCATACATATAACATATACAAAGTCGAATGTAAATACAGTGTTCTCCCCAGGATTTTGGGAAGGCCAGGGGGCAGGATTTTCCCACGACACAGTCGTGGTACGAGCGCCATAGGCGTGAGCTCCTAGGGGGGTCTGGGGGTATGCTCCCCTGGAAATTTTTTTTTGACTTTACCCTCTAAAACGTTATTTCCTGCATTCCTGAGACTCAAAGTCAAGATATAAAACGTAGATTTACCTTAATTCTCAACCAGAAAACCAATTAAATAAACATATATGTATATATTATTAGTTTGTCTTTATTTGCTTCAATCATTATCTTTCACAATTCTTCTATAAAAGTGATATTAAAAAGTGTCTCTTTTTTTTTATTTTTTTAATCAGGTAATCATCAAACTAAACTGCCTCAGTGCATGATCAAATCTTTCTTTCTTTCTTTATTCTTTCTTTCCTTCCTTCTGGTATACCGGTATGTTTTATTTGTGGGGGAAAAAATTCATAAAAAGCCGGCAATACAAAAAGACGTAGTTGTGGAAGACTGGGAACTAGTGTAATAACACGTGACAAAGAGTAAACAAACATGGCGTAGAGAACGTGTTTCGTACGTCAAGCTGGCTTATTTTGATACAATTTCCTTGAAATGACGGCATTCCTTTAAGAAATGAACACAAAGAAAGTTTCTGCACTGATGTAGACTACTTCAAAGCGGAAATTTTCTGTCAAGAAAGCAATCTCTGGAACGTACAAGCCATGTTGAGCACGAAGTGTTCGTTGGCCGATCTTTTTAAGCCAGGTGGCAAGCTTTTTTCAGCAATTCAAGCTGGGCGGGCCGCATAGCCTTAAATACCTTGGGAGAACACTGAAATATATAAATAATTAGAGAATAAATGAATATTACATGTACATACCTCTGCAAACTGGACGGCTGGGTCTCTTTCAACTTCAATGAAATTTTCTTCTTCTTCAGCACTGGAAGGAAGTTAGAATCACCAAAGTTATTTACAGCTCAGTGTCTGTCAGTGAGTGATATTGTGGACAATTTTGTAATAATTATTACAAGGCCGCTGTATATGCACAAACACAATTATCATAAATTACTTATGAGTAGTTAATTAACACACTTACCTGTCACTTAACTGTTCAATAAATTCTCCCTGACATCGTGCACAAGTGAAGTCCTGAAAGAATGCCAAAAGTTACATAATTTGTCTCCTTCGCAGCCGTTATTTGCATCATAATTGCCTGTTCCGAAGTTCAAAAAGGGACTGGGTACTAGTTTACCTATTGTTCAAATTACGTCAGAAAGATCGCATGAAAATGAGTAAGTTCACCAAGTTTGGTTATGTTACATTACATAGTAACCAGGCTGTGAGCTGTCAAAGGTCGCCCAAATTCCATACAAATGTCTCTAATTCAGAGATGGCGTCCCCCAAATCCATACAAAGTCTCTAATTTTTCTGATTTTTGAAAGCCTTCTACATGTTTGCAATCTAACGAAACAACCTCAAACTTGGTAAACTGACTAATTTTAATGTGATCTTTCTTGTGACGTGCTCCAATTTTTAATTGAATTTAAATTTAAAAACTCGTCCCCAGTCTCCATTTGAACTTCGGAATGGGCAATTGGATGAGGTTTCTGTGATATCCAGAATAATCAAGGTCGAGGTAAGAGTTATCAGCCGAAGCCGAAGGCTGAGGCTGATAACTCTTACCTCGACCTTGATTATTCTGGATATCACAAAAACCGAATCTAATAGTTTTATTATACATTCAACGAAAAAGAATAACGCTTCTGCCACCGATGTTTACTTAGCGGCAAGCAACGTAAAGCGCACAAACTTGACATGATTACCCTTGAAAATCATGTACCATGGTCATAGATGACATGATATTTACCCGAGACCTTGAGTGTCCTTGACATGATTATTGTATAATCTGCAGATTACCCGTGATCCTCTCGCTATCTGTAGGTAGATGACATAGATGCTTTCAAAGCTGCTGATTTCGAAAATTCACTGTACACTTTCGGCCAATCAGAAAATAGATAGTGAGTTGAATGTATAATAAAATATGTAATCTGGAAACTGAAGAATTTATAACAGTGTACATGCTGTTTGGTGTGGATGTCTCCATATTTAAACATAATTATACAAGAAAAGCCAGCTTGTACATACCTGTTAGTTAATTAGTTAAATAACAACGTAAAAATACAAATTTCTCGATTGCGTTGTGTTGTCATCAAGAAATTTTATTGCACATGGAGATAGCAGCTCGTTTAATTTAGGAGTTTAAATACTTTGGCAATTAAAATTATAATTTCAAGTTTCCCTGCACTATTAAAGGGATAAAATACCTATAGGACTACACTTTGAAGCTAACTGAGTATTCTTTCATTCTAGACTATTGGGAAATCAAATGGAACAGAAATATTTGGCGGTACCGTTAGCTTACATGCCGTAGGGGGATTATAGCATGGCCATGGCGGAAGCTGATCAGTGTACAAAAAAAGAAAACTTTCCCCTTATATAAATGGTCATCGACATTCATTTGAGTTATTTAGATCAAATTCATGGTAAGAGATAACATAAACTAGACCTCGTAATCAAAACCAACGTAATTTGGATGACCAACTGACAAACTGTCCGATAAAAGTGAAAACGAAACGGATCCAATAATCAGGAACATTTCATGACACTTTTCAGGCGATCGCAAGGCTAAAATGGATCGAAAACTAACCCAATATACATCACAGTGACACAGGACTTACTGGTAAATTAAGAGAAACTTCTCTGTTGCACTCGTGGCAGTAAAATCTCTCGTTTGCTCTCTCTACTGCAGCTTCGGCCATCTTATTCAGACATCGACATTTTCTGTTGCTACCATTTTAGGAAAAGATGACGTCATCAAATGAGTGACGAGGGAAAAAGTCGGGACGCTATAAGTTGGCTTACATCAAGTATTCTCACGATCAACCGACAAACGACAAACGAGAAGACCCTGGGAACGAGGCTGTTTCCTAATTTATGAGGGTCACCAAATTTATTCCAAAATTGTCCCAATAAAATGTTTCGTTTCCCATCGCCCACTCTGTCGTGAAAGTGGATTGGTCGGTTGGCCGGAGTGGTGGGGGGGGGGGGGGGGGGGGGGGGACTCTCATATAAAAGTGACGGGGTGATCGTCGGAAACTTTGAAAGGAACCCCTAAAAGGTACCAGAATCTCGTTTGGTGGGTGTGGCTCGAATTCATTTTCACCCCTAAAAGGTACCAATTCCAAAAAAACTAGTCAATGATACAAAAAATTGTTTGTTGCTGCGTAGCACTCAATCAGATAGGTATATATATAAAACATTGTAAGTTTGGAGTGCTCATAACTGATCTGATATAGAAAAAAAAACTAGTTCCCATCCTATTTTTTCCGGCTTAATACTCTAAAAGGTACCACCAGATCTAGAATAACTATACTAGTAGTAACCATGGGTTAGGAAGTGCGGGCGAAGTATCGTGACGATTTGGCGAAACTTTCCATGTTGCGCTGAAATCTTGCCAGACGGCCCGACACGTGTAACACAACATCGCATGTTTTTTCGCTTTCAGTTTATGCCAGGAGCAAAGAAATTCTGTGGAAACCCTAAGCTTTAAATTTGGATTTTTTCATATCAGAACATAACTTCTATTTATTTCATGAGGCAAGCGAAAAGTTATCGTGTCATAATAAAATCTGAGAGATAAATTATTTATCGTACGTGTTTGACAAAACATCATATTTCCGGTCAGTCTATAGTTATGTAATCAAACTTTAGTCACGTTCCAAAAAAAATTACTACAAATATTATTTTCTTCATTCCCAATCCTGTATAGACGGGCTTTCTTTTAGCTTTTGTTGTTTGTTCTACACAATGTAAACATATGAAAAGCAGCTACGAATATTTAATTGGCTTTGATTTAGGACACTGTAGCCATCGTGTCCGATATGCTTTGACAGATAATGCAAAATTGATTTCAGTTGAACTGACATGTAAAGCTTAGGATAATAGCCGTAATATTTAACTATAACATACGTAGCCTTCGATCATTTCACAAGTGACGATATGGCGTAACTTTCTCCTCAGTATGATCTCCTATGACTCGTATTTAACTCATCGTCAACTACAAACGAACATTCCAATCATACCAGTTGGAAGAACAAAAGAATGTTCATATCTAGCTTCAATGTCCCGTTAAGAACGTGCCGCTGACCGTTCTCAAGATTAGTCTGCGGGCTCGCTTTTGCTCGCCCGCAAATAGGTCTAATAGTAGTACTACGATTATCAGTTGAGTAAGGGGCGAAGGAAGTTTGGTGACAAGGTTTACAGGTTAAAACTACGTTGTTACCATGAGGTCCATGAGCAACTGACTTAGTTTCCAATGGTAACCTGTGTGTTGCTGACGCTTTGTTACCATTGACGTCAGTAACAGACAGAAAGTCTGGGTTACCATTAGAAACCTAGCCAGTTGCTAATGGCAACAACGTACTTGTAACGTGAAAACATTGTCACCAAACTTCCCGCGCGCCTTACTCAGTCAACTGATAATCGTAGTAAGCCACGAATTTTAACCGCTAAAAGGTACGACGATCACCCCCGTAATTTTTATATGGGAATCCCCGGGGGCTTATTTAATTTCGGGCCTCGAGAAGGGGGGGGGGGGCTTATTAAAGAGGGGGGCTTAATAAGGCGGGACTTAACCTAAATGCCATTTTTCCGCGACTTAACATGGGTTAAATGGAAATATCTCGTTCACGTTTCAAGCAATCCAAAAACTCTATGCTCATCCCATGAATCTATGTTATGGGGTGTTTTGTAAATTTTTGGGTGATTTTTGGGTATGTTTGGGAGGAAATAGTTTTTCTCAAAGGAGTTGTAAGCAAACAACGCCAGTTTTTATCCGACCAGTATTACAAGCCTTGTTTAATTTGGTGATTGCTTTTTCGAACCATCTCTTGAAATTATGAAATTTACTTTTATAGTTATTGCGTAGTGCGTATATATATAGATTCATTAAAGCAAACTTATTACTTATAGATTGTAGACGTTATCTATTTTCAGCTATTTTTTATCATAAATTTACACTCTTACAACTGCGAAATGACGTTATGAGCGCTATTTAACCTATTTTAAGGTCTTTTAAGTTATGAATGCTAATATTTACGAGTGCTATTTTAATGATTCCCCAGTCACATCCAAGAGCTTGATGTGGCTGTCGAATCATGGTGATTTTCACGTAATCTTGTGTGAATTAAACTGCGCAAAAACTCCCACACAATGTCGTCAGAAAATAGCGAATAGATTTAGCACCTCTAATTTTATACATATATACATGTGCATAGATTTTCAAAATCTGATAATCGCAAAGAAAGAAAAAAAGAATAAAATCGTCTACTTTTTAGAACATTTTATAAGGAAGTTACTGGACTTTCAACTATTGTTGTACTTGAATTCGACTTTTGTATAACGCTTTTTGTGATGTGGATGTTTGTTCACCTGCTAACAAACCCCATTTTTAGTCGGTTGTCAGGAGACCTAGGTGACTAATGCATCATGGTGTCATGGCAGTGTTTGATCAGTCAAACTGAATGCTGTTTCATACAAGGCATGATATGCAAATTTAGAATCACTGTTCAATATCATTTAATATCAGTACCGAGAGACAGGGCTGACACGCATATTTATCTCGCAAAGCGGTCATTTTGGAGTTGGCTTGAAGGTTGATTATCTCGTTAACATGGTTGTCTATTGTACGGTACGGTATTTTTACTGAACAACGTAACAGCTTACTTACGTGAGCATCGATCACGCGGACCATTTTGGCGATGGCTTAAAAAAGTACGTGCTGTATTTTTTTCCGCTATTTTCCTAATTTGCCTTCATTTGCCTACATTAGGACTTCGCTCAATTTCAAGCTTTTGAAGAACTAACAAATACAATTTGTGGAACGGACTAAGACACTCGACTGAAGGTAAACGCGGTTTTGTCAAGGCGGTCGTAAGTAGAGCTGTCTGCTGTTTGGAATATAGATAAATTAAACATAAACGGCGAATTAAACCAGGGACTCGACTCTAGAGAAGAAAACCTTGACTATACTATAAGAAAATACTTCTACTATAAAACAAGATTTTTCCTATAAACAATAGTTTTCGGCCCTCCAGCCTCCTTTTAAAACATTTTAATTTTCATATTGTAGTAGCTCTACTAGTAGTAAAAGTAATCATTTGATAATTCGGTTTTGGGGTATTGATTAGATCATAATATTTTCTTGCGGTGATGTCTCACTGATTATTTTTATTCCAGGCTAATATATTATAACTGATTTACAAATGAGAATTATAAGCCTATTTATATTTTCAAATGTCTGTTCTGCAGCTTGTCGGAAATCACCGTAACATGGAATCTCATCGGCATGACATCCCACAAGCTTGTCTGAATTACGCTTATGTTATTTTTGGAAAAGCAGCATTTCGAGAAAGATTGCGCGTCCGAGGGAAAGGTACGTACGTTCTAGGTTTAATTTGTACGTGGAAAACTCAATCCTTTACACAGTCAAAACTCAGCCATCTTATGCTGAAAATATAGCGGCTCTTTCTCGGATTTATCCGCCTGTCCACTGATCACCGGCGTCGCGCTGGTTACGATCGTTGCGGGATAACTGTCCCCACAGCATATTAACTTCTACTGAGTTTATATGCTGAAAAAAAAACCTCGATCATGTCATGATTGACAATTGCACTCCACCCGATTAAATTTTTACAAGTTAACTTAGTTTTTTCTTTCAATCGCTCTCAGTGCCACTCCTCACCATGGCAAACTTTTAAAAAGTCAGTCAACGAGAAGAACAGTCTGCTCCGTAAGCTAGTGAGCGACAGCTTAGAAAACTGCTGAAAGTATATATCTGATGAGTTTGTCTGCCACGCAGGCTATATGTAAGAGTCAGAATAGGAGTTCAAATGCAGTAACCTGAATTTCGGCAGTTATACCATAGAAATGGGAGCGATGTTCCTTACGCTTCCATTTAATCAGTTAATATAACCGGAAAATCCTCTGTTGAGTGAAAGCGCGTTAAATCAATACTAGAGAGAGATGATGGCCTTGTCCTTTCAAATTCAAATTCAGAAGCAGTAAGCAGTTTTGAATTTAAATTGTTCACCCGATGCTAGTGAATCATTTTAATTATTTTCAGTTAAATAGAAAGATTTTCCCCATGCATGCGTCAGCCATAACTTGACACGGTTCAAGCGAGTGTACTATTCCCGTGTGACCTACCGTGCCGTGATCGAATATTGTTACACCTGGTTCAGCCCGCGACAGTGAGTGAACTGACAGTGATGGAAAATCAACCGTAAAGTGAACCACTGTGCAATCAGCGAGGCCCTCGACTCTTGAAGTTACGACCGGCTGACTTATGTTTGTTTGTGTCAAGAGACGAGAGAATTCCAAATACACTTATTAGTAACGCGTTTTGTTAGCATAAAACCCAGGGAGGGAAACGGCTCTATAGGCTTCTATATGTCACTGACGGGGACGTGTTTTGGTACCGCTTCAGTAGGGTGTACGTCGATCCATTTCAAATTTTTTTAGTTACTATATGGTACTAGGGTATGTTTATTACATGATTTAAAGCCGCAGGAACTAGCTGTCAATAAATGAAATTGACAACATATCTTGTGTAGTACGGCTCTTTGGGGTAAAAATAAAATTAAGCCACGCCCCACAAATGGCTTCTGATACCTTTTAGGGTATATTTTCAAAATTTCCGACGAATCGTATATATGCGATAGATAGAGGCACCCCGTCACTTTTATATGGGATTTTCCCGGGACATAAAATAAGCTTTTATTATAATGATGAGAGTTTGAACGAAACCGCGCGTGGGAAACTTGGTTCAGCTGGGCAAAACGCATGTAGTGTGGGCGAGTCCGCATTTTCAGTTCAATTGCATACAGTTTATTCACATAAAAATAAAGCGTTTTCACTGTATTTAGAATTGAGTTTTTGAGTCTTACAAGGAGTGATTATTCAGTTTTAATATTGTCGTTGTTGTCACATTTTTGTCGTCGACGTTCAACGTCACACGCACTTCACAACTGAGTTGAGCTCAGTGTCAGTTACCCTGCGAGCAGAGCCTCTTGAGGATCGAAAGAGGCTCTGCTCGCAGGGTAAGTGTCAGCCAAAGATTTTTAACTACACTCTTCGCGCTTCGCGCATCTTTTCGCGTCGCTCCCCCACTATCCGAACGCCTGGAACAGGCTATAACTACTACAGCTGTTAAAATGTTCTTTTCAAGCTAAACACCACGTATCTAGCCGATAAAACTGATGTTATATTTAAGTTTGAAGATAACATCGGATACTACACGTATTATAGATGATCCTTTGATAAGCTCCATGCAATGATCCACTGATAAGCTCCATGCAATGTCGTGAAATATTGATAAGAATAGAAAAATGAGAATCAATTGACTCCATAAAGTTCTTGTGTTTTTAGTTTGTATTTGACTGTTATTTGTAGATTATAATAAACTGACTGATACCAACAATAGCTCAAGAGTCTGTTTCTATGTTTAGATAGAAAACAGAATCAGTTGAAGTCCATAAAGTTCTTTTGCTTTTAGTTTTCTCCTGTCTCAGCGTTTTACGAATTTACGTTTTTGAATTTGCCATCATGCATAATTCACCATACATAGTCCAGCAAGTTGAGATCTACGGTCAGTAATTAATAGAGTTTTCTAATGAGAATCTGATACAACCGTCATGATGTGTTTCTGTTTCGATAGTGCGCGCGGGAAGTGAGGAAAACGAGACGCAAATGATCGCTTAGTTTCTGTGCATTTCTTCAATACTACTCTCGCCTTTTTTAGGTCTCTGTGGCGAACGTCAGAAAAAAAAGTGAAAATAAAGGAGTGGCAGGTCATGGGGTACCAGCGTCTAGCAGGCGCTGGAGTGTAATAGAGAGCGCGGGTTGGAAAGGCATGTACTGTGAGGAAAGATACGCGCGAGACGAGAAAAAGCTATGGAACCGCTTCTTCCTCGCGCGTTTCTTCCATCGCGCGCGCCGCTAAAAATTAAACTCGCGCCGACAGCGCCTGATATGCAGACTAACCAGCTTCATTCCATACTAGGTTCTTTTTCTCTTCGCGCAGCCCGCGTCCCATCATTGCCTGAGACGAGCCTAAACCGGGCTATAAATTGTTATCAGTAATATCCTCCTCCTTCTTCTTCTTCAAGAAACATTGAGCAGCACGAATTAAACTGGTGCGAGAGCTTGTGCGACGCCATTTTCTTCAGGCCTCGCTTCTCTCAATCAGTTGACGACAAGAGATTGACGATTGTTTTTTTCTGTAAATTTTCCCACGCACGCAGTCCCGGAATTACGGTACTTCGGAACGGTATTGGCCCGGCCTCTGCATATTTTAGTTCGAACTATTTCACACCTTGGCTACACCCTTGACCCGTAGAACTGTCCTACATGACCATTTTCTGACTAAAATTTCGCGACATATGAACGAAAAAGGACTGAACGCCGCTTTAAATTGTCAGCTATGATGACGTTTAGGCCGGTGAACCATACGAAAGTCATGAGAGGATTCTCTTGCAAAAGCTAAAACTTGCTCGGAAATGCGGCTTTGAAGGCTCTCTAAACTAAGAGAAAATAAGGATACACCGTAAATGAAAACAGCTAAAAACAGTTGGGGACATTTATCTGTCTTTTTATTGTCATTGCCCGGCTCAAATCAAGGCTCATCAAGTTAGTCATCGAGTAGTTTTACAAGTCTCGCTCTGAACTATTCAGCTACACGCAGGTCCACATACACAAACTTTATGCACACTGCCATTTTTATACTATTTTTACTTGACCTATACTACAAAACAAATAAAGTTATCATATATGCCTTTATAAATTTCCGGCCATATTTGGAAACTCTGCTTTCCAAAATTGTTCTCCGTTATGTGAAACAGGTGGCGTACTATGCTGTAATAAAATTTTCAAGCGGGGCGCGACAGTTCAACTTTTTTGAAGTAATTTTAATTTGCTGATTTTACATTATGATTTTGGTATTTTTTGGTGTAATAAACCCACTTGGCATGGTTTGGGTTGAAGATATATATTGAACGTTCGTTTTGCATTTTGCATTCCGGAAGTTCTTTTAATACTTATACGTGACAAATTGACTGACACTATGCAATATCTCTACCCATGTTCCTATGTGGCAGAGCATAACTTCAAGCTACTCCAGCGAACACACCGGGCAATTTTATACGCTTTGACGCGGCGCGCGATTGCCGAGTGCTCGATACTGCGACGGCGAATTTCGCCAACGATTCGAGAGATATCGGCGAAATTTCGCTCCGCCGCGACGAGCGTAGAAAATTGCCTATGGGGTTGTTTGCTGGGTACAATATCGTTAATCGCTTTCTTTTGTTGCTAATTTGAAAATGATATTTTTCAAGTTAGTGGACATAGAAGAATGAAAATCGAGTATGTTGTTGGATTCTTAAAATATGAAATTTAGAAATACCAACCCCTTATGGGTATGGATTTCCGGAAACACCCCCAGCCCAGGAAGATGAAGGTCTACAAACACACCCCACCCCCTGAGTTTATGACTGCAATCGACAAAAGACCGCCGCAGTGACGTCAGAGTAGAGTGAGTCGGTTGTCCATTTCATTGACTTCATTTGTGTTCATTAGGAACGATGCATATTGCAATCAAAAACTTCTCGTTGTGGAAGGGATAACTATATAGAGAACGTTAGAAAACAGCTGTGTTTTGCTTGAGTCATGCCAATTTTATGTATACATGGTAAGTTGGGAGCGATCAGTTAATTAGCCAGGCATGTTTATGTTTTCTGCATTCTCCTAGCTCCGAATTAAGGTGGCCGCCGGTTCATTATAAACACATTCTAACTCTGTTATTATTTTCTGTCTCTTTCATGTATCTATATGACATTCATGAACAAACTGAGCAGTCAAAAAAGGCAAATTGAGAGGGCATTCTGGTAAGATGTTTAG
This sequence comes from Desmophyllum pertusum, assembly GCA_029204205.1. NCBI lineage: Eukaryota > Metazoa > Cnidaria > Anthozoa > Scleractinia > Caryophylliidae > Desmophyllum > Desmophyllum pertusum. The sequence goes on along the minus strand of MU827779.1, from coordinate 4,358,599 downwards.
CTGTTATGAGCTCGACAAATTTCAGCTATGTTGAGTATACAAGAAGCTTTCTTGTTGAACTAGGAAAATGAAAACCGGAAAAGTTGTGTGAGGGTACTTTCCTGTCACAGTCAAATGGTACAGGAAGAAAATGTATTTCCCTACTTGACGTTCTACGACACATTTTATCGTTCACTTCTTATATCGAGGATATAAGCTTAACTCCAAGTAGCATACCGTATCTGACAAGTTACATCAAGATCTCCATAAATTAGTTTGATCGTGTCTCGCCAAGACCTGGCACATGCATATAAGATCTTACATTTATCTTTCGTGGACATTACAGGTTGTAGTTATAAAAAATAACGTGATACTACAAAAGTAATCTGTTAGATCTTTAGAAAATATAAATCTGAGCATGGTTCGGTTCCTAACTTTGCTTCCCCAAGGAACACATGTTTTGTTTACAAGTGCTCAAAAATTTGAATATTTGCTAAAAATCTACAAAAAAAATTATCTTATCTTCAGCATAAATTTAGCTTTTGCTAATCCGTACTAACTTTGAGTAATATACCAGTCCATCACTATTTCTGATTACATATTTTGTTTTATTGCATTCAGAGAAACTAAATTCATTTGTTCGTGTGATTCTTCAAAATGTCACCCTGGAGACAGAAGTTAGCAAAGGAATCTCCCCAACATGGGAGCAAGAGTTTGTCTTGTAAGTTGTTTTTGCATATGAAGATTTATTATCCAACTCCACTCAATGGAATAAAAATAACACACAAATCAAAACAGGTACAGAATTTATCCCACATTATAAAATTTTGGTCATATAACACGCATTCTGATTGGTCAATTCAAGTTCATTATAACTTGCTAAAGCACACGCCCTAAGTCACACGTGTGCTTTATCAAGTTATAATACACTCTGCCTATGTCACAATTTTTTTGAGCGCATGCAATTCCATGAACATTTTATAAAGGAAATAGCAAACTTGTCCCTCGTACATTGTTGAGTTATATAAGCACTTGGGAATTTTTTAAGAACACTCGAGAAGTGCGAGAAGCACTTGGTTATGCCTTGTGCTTCTCTACGCACTGCTCTAGTGTTCTTAAAAATAAATTCTCACGTGCTTATATAACTCAACAATGCACTCGGGTGTGTTTACTATTCCCTTATTAACTACTCATTAGGGTACAAATAATGCGTGAAACAAGTTATTTTGTTGAGTTGGTTATTTAGTTGTTATGGAAACAGTACACATGTACTTCTATTTCTACATATGCTAAGCTACAATTGTTTGCATAAAGAGTTGAGACACTCTTCGTTAAGAGGACAACTTCAGACATTTTAAAAATTATACCTTGTACACCCCCTCCCCCCCTTATCAATGTTGTCAAAATGTCGGGAATACATTCAAACCATATAGAAACAACACTGAAAGGGGGAGGGGGGTTAGAAATGAAATTATTTGTTTATTTTTCAAACGAAGACATGCTTTTGAAATGAAATCCTGTTTTTGAAGAGAGTGTCTCAACCATTTTGCAACTCATTGTCTGAGTACTGTAACCCTCAAGTACTGTTGTTTTGATTTTTCAGTAGAGATGAAATTTGGTGTACTTTGTCTTTTCAATGTATCGGTTTTAAAAAACAGTATTTCATTTATATACTTTTGCGCGTTTCAAAATGGCACAATAGAAAAGCGCATTTTTGGTTTTGAGGTAATTGCCTCCAATTCTCAAGTTGGCAAGGGGTGCGCGTTGAACAATATGCGCTAGTTGATCAGTAGTGCAATTGCCGGGCCATATTACGCTTTGATTTATTTGTAATGACGAAATTAGTAAATCTATAATCTAAATTGGTGATAAAAAGGTATATTTACGTACCCGTTGACTCAAGAGGCGCAACTAGATTGAAGAGATAAGCGTTTATTGCGCAGTTGTAGACACGTAGAGCACAGCATGTGAAATAAGAAACGCGAAGGGAAAACTATAAAGCATATTTCTGATAGTCCAATTCATTAAATCAAATGCACATGGTACCCAATTGTTGAAAATATTTCAAATTTGTTATTTTTTCGACATCTAGCTGAAATCTCACAGGTCATTTTTGTTGTATTCGTAGCGATAAGTACAATTACGCTGAGTTATTATATTCCACGCGCACAGCTGTTATGTGTAGTTTGATTAAAACTATTACTACCGTCCTCGTATGGACTTCCTTAAGGGATACGCAACTTACTCCGAGTATAGCGAAGGTGTACGAGATGGAAACTAAATGCGAACGCATGGCGGGACCAAACCAGGAGGCACTTCTGTTAGGGATTTACCCGAGTTGCCGTGAGGCAGGTATGCCTAACTAATTCGGATTTTTTTTCAACCCGAAGCCGTTTGCTGACGCTGAAATGTCTTGCTTTCTTTGTTTTAAACTGCAATAACTCATCTCTACATTTCTGACATCTTCCGGAGCTGAGTGAAATAAATACCACCCCCGCAGTCTACAACGGTCTACGGTCTACAGCGATAAATATATAAAATATATCATCTTACTTTATTTACCTATGTGTTGACCGTCCAAATTGTGTAGACCGTGCGGAAATTTTATGTAAAATAGATAGAGCTTTTTTCGTTTGTGGAAATTTATTAAGACAGCTTTCTCTTTCCATTGACTGTTTTACATTGTGATGGGCAGAAAGAAATGCGTTATTACGAGCTTAAACGTGTTCGTCACGCGATATCCACATGTTACGTAATTTGAAGTGTTGAAAATTGTGTGACTGAGCGCGTGACAAATGAAGTAAAAAAAAACGAATTTCAAATGTTTGAAAGCCACGATTTTTTCACTTCGTTTGTTAAATTACAATTCCTTACTGGTAATACTGTAATAAACAATTATTTTCCTATTTATTGGTACAATTTTGGGCTTTTTTCATCGGCTAATCTCTTCGCAATCGGTAATTGTATTGATAACCCAAGGAGACAATTGTTTGCATAAAGAGTTGAGACACTCTTCGTTAAGAGGACAACTTCAGACATTTTAAAAAGTATACCTTGTACACCCCCTCCCCCCCTTATCAATGTTGTCAAAATGTCGGGAATACATTCAAACCATATAGAAACAACACTGAAAGGGGGAGGGGGGTTAGAAATGAAATTATTTGTTTATTTTTCAAACGAAGACATGCTTTTGAAATGAAATCCTGTTTTTGAAGAGAGTGTCTCAACCATTTTGCAACTCATTGTAGGAGCAATTCTTGAGCAGTTGGGATAATTTCCTGTTTCTGTCTACATTTTGATGACAGTACTACCCGTATGTTGAAGTCAGCATAATTAAAAAAAAAGAAAAAAAAAAGAAGCCAGCTGGCAAATTTGAACCCTCGCCGCTGGCTGAGTGACCTACACTGATATTAGACATTAGATATTGACGACTCAAAGAAATGAAGGGGTTGACTTGCGACCACAAGTTCATTTGAAGCACTGAATAAGGGGACACCCTTGGGAAGCAGAAGAAGTGTCTGCAACTGGAGCTAGCTGCTTACAGGAATGTGTAAATACAGAGTTTGTATGAGCTAGAGTTCAAACAGGATTTTGTCAAGGCAAAGTGATTAGTTTCTAATGAAACTGTGGTGCTGCGTCGGCAGGCAAGTGAAACACTATGTTGATTATCAACTCAGAGTTGATAAAGGTAAATTAACCGCCGTAGCGAATTTCTAAAAGCTGACGTTTCGAGCGTTAGCCCTTTGCTCCGACGAAGGGCTAACGCTTGAAACGTCAGCTTTTAGAAATTCGCTACGGCGGTTAATTTACCTTTATCAACTCTGAGGTGATAATCAACATTTTGTCAAGGCAGTTGAGTTTCAGTGATTATATTTTTGATAACATACAGCGAGACAAACCGCCTGGATCAGACACTGTGTTTCCAACTGTGGGAGAAGGGATTCTTTAAGGACAACCTGCTGGGAAGTGCATGTATTCCGCTGATGCAGATCCATCATTCAAATGCCGAGGGGAGTGGCGCATGGGTACAGATGAGCTGTGAATCATCCAAAGGTCTGATGTCGTCAGGCCATTTGCTACTTGTGGACAGTCGGTTTGAATTGCCGTCAGGTATGGAAAGAGTGCAACAGATGATAAACCACATTGTTAGATTTGTAGAACTCAGTGCATGTCACTGTATAGAAAACAATCCATTGATATAAATTTCTGTAGCCTGTGAGCAAGCTCTCTTGGTGTTGTAGCCATGACTACTTTTTGGCAGGAAATCGTAGCCTGCGAGCAAGCTCTCTTGGCATTGGGTCAGGGAGAAGAAAAGAGGGAAAGAGAGGCTAACATTTCTGTACCTTTTTTAAGTTGTATGGTACTGCTCACATCAGCTATTTATTTGTATTTACCGGTAATAGGACTAAGTCTGCCAAAATTGGACTTGTAAGAGTCCAATTTGGCAGTCCGAGGAATTTTTTGAATCCAAATTATTATTTTCCAATATTGGACAAGCATGTAGTGCTATTAGGTTTTAGTTATATCGCTGGTGGAACTGTCAAAATTAATCGTTAATTTGGACACGTATCCATATTAAGGATTAATTTGGATAGTTTGAAAAATTAACAAAATAATCGTGTGTAAGGGATTTTGGGCTAGCGATATAATTAAAGGCCACCTCTCTACAATGACCAGGATTTTTCGTCCCAACCATACACTGATACATACACTTTACTCTACATTGAAACCTCCCTACAACGGCCAGTTATTTTGGCCCCAAGGTGGCCGTTGTAGAGAGGTTCAACTGTACTTTTATTAAAAATGTGACTAAAAGTTACTGTAATTTACTGTCAACATCAAGTTTTTCTTCTTGTTTTTGAAGGGCTTTCAGAAGAAGATGCATTAGCCCTCCAAAATAAACTGGATTCATTTTATACTATCATGAATCAGGAAATGGAAGTATTAAAGGAGCAAGCTCAGAAAGTACGAAGAGAAAAGGACATAAAAACCTGTAAGATAACTGTTTCTGTTTCAAGAGCAAAAACATGTGTTGAATAAGATACCTTTTAGTTTAAGATTGATCTACTGGTGGCCCCCACATGTCTGTTGCCCTTTATTTCCCTATTGGAAACACACCAACACAAGGAAAAAAGAAACCTTAGAGCTACATGTAGTACCCTGTTTAGCACTGACACCTATCAATAGCTTTCAAATAGGAATGTCCTGTTCATGGTTGCATTACATGTAGCTGCCGCATCATGGAATAGATTTATATCTGGGAGTTCCCCACCAGCGGTTTTTGTCCAAACGTACCTTTCATTGGTCAACCCCCCAAAATAGACAGCCAAGAAGAATTTTGTTAGCTGATTCATCCATATGCCCAAAAATGCTTTGAAAGTGTACACTCATGATCAGCTACTGTCATTATTGTCAAAATATAATTATGTTTTTCTCCACCTCATTATTTGGAATGGGAGATGTGGTGACCTAATGGTTAGCACATTGGGCTCCGGATCGAGCGGTCCGGGTTCGAGCCCTGGCTGGGGTCCAATGTGCTAACCATTAGTGCCTCTCTCCACCCAGGAGTATAAATGGGAATGCTGGGGGGTAACCCAGGGGGAGTAGTAATACTCTTAGTCGGCTTCATGCTACGGAAACTGAGATAAGTTCCGGCAGTGTGGCTTACTTTGGCCTTGAATAGCTTTGCCTTTTACCTCCATATTTGGGAGATTTAGCATTTTGTTCAGGAAACCAGAGTTATAGTCGATGCATTGTATATCCAGTAGAGTGTTACAGTTCTCATTGCGTGTGAACAGTTTGTCTGTATGTAGAGCTACAGGATTGACAAGTAAAGATGTTTTTGTTCTTTTATTGTAATCAGTAAATGATGAATTAGACAGCGCTTACACAAGTGATGCAGCCCTATACAACCCTTACCTGGACTCAGACCCAGAAGAAATAAATGACCAAGATTCCGACGATGTCGCTGATGGCCAGATCAGCGACAGTGAAGCTGACAGAGACAGAGTAATGATCAATTACACAGACCATTTTGATGCTAGTATTGGACGCACCTCCGATGACATTCGCGAGGAACTAGAAGAAGATGTTGAGGAAGACAGTATGTTACCAAATTTTTCTGTTTTGCCTGAGAGCCAGCAAGGAGAAGAGGAAATTGAAGAGGTTTTCTTAGAAGACTTAGAGTGGAGCATGGAGGTAAGGCCCATTGTTAAAATTGTTAATACATGACTTTATGCCTAGGTTTTCCTTATACATTGGGTATACATGTAGTCACTTGCTTGGTTGATAGATTAAGGGTGGACCATTTAACTTCTGAGGGTTGGGGGGAGGGGGGGGGGGGTCAGGTGGGGGTGGGTGATTTTGAAAAATGTCCTGCAAGTACACTTGTACAAAAAAAAAATTGTGCACATGAAAGGGTTTGAAAGAAAAATTTGCGCCTATACCAAATCACCCACCCCCCCCCCCCTCAGAAGTTAAATGGTCCACCCCTTAGTTGGTTTGTCTGTTTGTGGTCAGTCCATTGTAAAGTCAACCAGTTAGTTGGTCGGTCGGATCCTTCGATCGGTCGGTCGGTCGGTCGGTCGGTCGGTCGGTCGGTCGGTCGTTCAGTCGGTTGGTCCGTCATTGTCAGTTCATCTGTCCGTCTGTCCATCCATCAGTCAGTCAGTCAGTCTGTCAGTCCGTCCGTCCGTCAGTCAGTCAGTTATGTTATGTTATTTTCGTGTATTGCCTAAACTAGTGAACTGTGGTGTTAGATGTAATGCAAATGATTTGAATAAAGTTGTTCTTTTCTGTCTGCCGTTGGTGTGTACTTGATGAATTCATGGGATCTCTTATGGCAAGGTGGTTGAGACTATGAACATGTGAACATAATTTTACCAACCCGTTTTTTCAT